>VZRH01000398.1:671214-684051 GCA_013397555.1 Urocynchramus pylzowi | reverse complement strand
CCCCCGCCCCGCCCCGGCCCCACCGGGCCCCCGAAATCTTCGGCTTTTCCAGGGCTTTCCCACCTTCCGAGGAAATAGCACTCGGAAGCTTCCAGCCGTGCCCGCGCCCCCCGGTGCGGTGGGACCTGACGGGGTCCCCTCCCTGTGTTTGCTCTGTGAGTATTTTACTCCTGCTTGTAACTGGCAGGGAGCTCACCTCTGACATCAGCGTTAACAACCTCGTTTAGAAATAGCTTTTAGGAGACTTTTTGATGTTGGTCTCATCAGAGGGAAAACAGAATTCTCACGAATTCTCACGAATCTCCATTCTTCCAGCATCTCAACATATTCTATATTTGTCTGTCTTTTTTTAAACAACTGTGGCTTTGTCAAAAAAAAAAAAACCAAAAAACAAAATAAAACAAAAACCCAAAAGCAAAACAAAACAAAACAAAACAAAAAAAACAACCAAAAAACCCCAAACCAAACATAAAAAACACCCCCCAAACAAAACCAAACAAACTCCACGGTTATATCAAATGAATATTACTTTTCTAAATTTTGAATATTTTAAGTGTGGGCTGTCCCACTCTGAATTTTCAATTTATTATATTGGCTTTCTTTTGAGGATGTATAATGTGCTGTTCCCACCTTTTGCTAAGGAGTTAAGGATTTCTTCCATTCTCCCATCCCCAGGTTTGACTGGAATGTGGATGGTCACAGGGGGTAGCGGGACCCAGCAGCTCTTGGCTTCTCCAAGGCAGTGGGGAATCCTTTGGGGGAAGAAACCTTTCTCCATGGTGGGAACAGCTCCAAGTGGCACTGGAGCATCTGGAAGTGTCCAGGGCTGGGTTAGACAAGGCTTGGAGCAACCTGGGATAGTGGAAGGTGTCCCTGCCCATGGCAGGGGTGGGACTGGATGGGTTTTATTCCCACCCAAACCATTCCATGATTAAAGCCAGCCCTGCTGAACTTACCATGTAGGTGACTGTCCTCGTGGACATCTCCCTGTCCTCGTGGCCATCTCCCTGTCCTCATGGCCATCTCCCTGTCCTCGTGGCCACCCCTGGTTCCCAGCTCGTGCTGATGTCCCCAGCTCAGCCTGTCCAGCTCTGTTCCAGGTGCTGGCAGCAGTGACCCCACGGTTCTGTGGAGCTCTGAAGCCACACCAGCACAGCTCTCCCACGGTGCTGCTGTTGTGGGACTACCTGGGAGAACTCCCAGCCGTTTTTCCTGCCCCAGCTCCGTTTTTATGGCTGCTTTTGGAGTTTCCAAAGCCACGGTGCTGCAGATGTGGCAGTTCCTCTTTGACCTCACTCTCCATGAACAGTGAAGGTGTGTGAGAAGGAAATGCACCTTTTCCCTCTGCCCTTCCCAAGAGCTTCCCCCCCTTCCTCACCCACCCATGCCCAGGAAGCCTGTCCAGCTCCCAAGAGCTGCTTGGGAAGAGTCAAATTGCAGGATCATGGGATAATTCAGGCTGGGGGGTTCCTCAGGAGATCTCCAGTGCAGCTCCTGCTCGATCCAGGCCAGGCCAGGCTGCTCAGGGCTTTGTCCCACCTGATTTTGAAGACTTTTAGGGATGGAGGTCCAAGAGCCTCCAAGACTGGACAATTCCTTGCACTGCCTGCAATCTCCTGTGCTGGGAGCTGCCCCTGGAGTTTGTTGTAATTGTGGTGCACATTCTGCTGTTATTCAGCCATTCTTCTGCTTTTTTGCTGCCTTTTCTGGCCATTCCTTCTGCTTTTTGCCACTCAGTTATTCCTTCTCCTTTTCTTTTTCTTTAATTTATATTTTTTCTGTTCCTTTTTCTTTTCTGCCTTGCACTCTCAAGAACAGGAAGATTTCTAGTTGTAATGTCAGACTGAGGTTGGTGTGGGATCGAGGAGGCTGCTGCTGCTCCAGATGTGCTGGGATTGCATCCAGAGTTTTGGTGGGAAGGGTTTCCCACACTGAATCCATGAGGAGCTCAGACTGCAGCTCTGACACCATGTGGCAAAGATGACACGTGGATTTTGGGGGGGCAGGACTGCTTACCTCCCTGATATATCAATATGTGAGGAGATCCAGAGGAGAGCAAGGGGAGGGGACAACTCCTAAAAGGAGTCTTGGATGAATTCCCAGAGGAATGAGGGTGAAGAAAACCCCAACAAAGCAGTCCCCATCAGGTCTGATAAGAGCAATTTGATGCTGGGGCTGTAACTCCTCTGATTCCCTTTCCAGAGGACAGTGGATAAGGAATAAAGACACAAATGAGGCTTTGGAAATCTGTCTGGGACCATCCAAATCTGGGAAAAGCCTGACCATACTTTAGGGTTGTCACTTAGCACTGATTGACCCTCCATTGCCTTCTCCCCCTGGACCCCAAATTCCTGCAATTCCTGCCAGATTCCAGAAAGTTTCCAGTGGCACCAGATTCCAAGAACTTGAGCCCTTCCTCAAGTGTCCTGAATGCCACTGATCCAGCACACTGCTTATCTCTTTACTGCAGGATTTCCAGACAACTTCCTAAAAGCCTAAATACTTCCCAGAGTGAATGAAAAATCCCTCCAGCATTGGCAACTTCTTCCACTCTGGCCTTTTAAGAAGGAGAGAGCAGAAAGGTGGGGTTTCGTGAGGAAACAAACATCTTAACAATGTTGCATTCTCTTTCCTCTCCTGTGACTTCCCAAAACAATTCCTTTCTCTTGGAATCTCGTGGGATAAAGATGGTGTCCCAGCTTCAGACTTGCCCCAAGATATTTGGAGTGAGCTGGACTGTGTGACACTGGCAGGGAACTCCCAGGGGCAATGTCAGCTGCAGGATTTCTCCAGAAAAGCAGACCTGTGGTGATGCCTAAAAATGGGCACAGAGACCTGGGAATGCTCTGCCTGCCCTGACCAGCTGGACTCAGCCTGGAATGTGCATGGCTTCATCATCATCCCAGGAATGTCCCTCCTGGAAGAGAATAAAGCACAGGAGGAAGGCAGAAGGGAGAAAAAAAGAGAGGGAAGGAGGATGGAAAGCTCTTGGTGGGGGTTTACGAGGGGAGTGCACTGGAACAGTGTCCCTGGAACAGGAATGAGCTTCCACTGCGCAGGGGTGGGAAAGCAGAGGGAAAGGGGAGGTTTGGAGGTGTCCCCTCAGGGTGAGTGGAGATGAAGAGCCTTTCAATGCAATAAATGCTGTGCCCTGAAGGCCAGCAGCCCACAGTCATTCTGAAACAGGTGGGCTGTGCTCCAGGAAGTGCGGGGTCAGCCCCGGGCTGGCTCAGTCGCTGTTTGGGTGACACAAACCGCGGGGAGGAACGGCGCTGTCAGCAGCTGCTGGGGGATGGCTTCGGCGCCCTCCTCCTCTGCTTCCCCTTGTTTGGAGAAGTCATTTCTGCTGCTTGCCAAGGATGTGGAACCCCTTTGCTGTATCTGCTCCCTTCCCCCAGTGGGAGCTGCTTCTCCAGGGGTTCATCCCTTATTCTCACCTGAATTTGGGTCTGTTTATTCCCTGGACTCAACACGGGGAATTCACAGAATCGCGGAATATTCTGAGCAGTGAGGGACCCACAAGGATCATCAAGTCCAACTCTTAAGGGAATGGCTTATCCAGGGATCAAACCCATGGCTTGGTGTTATCAGCACCCAGCTCACAGGGAATCTGAGTTGTTGTCACACTTCCAACACTGCCCCCATCTCCCCTTGGTTTTTAGGGATTGATATTAATGAGTGACCCACACTGACAGCTGCAAGAAGATGCTGCAAGAATATGCTCCATCCCAAGCCATGAGGCCAACAAAACTCCCTATTCCCTGTTTTTTTTTTGTGGGAAACCAGAGCAGGGGAACCTCCTGTGAAGGAAACTTCAGCCCTTGTCACTCAGCCCATCAAATCCTACTGCAAATACAACTTTTTGAGTGGCTGCTGAGGAAAGAGAACTGAGGGAAGATGGGGACATAGTTGGACAATTTCAGCATGGTCTCCAGTCAGCATTTTTGGGATAAAGCACTTGCTCTGCTGAGATTAATTAAATAAATTACTGTCAGGACCGAGTGCGTGGACCACGTTCAGCCCTTGTTATCCCAAACATTTGCAGAATGATGCTGATCTCTCCCCAGAAAAAGAGGTGGGGATGGAGATGGATGATAAATCTGGGAAGGCCCAAAGGCATCAGCCAGGGATTACTGATGGCTTCTGTTTCACTGATAGGGTTTCCTCTCAAAAACCCAACAGGGAGAGTTTGTGTGGCTTTTTCTGGGAAGTGGAGCTGCCATGGGGTGGGGACAGAGACAGGGCTGTCCCTGCTGCCACAGCTCCTGGTGCTGCACTTCCACTCCTCCCTAAAGTGTTCCACACCAGGTTTGGAGGGATCTTTGGGGCAGAGGTCAGACATTTCAGGTTCTTCTGCCAAAGAAAACTTCTGGGAAGGATGTTTCAATCAAAGGGTGATTTGTGAGGCCAAACCTGCAGACCCTGAGCCATGCTTCTGCTGTGGTTTGGTGGGTGAAGGACCCAGCAGGAACTGGCCCATGTGCAATCAGCTGGTCACACTCTCATGTGGTTTTATGAAAGAGAAGGCTTGAACTTGTACATTTCCAGAGTCATTGTGGGATGGGCTCCACCAGGCACTGAACACCTCTGAGTCCAGCAGTGCTGGGTGCCAGGAAAAGCCTGAGGTGATCAACCACCTCAGAAAAAAGTTAAAGCCATCATCATCAAAAACCTTTGAACTGCTGACTTGAAAAGCTGCATTTCCTTGGCTGGGTTTTTTCATGGTTCCAGCATTTCAACCTGTGAGAACAAAGAGCCACTGGCTGGAGATGCTGTTCTGATAGAGCCAATTGCTGCTTCCCCTTCCTGTTTTGAATGTGCAACACCAGGGCTGCAGCAGATGGGGCAGATAGGGCTGGGTTTGAGCTCTGCCTCCAGCATTTCACAAGTCCCATCACAGAGAAAACACTCAGGGAATGTGCAGCGTCCCTTTCAGATGAAACATTGTCAGGGAAAAACAGCCTGAAAACATTTCCCCATTCCTCATGCTTCATTTATGAGGAGCTGGGAAATTCTATGAATTCTCCTGGTTTTGTAGAACTGATGGGAAATCTGTATTATATCCAAATCTCTCCAAGTTATCTTTTTATCCTAATATTTTTCCCAGAATGGGGCAGACCAAAAGGTTCTGACCTTTATTGACCCTCAGGCTAGAACTGGGTGTGAGGCTCCTTGAAAGCCACCCAAGGCTTTAACATTAACCCTCCCAATTGGGGCTACCGGGAGCCTTTCTTCCCCACAAAAGTAACATTTTAACTCTCTGATGATCATTTTTTTGCTAGCAGAGTTTTCTCATACCAAAATCCACCAGACTTCTTTGTTGCTGGAAGATGAGAAAACAAACTTCCCCGGAAAACTCAACAGTACAAAGGCAAAAATTCCTCATGGAGAAATTTAGCTTTAATCTTCTTTTGGAAAGCAAACTGAAAAGCCAGAAATAGACTGTGAAAATTGGCATTCTCTTTTGGGAAAGGGATTGGAATAAACAGCATGAAAGTAAGTGGATTTTTGGCATCAATATTATTTTTAGGCCTTGTAGCTCTTGGAGATTTGTTCAAATCTAAACAGAGGGGCAAATTCATGTGAGTTAAGGAATCATAGAATAACCAAGGTTGGAAAAGAGTTCAAAGATCCCCAAGTTCAGCTGTCATGGGTGACAGTTGGAGCCTGAATTTATTGAGTGCATCTTGTGATATTGAAGTGATGCTCAGGATTTGAGGATGGCTGGAGAATTATCTGGGACACAACACACATTCAGTATTTTCCACAGAATCCCAGAGATCATGTTCAGCATCTCGTGTTGGAATAAAGCTGCAGCCCCTGCCAGAGGCTTTTTCTCAGGAAAAACCCACCAGGATGCAAATCCTGCCTTGCATTTGAACAGCTCCATTTTAATTGTGGAGATACAGCCATGTGGAAATCAGATGTTTCTTAAAAGCTTTTAAGAAGAAATGCCAGGTCAATTAAACCTCCATAATTAATCTTTGGTGATCAAACATACTTTGCCATGGGATTAACCTTTTAATTATTCCCATTTTATTTTATTTGCACCTGTGCTCTCTGTTCTCATTCACAGTTTTGCCCTAGGAAGACATGGGGAACACAAGGCCAAGATCAACTTCCCAGGAGAACCCTCATTTTTCAACTGCTACACATTAACCCCCAGGGGAACTGGAATCATGGAGTGATTTAGGTTGGAAAAGACCCTGAGGATAATTTATCCAACCATGACCAGCACTGCCAAGCCAAGACCATGTGCTCAAGTGCCATTTCACTTCTTTTTAGGATAATATTCCTGGTTTTCTGGGCTGTATTTGGGTGGTAAAATGATCTGTACCAGGAGGATGATTCTGTTACTGACTGACAGGGAAAGTCCCACGTCCAAACTGAGATCACCTGGAGCAGCCTTGGAGCTCAGCCCTGGGCTTTTAATTCCCAAAGGAATACATGGACCCTGCCTGAATGGGGACAGAGATAAGACCTTGGAGGGACATAATTAAAAACCAGCCAAAGTAGCTTAGGAAAAGCCTAATCAAGCTGATGGAGAGAGGAGAAGGCAGGATGGAACCTGGGGTTGGACACGCCCGGGTTCTTCAGCCAAGGGAAACGTCAGGGCAGCCAAGGTCAGCCCAAAAATTCAACTTTGGAGCAGAATAAATTGGAGCACACAATGGACACGACACTCTGGTTCCTCTTCAAGGAATTCCTCATTCCCAGAGGAATCCTTGAGGATTCCCAGAGGAATCATTGAGGAACCCTCACTTCTTCAAGAGCAGGGTTTGCAATTGCAGCATGAGAACTGGAGACAACAAGAACTGAGCCCTCCAGAGTGACAGATCTGGAGCATCAGATATGCAAAGTGTTTGGTTAAAAACACCACAGGAAAGAGTGTCAGAAACTTCCTGTTCTTTGAGCACTCAATTTCTCATCTTGATGGCTTTTTTTTTTTTTGGTTTGTTTTCTTGTTGACTTGAAAGGAAAAATGCAAAGAGAAAGCCCCTGATGAGTGATGACTTAACCAGGCCCTTTGTGCAGAGTTGAGGGCAGATAAGGATACCCCAAGTACCAGGAACTTGTGAAAAGATGTTCCTGCAGCACCAGTGCCCACCTCCAGCCCTCCTGCTGCTCTGCTTCTACAGCAGATTAAAGCAGATATCACCAGAAATCTTTATAAAATCAAAGTTTTGGTTTTAATCGTTACAACCTCTCATTTCCTGAATGTCACTGGTAGATCTGCCTGAAAATAATTGACATTTTCCATCAGAGTGAGCAATTGTGTGGTCTGTACCACCCTACACCACCACACTGAGCTGTTTTTGCTCCCATTGTTTGCTCCAAAACTTCCCATCCTTTCTGCTTGGATTTCATGACATGTGCTCTCAGGCCAGGCCAGCTATCAGCTCCTGATTAGCCCAAAAATGCTTCCCCTGGGCTCTGAATCATCCCTCAATTATATAACAGCCTGCTCTTATCTCATGTGTTGAGAATGGCTCTTTCAGGTTCTTTTAATGCTCACTGGAGAAGGTTTTTACTCTTTTTCTGCCATGATTCAACTGCTCGGTGCAGCCCAGGCCCATAAAATGCCAGGAAGAGGTTTTAAAATGGAATATTTACCTGGGTTGGGAAAGCCCAGGGGAGCTTTCCCAAGGCAGCCAGTGGGAAAGCTTTCTCCCAAAAAAAAAAAAAAAAAAAACCAAAAAAAAACCAAAAATAAAGATTATATCACAAAAGATCATCTCCCTTGTGATCAGGGATGTCTCCAATGGTGCTCCAGGAGGTGCTGGAGGCTGAGGACAATCCCAGCCCAGTCTGGTGTCCCTTGTCAGTCCCTGCTGGGGACAGTCAGGACTGGGATCCACATTCCAAAAGTGATTCATGAGTGTTGGTCCCCAGTTCAACCCAGCAGCAATTAAATGCATAACTTTATATTATTTACTCAAATATTTATATATAAATATATTATCTTAAAGATTTATGACCATATTGAGGCTGAGTTTGGGCAGTTTCAAGGCCAAAGAGGACTTGGCTGTTTCCATCCATCTGGACATCCCACAAAACACAAAAATACTGCTGGCAAAGAAAAACTCTGATTGGGGGAGGGTGATAAATAACTCTGATGTCAGTGGAGATTTTGCAAAACTGGGACATGATTATGTTGGAATTATAGCGACTTTTTAACCCTTTCCAAGTGCTGAGAAGCAGAGAGTTGAAGGGTTCCTGTAATTACCACCTGGTACAGCCTGGTGTTCATCAACCATTGCCAAAAATCACCTGAAACCCCTCTTTGTTCCGTTTCTGAGCCATCCTTTTGTGATGATGGTTAGAGAGGTTTTGTGGTTAGAGAGGTGCAGCTCACTCCAGTCAGTGCCACTGGTGGATTTGGGTCTTTTCCCAACTTTCTTTGAGCTCCCTGAAACAATTTCTGTGAGATTTTGTTTCCATTTTGCCACAGTCTGAGGACCCACAGATATCAATCACCTCAGCACAGCTCTGTCTAGTCTGTGTTTGTCTGTGCATCAAAACCTTGCTGGCTTTGCAAGGTCAGGCTTGGGAATGACCTTGGAGTGACCCCAACTCCAGCCCCTTCTGGGCAGAACTGGGGTTTCTGTGCAAACTCTCTGTGATCTCAGAGATTTCTGGCTGACTCCAGCTCCCTGCAGACCCTACATCATCAAAATTGGTCCTTTTTGGCCATCTGAGGCCCTCTGAGTCAGCTCTCCTTCTCCTGAGCTTCCAGGCTGACAACTGATTTCTGCATTATCTTATAATTAATCCATCCACAATCAAGTTTCTCTATTGCTTCAAAAATCAAATTTCAGCCTCTCATCCCTGCCTTTAAATATTGGAACAGAATTATAAAAGCATCAGGCAGATGTTTTTCCCAGCTCCCAACCTTTCCCTGCAGGAACCACAAGCCATTAGTTCAGCTGAGGCTTGCCTTGCCTCATTATTTATTTAGTTGTGCTTTATTCCCATTATTCTTTCTATGCTGTGTTTTCCTTCTGATTTTTCACACAACACTTTTTCCTGAGGTGCAGCAGGACTCCATGGAACAGGAGCAGCAGTATTTAGCTTTTACTTTTATTTTCCAGACAGATTTGGGAAGGAGGAGCTGGTCCAGCAAATCCATGGGGCTGTGTGAGCACGAGCACCTGGCTCATCCCTGCCATGGATCATCTCCAGAACTTCTGGCTCTCCACAACCACTGCCAGGACCTGGCTCACAGGTCCTATTTTCCACGTCCCACTGCTCTCTTCAAAAGAGAGGGAAGAACAAATCCCAAAAAAGCTACGGAAAGCTGGGAATCCTTCGGCCTTCCCTGTGCAGGTTGTGGTGGTGTCCACTGGCACAGTGCTGGGTTTGTGGGGACACAGGTGACACCTGTGCAGCTTCAGCTGCCAGGGAAAGGCAGTTTCTTCTGAAAAACCTTCATGAGGCCCTAAAAAACCCACCAAAATTTGTGGCAATGCCCCATTTAACAGATGTGGTTCTCCCTCTGCCCCCAGGTCTTTTATCAGCTTCAGCAGAGTTTGTGACCTCCCAAGTGGTAAGGCCCGGAAATCCTGATACCAGCTTGCATTGATGACCAGAATTTCTTTGAGCAGAAACCAATATTTTCATCTATTTCCTCCCATTCCCCTGGACCACAGGAGCTACAGGTGTCCCAGCTCTTTGGGAGCTCTCCCAGCTCTCAACCCTAACCCTTTGCCATAAAAAACCCAAACCCTAACTGGCCTTTGCAGGGAATTGAGGATTTTCAAATCCAAAAGGATTTTCCTGGGTTGGCAGGTCAGATCTCCCAAAATTTTGCAGCAGCACACTTGGGTCACTCTCTTAACTAGGTGATTTTCTATGGAAGTTATTTTTATCCATCTGTGTGGTCCCACTAGGAAACATTTTCCTAATTCCTGTCATCTGTCCAAAGCAAACACATTTGCGGATACGGGAATTGCATGAATATAGCACAGAATTTGTTTCCTCTTTTATTCTTTCATGCAACAATAACACCCAAAATAGCTCCTAGAATTGTTTGTTAAAGAAATAATAAATTTTTCTTTCTGACAACTTTGCCCTCACCAACTGAAGACAACCAATGTTCACACAGGAGAGATTTCTGGGAGCAGTAATTCCTCATGCACTGCTTTCAGCTCCCTGTGGAGGAAGGGTTGCTTTGTGTGATGATCCAGACGGAGATGGATCATGGCTTTGGAGCTGTCCCTGGTGGTTTGGGATTCCCAGCTGGGCTCTGAGGGAGCTCTCAGAGATCCCTGCTCAGCACAGGCTTCACCTCCTCCAATCCTGCCATGCTCCAGCCATTCCTTCACTGTCCTCTTCCAATCCCAAAAGCTCCTTCGGGCTTTTCCAATGACTTTGCATTTACCCCCCACCACTGCAATGAGTGGTTGCTCTGCTCTCACTTTACAACACGGTGTAAAAGTTGGAGAAACCCTACTCCAGGTAAATCTGCATTGGATGAGCCATGGGATGACATCACCTTGGCTTGAGCCCCTATGGGCTGGTACCTCCTTGTGGAAGTGGCTCTGGCACCATGTCCTGGATTAATCCCAGCGCCACACTGCCTCTGGCTCCCTCCTGGTGGGATGGGGGAGAGCACTGGAAGGGTAAAAGTGGCAAAATTTGGGGCTGAGGAAAACCCTGTATGGAAAAAATTTCCTGCTATGGGTCCATGGTGGGGATGGAGACAGCCCAGCCAGGATGGGGGGAGCGTGAGGGTGGGAAAAGTGGGTGAGCTCAGCAGAAAACTGAGGAAAATTGTGGCTTCCAGGGAAATTCCTGCCAGCCTCATCGCTGGGGATGAGCTGAGCAGTGGAATGTTGTGACTCAAAGAAAAGCACGGAGTTTAACTGGAACCAGACTGATCTGAGCAGGAGCGTTCGGACACGAGGGAGAGACTGAGGTGAAACCACAACAGGAGCAGAGAGAAACCCCACAAAGGTCTGACCATGGGGAAAAATCACAGGGGGAAATCCAGGAGCTCCATGGACTTCCTGGGAGGGGTTGGAGCAGGCAGGGGCAGAGCTCTGCAGGATGAGAGCCCCGAGGAGCTGAGCAGGGCTGGGGAAGCTCAGCCCTCCCTGCACGATTCCTTAGAAGAGCTGTCAGCTGAGAACTTCCAAACTTATTCAAGCCATTCCCGAAATTTCAGCTGAGGGCAGCAGTGGGAATTTCCACCTCAGCTCCTGGAAGAAGGGCGTGTCCCAAAATGCTGTTCCATGATTATTTCCGCACTGGAAATGGGAATCAGTGAAGGAGGAAGGCAGAGCAGGCTGAGATTTGCATTAAATGTCTTGGCCTGAGTCCTTCCCCCCCAGTTTTATGAATCACCAGCACTTCTTTATGCATTTTCTCTGTAATCTTGATCCATTCTACACCTGAACAAAAAGGATTGTGCCATCAACCTTGTCCCTGTCTCCCTGTAAGGAAATCTTTCCTGCCAGCTCTTGAGAAGGGGCTGATGAAATCCTGTTTTATGTCTGGAATTACTGTCCACAAGGCACAAACATTCCATTAGTAATGCTTTATCCCTCATTTGCTCTCGTTAAAAGGTAATTTCCTTTTCTACCCTGAAAATGGAGAATAATGGCAATAAAACAAGCGAGATGATGATTTCCTTTGTTGATGAGTTCTTTGAAAAGGTGAAAAAGGGAAACTCATGTTCTTGAGAGAGGGACAGGGTACACCCAGGTCACACATCCACACCTGAGCCAGCATGGACTGTTGACCTTTGCCAATTCCTGCTTCTCCAGCGTGCAGGATCTGCTGTTTTCCCATCAGGAAGGGCATGGAGGTCAGCTCAGCACTTTTGGGAGCCTCCTGCTGCTCTGCTGCCAGTGGAGCTCTGGCTGTGGCTTGGTGGCAGTGGGAGCTGTGACAGGTCACTCCTGCCCTCCAGACTCTGCCCTGTGTCACCCAACCCCTCCTCATACCTGCAAATACTCACCTGGCTTCTCCTTCTCCTTTTTCCAGCCAGAAGAGACAATCATTCAGCTGGGTTTGACTTTGAAAAGGAGCTTCTTGAACTCTGCCAAGCGAGGGAGAGGCAGAATTGTGGAGAACTTCAGGGGGGAATCACAAAAGGTGCTGAAGAAATGCACATTCACTGAGGAAAATAAAGATGGGAAATGATGTCAAGTCAGATGTTCAGGCAGGAGACCCTTCATGAGGGGAAAACCAGGACTCTTGGGTGAAGATCTGGCAGGAGCTGTTCTGGTTTCTCAAACAACCCAAGAGAAAATAAAACCAAGGTAAAGCATGAGAAGAGCAGCCCAGACTGTGAGAGCAGAGCCATCAATCAGCCCAGGGATCAGGATGGAACCATCAGGACCAGATAACTGGTGAAGCACCAAGGAACAGGAATCAGGGCCTGGTTTGTAGCACCAAACTGCAGAGTTATTTGCAAAGAAATTTGTCCTCCCTCAATTCCCTCAAAATCCTAAAGTGTGTTTAAAAACATCCTAAAAATACAAAATATTCAGATGATGTCATTTCCCTGGGCCCAGAGCAGCTGTGGCTGCCCCATTCCTGGAAGGGTCCAGGAATGGATGGGGCTTGGAGGAACCTGGGAAAGTGGAAGCTGTCCCTGCCCATGGATGGGATGAGATGAGCTTTAAACTCCCTTCCAACCCAAACCACTCTGGGATTCCATTGTTCTGTGATTCTATGAGATGGCAAGGGAAAAGTGCTGGAAACCCTCATGGATCAAAAGTGAAGTGCTTCAGACAGAAGAAAACTGAAATTCTCTTACATAGTGCTGAACTCTAATTAACTTCTGTTGCTGAGGGGAAAAAAAAAAAAAAAAAAAAAGAAAAAAAAAGT
>VZRH01000398.1:566199-670506 GCA_013397555.1 Urocynchramus pylzowi | reverse complement strand
AAAGCAAATACAACAGAAGTTGTGAAATAGAATAGGACTTGTAAAAGATAATAGAGGTTGTGAAGTATAGCAGTAGTTAAGTTGGGAAGTATAGCAGAAGTTTTAAAACACAGAAATGCTATGGAGAGTCCCAGGCAAAATCCACTCCTTAGAATCAAATACAAAAATGAATATTTACACATTAAATCCAAGCACAAATTCTATTAATTGCCACCCAGCCCAGTCCCTATTTCCAAGGGTGCCTGTGGCAGAGGTTCCCCCCAGTGTCTCCAGGTGAGGAGGAGAGCACTGGGCTTCCTTCCCTGCACCATCCTCATGTAGGGACAGCAGTGCCAGAGCTTTGCAGCACCTGGAATTTCCACTGCTTTCTCCTTCCACAGCTCTCCACGGCTTCAGGAAGCGTTGAGGGAGTGGTGGGGCTGGTGTGGGGCAGGCAGTGAGCCCTCCTGGCTGATCAGAACCGGGGCAGAGTCACTGCCTTTCATTTCCTGCTACCAGCTCCTGGGTGCAGAAATGGGATCAGCAGCCACAGCCTGGGAGCTGTGCTCCGTGTCCCTGTGGCTGGGGACGTGTCCCTTTGCTGCTCCCCACCGTGCCTGTGGGATGCTCCTCTGCTCCTCTGCTCCTCTGCCTCTCCCCACGCCTGAGGAAATTTCCCGGCACAGGGAAGAGCTTGGCTCCGAGCCTGGAGAACAAGGAGGAGCGGGAGTGCAGCGTCAGCAGCACCAAACCTGGGTATCCCAGGCAACACCAACACAAACACTGCCGGGACAGCCCAGTCCAGCCGTGCCAGGGACGTCCTTTCCTTGCTCAGAGGGGCTTTCTCATGGATAACCCCTGTGCTGGCCCACGCAGCACCCAGGCAAGCCCGGGATGGCTCCCTGTGATCTGCCCCAGCCTGTGTGTGAGGAAGTGTCTGGGACTCCTTTTCCACTCAGGCCATCAGTTTTTCCAGACAGCTGAAAGTTAATGGGCACCATGATTCCAGTGAGTAATCCTTGAGAAACCAGCTCTGGAGGAAGTTGCCCAGCAAAACAAATCCCGTGGCCTCAGCTCTGACGTGGAGCCGAACACGGGGTGCTCTGTATAAAAACCAGGAATCATTCCAAGGGAAACGGCACATTTCAGCTCTGCTGAGACATCACACAGAGGGCAGGGATGCAGAAAACTATCCCTGGCTGCTTCTTCCAGCAAATGTAAGTATTTTTCCTTTTCAAGTAAGGAATAGCACCTCATTACAGTCAGGATATTCAGTGCTATTCTGCCTTTTTAATTTGTTCTCCTCTTCTCTATATACTTTGACATCATTCCAGGAGGAATTTTGAAAGGAATTACTTGTTTAAGAGCAGGAGGTATTTTTGGGTACCCCTTAGCCTACAACAGTGTACTTATGACAATTGAGAAGTTATTATTAACTGGAATTTGGGAAGTGTGTCAGGAGAGATTTCTGTGGAAATAAAAAAATAGTGCACTGAAAACACCAAGTGTTGGTTCAGGAAACCTTCTGTGAGCTTGAACTTAGATTTCATCTGACCAAAAACTGTCCAAGTGTCCCTGCCCATGTGCAGGAATCCTCTTGTGGGTGACCTGAACCACAGGCCACAAGAGCTGCTTTGAAAACTGTAAATAAATGGGTGAAGCTCAGGTTTCCTCCTCCACCAAGTGTGGCGATTCTGGAAACACTCAGGAAACAGCTCTCCACTTCTGTTCCCATACCTGGAGTGATCCCACCTGCCCAGGTGCAGGCAGAGGGAAGGGTTTGCTCTCTCCTCACCAAATGTCTTAGTGGGCTGGTGGGATTTCCCAGCTGGAGGAAGCTGAGGATGGGGATCCTGGCAGTGGGAGCTCAGGTGAGCCACACAGGAGGAGTTTGTGGCTTCAGTCCCTGCCTGTGCTCTCTTCATGCACCTGCTCTTCACCCAATTTTACCTTTCTCTTACCTGTGCAGAGGCTGTGTCTGACCAGTGTCATGCCCAGGGCACTGATTTGGCACTGATTTGGTGACAGGAGCAGGGACTGTGCCCTCACAGCATCCCTGTGGGGTGGGCAGCACTCCCTGCCTCCTCCTGCCACAGCCCAGCCCGTGTCCCCATGGAGGGTGTGCATTGGCAGTGCCAAAACTCTGCCAGGGGCCTCTGGAGCTCTCCATGGATGGAGCTCCAGCACCTGGGAACATCTCCCAGCTCTGCTTCATTCACAGGAGCAGGTGAATCCTAACAGCACTTGGAGGAAGTGCCAGGAACTGGGATGTCTCTTCCTTATCAGACACGTGCAAATGCCTGTGTGGTGACCCCTGGGGCTGCTCCTGATCCCGACCCTTGGCCAGGGTGTCACCTGTTTTCTCACACTGTGCCCAGATTCTTTTGAAGGACAATCCCTATCCACCCACAGGAGATAAACATCTCAAACCCCTGAGGCAAAGGAGGAAATCAAACCTCACTCTGCTGCATTCTGGATGACAGTTTTAACCCCTAATTTATAGTCTGGAAGAGGTGGAGGGAGCAGGAGGGAGCCCTGGCAGCGATCCTGCCTCGAGGGACAGCTGTGGAATGAGGGGACAGATACCTCTGGCTGTCACCAACAGAAAGCAGGAAGGCACCTTCCAGCCAGAATTTCCAGTTCCTTCCCAAAGGACACTGTGGGGTTCAGAAAATGCCATCAGCACTATGGAAAATGCTGAAGATTCAAGAAGAAAGGATGGGAGTTTTGAGCTCCTCAGGGTTCTGCCCTGGGCACCTCCCCTGGCTTCTCCGGCTGTTCCTGATTCCTAACGCTCCTCCTTGGACTCATCACCGAGCCCTGGGGTGAGGTAGGAGCCAAAGTCCAGAAGCTCTGAGTTCAAATGCTCCACACAGATAAGATCTGCTGTAAATCCAGCCCCTAAAACGAGCAAAGATCTTTATCAAGGCATGTAATTTATCTCCTCAAAATATAGTTAATGAAAATGGACACAGAAATAGGTTGCAAGAAAAAAAATAATGACAGGAGATCCTTAATGTACTTCTCAAAGGAGTAACTTGCTTGAAGATAAGAAGATAAATCAGGATTGAGCTGTACATGTCATGGCTTGGTTCTCCTCTTGGAGCTGGGGACTTCCACGAGTTCCGTGTTGTGGATTCAGGGTTTGTTCCATTAGATTGGAATTGCTTTGGTGCTCTGTATCAAAACAAAGGGTCAAACCAATAATGGAGTCATTAAGGTTGGAGAAGACCTCTAAGATCATTTGCTTTCGCCACAAAATGCAGAATCGTTTTTCCATTTAATCACTGTGGGAAGGGAGGGTAGGATGAGTTGACTCAGCTGAAGTACAGGGAGAAATATTTTCCTACTTCTTCCCCAAAGTAATCCTTCAGCAAGTTGGATCAGACACTTCAAAGACAGAGGAGAACAGGCACATGTGAATCTCAAATGAGTCAACCTGGTACCAGTCAGGTCTCTACAAGCAATGGGAATCCCAGTCTCAAAAACCTGGCTCCGTACCTTTCATGGGAATCACTCGAGATTATCATCTTCCCATCATTCCAGCAAAATTAAACCCAGGTGATGACTTAAGCAAGCACCCAGACCTGCTGGGTAATGCACTGGAAAAGCTCTGTGACACCAGCTCCGAGGTGCTGACATTGGGAATTCTGAGAATTTACATATGGAGATGATTGCTCAATAGGAGGGAAATGGAATTGTTACACTCAATCTCTGAGGATCAGCCTCCTTGGAACTTCTTCAGTGACACCTTTTCTGAGCTGTTGGTCTCAAAACTGGTCACACACCTCAGTCAAGGCCTAAATTCTGCTGAGTGCCTTCTTGCAGTTCATGAAAACCACAAAATGTGAGATCTCTGCAGAGCCCCACTTGACACATCATTCCACAAATTCCTGAGAACGAGCCTTCCCTCAATTTCCATCCAGCTGTGTATGACTTAACCACAGCTTCACCTTGGCCACATTTCTTACCTTGCTCCTCCCTAAAAATGCCTCATGAAACAATATTGAAACTCTTCAAAAATTCAAGCTATGTGACACTGGCTGGTTCCCACCAGGATTGATCACCCTGATACAGGAGGAAGCTGGGCTCAATCAATTTGCTTTATCTGTGAGAAACCCACATTGTTCTTCCTTATCTCCTCTCTCCCATTTAGATAACAATCTCCTTGTTTATTTGTTAGAATTGAATTCGGAGATGATTCTAGTATTTTCTAGGAACTGCAGCTTATCATTTTCTGGCTCCTCCCTTTCAGGGACAGGGATAATTCACACTTACACCCCTTCAGTGCAAGATTATACAAATTATGCTGCTACCTAAAAATATCCAGGCGCTTTACAAACTTCATTCCTATTTATGATATGATTGTGTAAATACAAGCTCAGATCCTGAGCTGGCATCATCTCCAAGTGGTTCTTGACACCAGAATGTGCAGGTCCATCATAGTTTGCCTGGAAGCCATCCTGCTAATTTCACATTTAATCACTGGGGGGGTTTTAATATGTATTCCAGGTATTCTTCCCTAACTGGCATTTCAATGGAGAGAGACCACATGAAAGATCTCAGAAGATACCTGGCACTGAAGTATATCCAATACCTCGTCCTGTCTTCCTCCAACGCTGTCAGCACCCTGCTGGGGCTGCTGGGCAGCGCGTACACCATGATCCTCCTGCAGTCTGCCAAGGTCTCCTCCAAGTCCACTGCAGTCCTCATTTCCAGCCTGGCCCAGGCAGACATCCTGGTTCTCCTTAGCCTTGTTTCTGACGTGGTTTCGGGGGGATTTGGTGCCGGTGTCTCTCCCGCAGCCTCGGCCGTGGCGGGGATCCTCCTCACGGCCAACGCCCACGTGAGCTGTATCCTGCTCAGCTGTGTGGCCTTCGAGGCCTACATGATCACCTTCCTGCCCTCGGAGACACGGCCCCTACGGACAGTCAGGAATGCCAGGCTGGTGTCCAGGGTGATCTGGGTGCTGGTGGCCGCAGAGTGTGCCCTGTTCCTCGTGGATGATCACCTGGGGGCCAGCGGTGTCTCTGCTCCAGGCCCTTTGGGGCTCCTGTTCCAGCTCTCCAGCGCGGCCGCGGCCCTGCTCAGGTCCCTCAGCTACATCCTGGGAATTCTGCTGAGGATTATCAACGTGTACATCTACTACAAGATATTTTTCAGCATGTCTCCCAGGTCTAGACTCAAATCCAAGTAAGATGTTCCTTCTGGGAATGCTGGAGCAACACAAGACCCTTCAACGCAATTCCAAACCATTTAGAAACTGTTCAATAACCAGGACCAAGGCTCACCAGGGAGCTTAAAGCTCCCCGATTCCTGGTGCTGTTCAGCTGTTATTGAGAAGAGTTTGGGGCTGAGGAGCCCCTTGGCATTAAGACACCACAGCTGGTGTGTGTTTATTTAGACTTTATTCACTGAAGAGGTGAAACAAAAGACATTTCATGGTTGTAAATCAACACTATTTTTTTATATAAAAAGGGTGCTGAAATGCTTCCTCAGGGATCTGTTGAGCCAAGAGTTGTGTAGCTGTTTACTAAAGACAGGATTTATGTCCTAAAATATTCTTAACTCAGGTGACCCCCAGGCTCTGCAGGTGGGATGGAGAGACAAGGTAAGCACCAAGATGTCCAAGCTGGGCTCAGGACATCAGCCCCACCTGGAGAGTTCCTGGGACAGAGCTGGGCTGAGATGCCAGAACCTTGGAACATTTGCAGAGCTGTTCTTGGGAGATTGTCACAGCAAAGCAGGAAACAGCTTCTCTCACATCCTTCTTCAGAAATAAAAGGCTGGAACGCAGCTGTTTGCTTCAGCCCTAGGAGAGAGAGTTTGAGAACCCCCCTGTGTGGAGGGTTCCATGTACTGCATCCAGAGGCATCTCCAGTGATTCCGTGGCTGTGGGTTTAGAGGCAGGGAGGGATTTGCTGGCATTAGCAGAGCTGTCCCACCTCCCCTGGCAGTGGTGTGGAAGATCACGGCCACCAGTGTCCTTCTGACCACACTGGGGCTTGGGTAGGTGTGTGAGAGCTGTTCCCAGCTGGTGATTCCTGGGATTTCCTCAATACTCTGGGATTTTATCAGCAAAGCACAAAACAAAGTGTTCCAGATACCTCTGACACTGCCCAATGCATGCATGGTCATGGGCACTTCCAAATCCTCCTGAATTCCCATGGGACCTCCAGGTACAGGCTGTGGTGAGGAGAGACTGAACTTCTGCCAGACGTTCTGTCATGCCAGATCTTTCTGCCACCCCCAGATCATTCTGCCATCCCCAGATGATTCTGCCATTCCCAAATCCTTGTGCTGTTCCCAGATCTTTCTGCCATCCCCAGCTCGTGGCTGCAGCACCAGCAGCGAGTGCTGAACACTGACTTTGCTTCTCAGGAGACTCAAAAGGATGCTCTGCCAAGGGCTGGGGATCAGAAAAGGCAGAGAAGAAATGTAATCAAGTCAATTAAACCCTTGGATGAACATTCCCAATCAAAGCTGACCCTGTCAGCAGGAAGGATGTCCTAATAACTTGATGCACTGTGATAACCTGTTCTTGCTCCTGAAGCCTGAAGTGAGACGCTCCCAGGAGAGATGAAATGTTACTTGAAGTGCTGTAATTAATAAAAATCTATTTTGTTAAAGCCTGGACATTATTTATGTATTTCTGCTGAGGCTCTGCTGGAGAGATCTAGAGGAGATGATTATTTTGTTACTGCCCACATTGTCAAGGTTTTTATAGTGAACATTTAGACCACGTTTGACTCCTTGATTGGCTAAGAGGGACAGAGAGAACCCAGTGACACCAGGGGTGTTCTGTCTCCTGACCTATCTCAGCAGATTCACTGTTTTGCTGTGGTGCAGTTCCTGGCAGCTAGTCCCCCTCAGCCCCACTTCTGATCACCTTTGCAGATGGAGAGGAAACAAAACCCTGCACAGGATGATCAAACTGATAAATGGAGGAGTTCCCCCTGCCAGCAGAAAGCCACCAGGAAGACCCAGGGGCTGCTGGTGGTTCTGCCATGCTGCTGATGGGTGCTGTGGGGGGAAGCCCTTCCTGCTGTCCCTCTGGGCCAAAAGCTGCCCTGTGCACACCCTGCAAAAGGGGAGGAAGTGATTTCCCAGGAGAATGAGCAGCCTTTGGCTTTTCCCTTGGCTGGTGCCACCTCTGCCCATGGAACAGCTCAGGTTAGATTCTGTGATCTTGGAGATCCCTTCAACCTCGATGATTCTCTGATGACCCAATGTCCCTCCTGAGAGCAGCTGGGGTTTGTGGCTGTGGCCAGGCTGAAAGGGAAGGAGATGCTCCACAAGGAAATTCTGGGGCAGAACACCAGGCTTGGAGAGATCTGCATGGCTGGGACACTCAAAGCACTTTGCAGTCAAGGACAGACCCTCCATTGTCCTTGTTCACATCCTCATCTGAAGATTCCAAATCCTTAAAATAAAGAGGCTTCTCTACGGTTCAACTGAAGCAGATGAGCTATTTTTATTTTCCACTTGGATATGATTCCCTGAGTCGTTTTGGCTGGCTCCTGGTGGTTGATGTAGCTGTGGCTGTGGGGTCAGGTCATTCTCTGCAGAAGAGCTCAGAATCTGCCTTTGCCAATAGCTTGAAATCACAAAATCATGGAATGTTTTAGGTAGGAAAGGGTGGATGTAATCCACACCCTGCCATGGCCAGGGACATCTTCCACTATCCCAGGCTTCATCCATCCATGGACACTCCAGGGATGGAGCAGCCACAGCTTCTCCAGACCACCGGTGTTTATCTTGGAGCTATTTCCTGCACCAAACCCCCAATCCATCCTCTACAGGACCACAAAATCCTTTTCTGGGGTGCAGGGAGATGCACCCATCCCTGCAAGAGGGAATTCCAGTAGGAGCAGGGATGGGCAGATCACAGCTGGCATGGGGCAGCTGAAGGAAGGCATTTCCCTCTCACAAGAGGCTCTCCCAGGACATTGGATTTGTGTAAACTTTGCCTCTTGGAAGAAAAGTGGTTTAGATTTCACTGCTTGTAAGTGAGTGTCAGCCAGGACTTGCATCACTGCAGCAGCACCATGAAAGCAGAAAGGTGAAATAAAAGAATTTTCAGAACACATAAGTAAGGGTATACATGAAAGGGAAATTCCCGAGTCATAGGAATGACCAAAATCCTAAAATTAGAGCTGAGGTTACACAGAATGTTTGCCTTACTTAATGATTAAGGCAAGAAGGGAACTTTTCTCCTACTTTTGCTGGGAAACCTCTTTCAAAGAAAGTTTGATAATAATCCAGGGAGAAGGAAAGACTTGGACAGGAAGGTATTTTTCTACAACTTATTCATTTTGAAAGATGAGTTTCCTGAAGCATCGACAATCCAGACACTTGGACTTAGACTCACACCACCCACAGAGCCGATTGAATTGAGGAGATGGTTTGCTCCCTGCAATAAATCACGTTAAAAGACGTTGAATGTTCTCGGGAAATGTTGCTCTTTAGAGATCAAAATTCCGGAAAATTAGGGGCAATTTGGTTTCTTCTAACAGATGCTGGCTCCATTTTCTTGAATCCACAGCCGTTTCTCCGAATGCCACTTAAAGGACCTCCGGGGGTGTTTAATAACGAAACCAAGTGCTCTCGGCAGCTCAAGAAGGTGTTTGGCCCCGGCTGGGAGCAGTGAGTGGCCCTGGCCACCCCAACCACACGCCGTGTCCGACACGTCCCGTCTGAGGGCTTTTGGCTCTTGTTCCTGTTTTCTGCATCATTCCTGGAACCGCTCCTGGCCGGGGATCACCAGGATCGCTCTCGCTTGCACATCGTGCCCTCTGCTGGGAGAGGCGGACCAAACCAGCCCAAAGGAAAACCCAGCTTTGCTCTGGCACCGTCTGCAGACTTCGGGAAAAGGGGCAGGACAGGGGGAATGGCTTTGGGGTGGAGGAGGGCGGGGTTAGATGCGATATTGGGAGGGAATTCTTCCCTGTGAGTTTGGGGAACCCCCTGGTTCTCCACAGGGTGCCCAGAGGAGCTGTGGCTGCCCCTGGATCCCTGGAAGTCCAAGGCCAGGCTGGACAGGGCTTGGAGCAGCCTGGGGCAGTGGAAGGTGTCCCTGCCCATGGCAAGAGTGGGACTGGATGGGCTTTAAGGTCTCTTCCCAAGGGACCAGTCTGATCCCACAAGGGGGCACAGAAAGCAGCAGGTCACAGCCAGCTCCACATCTGGTTGCCAAACACACCTTTCAGTGGCCACACAATTCCCCTTTATTCACACCTTGGTTTGGGACCTGTCCCTTGCACGGTGCAATTGCCAGATAAATCCCCCGGGGGCTGTTTATCCACTCCTTTGAGCCCAGGATGGTTTGAGTCAGGACAAGCCATTGCCACACCGAGTCAGGCAGAGCCCTGCACTGCTCTGCATCCCTCTGGCCCTGCTGGAGGGATCCTGGATGGATATCTTACAGCAGAATTTGGGAAAATGGGATTGTGTGTGCTGTTCCTGGAGAGCTAAGCTTTGTGTTCAGGCACACACGGCTGCGAGCATGGGACAGGGATGGCCCAGGACTTTAACCGGGGGTGACACATTGAATGTTTTGATTTCTTCCTTTCCCTCACACTGACCCCCATGTTTTCCTGAAATTAAGCTGGACAGGCATCCAAACCAGAAGCATCTGCTTCTCCTTTTGGCATCAGCAGTGTAAATAAATTGCATTTGTGATGTTTGGATTCCATAAATCTATTGCTCTTGGCTTTTCCCTGAGCGTGCTGAGGAGCAGAGGGATGGAGTCCCAGGCTCTGATCTGTCTCCAGGCACATGGAAGTTTGTTTACAGAGCCGGGTGACCATGGGGAAGTGTGGGACTCTGCCTGTCCCTCCCAGGAACTGTCATTTCCCCCAGCCCTGTGCAGAAGCAGCTCCTGGAACAGCAGCTGGACCTCCCAGAGGCTGCGACTCCCAGTTGCCAGAGGCCACCACAGAATGGTTCTGTTTGAAAGGACTTCCAAGGCCATCTGAACCAGGTTGCCTTCCACTAGACCAGGCTGCTCCAAGCCCCATCCATCAGCTTCCCGTGCAGCTCCAACCTCATCACCCAGGGCTGCCTCCCCTGGCACATTCCCCAGCCCAACTCGTGCTGTTGCCACGGTGGGGAGCCAGAATCCTTCAGGAAGGGTTTTGTCTGTCCAGCACGCCCTGTCCCCAGAGTGGGCTAAATCCCTTTTGGAATTTAGAAATGATGATCTGGGGCACCCGACCTTTTGCCAGCTCCTGGCAGGGCTGAGTTTGATCCTGTTTGCTGCAAACCTGAGTTTGGGTGGAAAACCCAGCACCTCACTGGTTTAAAACTCAGAGCAGCTGCGTCACCACAGGAGGTACCAAACAATTATTCAAAACTGATTTTAGTTAATTTCTTTTTTCTTTCATTTTTTTTAAAACAGTGGAGTAGGAATATTTATTCCCTCAAGTTCCCTGGGCGAGCCATGAAAACTCTCCAGCTTCTCCCCCAAGGATTTTTAATGGGCATGAGAACACCAAAAAAACAGTAATTTTCCTTGTAAACACCGTGGTTTGCTGGAATTCACCCCAGAACAGAACCCCCAGTCAAGTGAAGAGGTCACACTATAAGCAGATACTTTACCATAGTTTACATTTTCAGACAGAGGAAGACACACAAGTACAGGAGATTTTCCTCTGCCTGCTAAACAAAACCAGGGGATGTGAATCCAGGTGGACACTGACCTCAGGGCTCCACTCAGGCCTGGTCTGGGGACCTCCAGGGCTTGCAGACCTTGATCTCACCTGGCCCCAATTCTACTCCTTGTTACTTTTCATAAAATCCCCTACACCTTTTAGACATCAGAGCCATAACCTGGCAGCTTTTCCCAGTCTCCTTTCCTTATGATGGGCTGTTTGCCCTTCATAACTCTGAGGAGGAAAAAAAACAGAAGGAGAAGGAGAAGGAGAAGGAGAAGGAGAAGGAGAAGGAGAAGGAGAAGGAGAAGGAGAAGGAGAAGGAGAAGGAGAAGGAGAAGGAGAAGGAGAAGGAGAAGGAGAAGGAGAAGGAGAAGGAGAAGGAGAAGGAGAAGGAGAAGGAGAAGGAGAAGGAGAAGGAGAAGGAGAAGGAGAAGGAGAAGGAGAAGGAGAAGGAGAAGGAGAAGGAGAAGGAATAACAAACCCCATTTTTCCTCTGGGCTGGAAGGTGGGTTCATACTTCAGACCACCCTCCCTGAGCCTGGGAGTATTTTGTGTCCAATTTTTAATCTTGGGGCTCCAAACCTCACCTTTGATCACCTACATGAGAAAATTCAGATTTGCCTGTTCTGTGGCTGATCCAAGATGCAGGAGAAGCTCAGCCCCAGGAACACACAGATACTGCAGTGTGGGGGGGTGTTATTCCAAGGGCAAGCTCTGCCCAAGGAGACAAATAAAAAAGAATGGGGAAAACATCAAAAGCAGAGGGATTTTCTGTGAAGAAAAAGGTTTTTCTCCAAGGAGGCTGCAGTGAGAATGAGAGGGAGGAGGCATCAGGAGACTAGTGGAGCTGCTGGCCTTGGATCCAGGCAAAATCTGCTCCTCACTGAGGTCAAAAGTTGTATTTGCTTTTGAGAAAAGCCTCGGAGCTGCAGCTCCTTAATCCAAGAGCAACAACCCCGCGTGTCCCGGGGAGGAGGGAGGAGGGAGAGCATTTCAGGCTGAAAGTGAGCTGGAATAACTGCAAACCCCCACCCGTGCAACACCCCCCTCCCAGCGGGGTGAAGCTGCCAGGACCTGCCGTGCCAGGACTGAGACATTTTCATGCCAGTTAGTGCCAAAAGCCAGGGAATCAGGGATTTCTGACACCAAGGCTGGATGCTTGACCACAGGGAGCTGCTCTCCCAGGAATCCCAGAGCTCCAGAGGTGGATCCTGGGCTCAAAGGCTGAACCACAGCTTGGGATCTGATTCTTCCAAGTGCTCAGAGGAAGGGTTGGGAAACAGCTTAAAATCCATCCAGTAGAAAGGTGGGAAAACTCAGATTGGAACTACAGAATGGCTTCAGCCTCCTTTCAGATTCTTGAGAAATTTTAGGCTCATCCTGCTCTTTTTCCCCATCTTCCCTTGTGTGGAAGGTAGCTGACATTACTCCATTAATTATTTGGATGTAAACGACTCAATAACCTGTTTTAAAGTGATTTTGAATTCAATTTTGAATTCAATTATCTGCACGTTTCATTGACAAGGCAGGAGGCACAGAAAGCAGCTGAAAGAAGGAAGGCATTTTTGAATACCTACATGGACAGAGAGCAGAGATGAAAAGCAGATGTTGGAGGCAGCTGTGTAAAACAAATATTGAGGGGGCCAGAGAAGAGATCATAAAGAAATAATATCCCCACTGGTACCTCCCCAGAACCATCTCTATTGCTGGTTGGAGCAGGTTTTTAGGCAGACAGGTTTTTATCCAGTCAGGTTTTTTACCCAGTCAGGTTTTTAGTCACCACCTTTTGCCTCCCTCCTAAAGCTGTGCCAGTTTGCAGCCACATCAATACCCCAAAACTGCCAAGAGCCCCAAAAAGCATCACTCCCACCTCCTCTGGGGCTGGGTGATGGCTCCACCTGCTAAATCTTGGGAATCTCACCCTCTCCCCTCACTCTTCTCTTCTCAGTCCATGTAAAGTGCTCATGAATTATGCTCTCCCTAAATTTTCCTTAAGGACAAGGAAATGAAAGAAATGAATCCCAGTTTTTACTGCCTTCTTTTCTGGGAAAAGGAAAAAAGCCACAAAGGGGTAAAGAAGGGATTAATTAGTTGCAAAATAAAAGATCTCTGTTTTTTCTACAAAGCAAGCCATGTTTTGTGACCTTTTTCATTAAATCCCTCGAGATGATTGCTGTTGTTATTTAATTATGAGCAGACACCTCCAGGCAGCCCTTCCCTGCCTCATCAGAGGCCACCCTGCTGGTGACAGTGGCAGATGTCAGACCCACACCAAGTCCTGCCCTTCTCCTCTGCTCAGTGCTCTTCTCACTGTCACAGACTCGACCAGAAATGTCCACACTTGGGACACAAATGTCCCCATATTGTCCCCACAGCCAGTGGCCCATTAGGATGGGGCACATTGCCCTTTAACCCAGGCTCATGGAATCATTTAAACTGGAAAAGCCCTCTGAGATGATGAAATCCAGCCATTCCCTCAGCCAGCCCTGCCCCATGTCCCCAAGTGTCACATGCACATGGCTTTTAAATCCCTCAGGGATGGGGACTCCACCTCTGCCCTGGGCAGCTGTGCCAGTGCCTGACCAGCTTTGCTCATGGAAAAGCCAAGGGGAATGAGGCCCAGCCCAGCCCTGTGACAGGGACAATGCCCAGTGCTTCCAGAGGCTTTGGAATCTCACTGTAAATCACCTGCAGAAATCAAAATTAGGGCTTGGAAGGAAATAAAAATGACTGGTTTTAGTCAAGTTAATTTTTTTTCTAACTGATAATGCTCCCTTGCTGTCACAAAAGAAACACAAATGTGTTACATGTTCAAAATCCAGCTTTGGAAAGTTCTGTTTGCTTCTTCCTCCGAGCAAATCAGAATTCCCAATCAGACCAACCATAAATTTATCCTTTGAGCATTTTTGATCAATCTCCACACTCAGTCCAGAGCACAGGCTTGGGGCAAACTCCAACCTCATTTAAGCTCCCTCAGCTCCTTCCTCAAGGAAGAGATGGTGAAAGGGTACCACAGAAAGATCTTAATCCCATTTTTCCCAGGATAAAATTGAGACAAGATAAAACCAAGCTGTGGAAAGACCCAGGCTTGCTCAGGCTTTATTATTCCAGTGTAGATTAAACCTGACCCAAACCACCAAGGAGCTCTTGCCCTGATTGGGAGAGGCTTTCATTGCAAAATGATTTCCCACAACAGGATATGAAGAAAGGAAAAATCCACTTTTCTTTCCATTTGTCCCATTTGCCTTCCCCAGCCCTGTGGATGTTCCTGGAGAGGGAATGTGCCCTAAGCAGGAGGGGCCATCAGGCCCATCTAAAGCCTGATGATGGTTTCATCCCAGATTTATTACAAAGCACAACAATAAAACAATTTTTCCCTAATAAATAAAATCTATAATAATCACAATCCTGCTGCAGAGATTAAATACATAAAATTAAATTAAATTAAATACTGCTGCTGGTGATTAAATACATGCCAAAACACTTGGGCCTACTCAATATAAATAAAACTGTATATAATATAAATATTGAGCCCTACTCAATATAAATAAAACAAGTTCCTGAGTCACAAAAATGCTTGTCAAGGCAGGTTTCTCTTTGACACAACTGCTGAAGATGACACATTTCCTTGTCTGCAAGCATTCTCCAAGGAGAAAACTTCAGGCAATGAAAATAGTTTGGCATTTCACCAAGTATTTAAAATATTTAACAATGACCTTGAGAATTAGACAAGGATCCAGTTAAAGCCCTGGTTTAAGGGGGAAAAAAAAGGACAAAAATATGTTTCCTTGCAGAATGTGGTCCTGATGTGTGTTTACTGCAGAGCTTATCTCAGCTATGCTCTGGACACAATGAAAATGAGTTTAAAAACAAGGGAAAAGGAAACAAGTTTAACTCCTTGTCTCAGGACTACCCTGTGACCCAGGGAATTAATTGAATTTCCAGAATACCTGTTCACTTCCTTCCAAACAGTCAAAGAATCTCTCAGAACAAGGAGAGGGACTAAATCTTATGCTGATAGAGAAATGGGAATTTTTTTATTCATGGAAAGGATCTTTGTGGCTCATTGCTGGCCCAGTAAATGAGCCATGGGTCTGCCTTGGACAAGAGCACTCCAGACAATCCCAAGGGAATATTCCAAAGGCATCAGATCCTGTACTTTGTGGATGAGGGCAGATCACGTGGAAAAGCCCAAAAATCAGACCAGAGTGACTCTCTGGTGAGTGCATTCCCTACAACTTCAGCCCACTTCAAGGCTGATCTTGCACCAAGAGTGGAACTGAAGAGATGTGTGCTGACCTGGGGGCTGCTGGGCTGTGTTGTCTTCATGGTAAAACTGCTCCTTTCCTGTTTTATCAACCTGAAAAACAACCCCTGGAGCAGCAGGTGTTTCTTGTGCCTGGGTTTTGTGGTCCAACAGACAGGAAAAGGGGTTTTTGGTGGGGAGATCCCATTAGTCCTCACACACCTGTGTGTCTCTTTGTACAACGTGTGTCCCCCTTTTGTGCTGAGAAGTTGGGTCACCTCTTCTTCCCATATTCTGGGGTCCTACCAGATTTCCTTGTGTTTCTCAGCAGGTGCATCCCTGGAGGGAGAGCCCCCAGAACATTCCCAGGAGGTGAAGCTGTGCTTGGTTAAACCCCAAGGAAATGGGGGTGGAAATGGGGGTGGAAATGGGGGTGGAAATGAGGGTGGAAATGGGGAGTTTCCCCCACTCCAAGGTGGAAAGCCCAGAACAGGGAGAGAGGATGGATGTGATGGCCCTGGGTTCAACCTCTGCTACCATTTTTATGGATTATTAACTGACAATTCCTCACTTCTTCCCCAGAAATGCAGGAATTAGAAAGGAAAACAGAACCATTTCATTTTGCCAGCACATGAATGTTTGCTACAGTCTCTGTATTTAGGTTTGGCTTTTCACATTGAGAGGATTTTCCCCAGCTCCCAATCACTCAGTGATGCTCTTCCCATAAATTAATGGATTTAGGAAATGCCCAAAAGCTCCCACACTTCCAGTCACAAAGAAAGCTAAACCAAATAATTTAAGTTATATTATAATTGCCACAAAATGCCCTTTGTGTGTTTAGAAGACTTGTGGCACTTGGGGACACGGTTTAGTGGTGGCTTTGGCAGTGCTGGGTTAAAGGCAGAAATTAAAGAATTAATTAAAGAAACCCCTAATCCCAACAATATCTTTTTTTATTATCTTGTACCTCTTTGGAGACTGTAGGAAACCACGTCATGGATCAACATTCCAAGTATTATTCAAACAAAGATCAAAACAAGCACTCCAGACCTGAAGAGCACATCCAAAGTTATGCAAACAAGCCCAAGAAAATCCAGCCATGCCAGCAGCCCTTCCAGGGGGCTGTTCTTCAGCTGAGAAGGGTTTGGAGTAAATTGGATCAAAAGAAGATAGAAAAGGAAAAAGGTTGGTAGAACTTAACCAAGATGGGAAACTGTGAGATCCACCCAATGTCCCAGCACGATTCCTCACCATCTTCATAATTCCATATTTTCAGCCCTACAAGGCCTGAAGGACCTTGAGGCAACCTGGGATGGTGGAAGGTGTCCCTGCCCCCCCATGGCAGGGGGTGGAACAAGATGAGCTTCAAGTTCCCTTCCTACCCAAACCATTCTGTGATTCCATGATTCTTAATTTCCTTTAATTTCCGCAAAACAGACGCATGCCCTGCATTTATTTTCACCCATATGTGCATTATTTTTTAGCTCATTGGGTGTGTTAATGGTTACTGTTGTCAATAACAGGGTTTCCAAACAATTTCTGGATGACTTTGTGAACTGGCTGCCAGCTGGACAGAACTTGGAGCTGAGCTCCAACTTTCTAGTAAATGTTTGTCAAAGAAAACAAGATTTCTTAATGGACATGGAAAGTTTTTCTAAGATTTTCATTGATTTTCCCCCTCTATCTTTAATTTTGGCACTTGACATGGATCCACCAGGACTTGCTGATGGATCACAGGACACAGAGGGTAGCAAGAACTCAAAATGCTCAAGTAACAATTGCTCAAAGTGAAACCCACCTCAGCTAAGGACAAGCGACACAAAGACTGCACAGAGCAGGCAAAGACTGAGCTTATCTTGGTTGTTAAAGCCACACATTTATCACCAGGAGAAAATCAGAAATTCCCTGCTCCAGGGGCATGGGGAGGAGCTGGTGCTCTCCCTGCAGCTGGCAAAGCTGGTGGGTCCAACGTGCCAAACACGTCCCCCTCGTGCTGGGAGATAAAGCTCACGTTGAGGGAGCACAAACAACAAGGAACAGCCACACGAGGCTCCGTTAATCACTTCCATGTGCCCATTATTAGCTGAAAGGGAGGGAGAGATCAAGCAGGACTAGACTGATTCAGACTTTTCAGCAGCAACACTATGGATCTTTATTAAACCCGGAGTGCGTGAGCTGGGCTGGCACCTGCTCCGCTGCCGTGGGCGGGATGAGCATCCACGTGCCAGAGGAGGATGCACGGAATCATCCCCAGCCCTGGAGTACATCCATGGGGGGAGACCTACAGCCACCCAAAATCTGAGAGCTCTCTGCCCCCAGAGGTTGTCCCTTGTCCCAGCCAAGCTGCTGTGATCCGGCACAGTTCCACCACATCCGTCATTCCTACAGGGACCCAACACCAGGACAACAACAAGTGACTGGGAACAGCTCATTGAGGCCAGAGCACCCCGTTGGTGGCTGTCAGAGCAGCTCTGCCCTGCACAGTGACGTGCAAGCACGAGGCAATGCTCACTTCAAGCTATTCCAGCAATTTATCCCTTAGGACAAATGTATCACCCGAAAACCACCAGCCTTCGCTGCAGCTGCGGGGCCGGCTCTGGGAAGTGCTTCATGGCTCTGCCTAAATATTTGGGTTTCTGCTCTCTCCATGTTTCCATCAGCCTGCTAATTACCCTGTAAAAATAGGAATTCCTCCTTTAAGGAGATAAATGAACTCACCCCGAGCAGCTGCAGGGAATCAAACATGGCAAAGGCACCCAGTGCTCAGAGGCTGCTGCCCAATGTTCCTGCTTCCCACCCAGGTCTTTCCTCCATGTGAGGCAGAAAAATGGTAAATGAAGGTCTAAAGCAAGCAATGTCCATTTGCTGTTTCCTCATTTAATTTAACACAGCCCTGGCACAGTCCAGCTTGTCTGAGGGATTTAGGTGAGCTCCTTGCTTTGCACCTTCTCTGCTGGGAAGTGATTGGTTCCCATGTTTCAGGTAAAAATCTCCTGTAGCAGCGTGGCACATGTGAGGTCGATGTATTTCGTGGTTTTTCGGGCTGNGGGGGTAGAAGGCAAGAAAGGGAACAGTCCATGTGATATCACCCCAGTGCAAAGACATCTAAATAACTATGTAGTGCACCACAACACCAGGTTATGGAATCATGGAATGGTTTGGATGTGGAGTGGCCTGAGAGATTATCCATTTCAAACCCCCTGCCATGGGCAGGGACACCTTCCACTAGCCCAAGTCGCTACAAGCCCTGTCCAGCCTGGCCTTGGACACTTCCAGGGATCCAGGGGCAGCCACAGCTTCTCCGTGCCAAGGTCTCTCCATCCACACAGCTTAGAATTTCTTCCCTATATCCAACTTAAATCTCACTTTCTTTATCCTAAAGCCATTCCCCCATGTCCTGTTCCTCCAGGGAAAGTCCCCCTCCAGCTCTCCTGCAGCCCCTTCAGTTCCAGTAAGGAAGGTTCATAATTCATTTTTTAGGGGGAGATAAATCTGTGAGACCAAGATACACGTTTGCATTAGAGAAGCCTCCAAGCTAAAATTGCAGGAATAGTTAAAGAGTTGCACAACCACATTGTATGAAAAGCAGGAGAACACATTTGCAGTGACCCTCAGGAGACAGAATTTGGCAAAGCACTCAATGCTCTTGGTGAAATAAAACATGCCCTGCAATCCTTTTTACTGATGATATCAAGTGTAATATTCAATGGTCTTCAGAGGCTGAAAGCTGCTCTGCTGCTTTTGGATTAAAATGAATTGATTTGACTTTAAATTAACAGCAGATGACTTGTGGGAATGTTTATTCCCTTATATTCAGCTTTAGACTATTTGTTGTTCTTTTAAAGTGTTAGAGCTGAAGGCAGCATTCCCTGGAGCTCCAGGTAGTCAGCAAAACCCATCATAACTGACATCCAGCTTGGCCATCCCATGGCAGCACCACTCCAGCCCCCAAAATTCAGAAGTTCAGGCTTGAAAATAAGCAGATGCTCAACTTCTGCCAAGGGTTGGGTGGTGTGAGTGAGCACGTGCTGGAATGTTTTGCTGACTCTGAGCCCAAGTCCTGCTCAGGCACAGGACAGCTATTTATAGCACAGGTGAGTCCCACCCCCAGCTGATCCAGCACTTCCCAAAATCCTGGGAGCTGCAGCAGGAGCTCCTTAGGCTGGGATGAGGGAGCCAGGGCTGTGTCCTGCTCACCCACACCCTGCTGCAGGTCCCCAGGGTTGGAAGGGACCTTCCAGACCATCTCATTCCAGCTCCCTGCAATGGGCAGGGAATCTTCAACCAGACCAGGCTGATTTAAACCCCTGATCCATGGCTTGGGTTTTCACTGGAGCAAGGTCAGGGAAGGGCTGTCCCCCACTAATCCATCACCTCCTGCCTCAGTCATTCCCAAATTATTACCCCACATGGCTGCAGAGCTGCACCTGCCAGAGCCCCTCTCAGACTGCTCTGATTCCCTTCCCAGCAGCATCAGGCTCAGGGATGCTCCTGTGGTGCCACAGCTGCACCTGGCTCCAGCCCTTCCTCTGCCAAACTCCTGCTTGACCATGTCCAAGGACTGAAATAATCCAGCAGAACTCCCTGGCAGCTCTGCAGGGAGGGCTTTACTCTCCTTCCACTGCCTGTTGTGCAAGCTGGAACTTCTCCACTTGCAGGGACGAGCAGGTGACATCTCCCACTGCCCCTGGCCCCAAGAGCAGGAATTTACTGAGCATCCACATGACATTGTGGGCCCAATCCAACTTGCACAGAATCACTGAGGTTGGAAAAGCCCTCCAGGACCACCGAGGCCAAGCTGTGCCCAATCCCCACCTTGTCACCAGCCTGGAGCACTGAGTGCCACATCCAGGCCTTCCTCAGACACCTCCAGGGATGGGGACTCTGCCACCTCCCTGGGCAGCCCCTTCCAATTCCTGCCCACCCTTTCCATGGAGAAATTCCTTCTGATGTCCAACCTGAATCTCCCCTTTTTCTCAGGCAACAGCAATTTATGGAATTGAAGGCAGGTAGCACCTCTTGGCTCCCCTGCGTGTCCTGCTCATCCACAGGCTCCAGGCTGCTCCTGGCAGCTCTGAGACACCTGGACACCCCCACCACTACGCCAGGAAAGCCACCAAGGGCTGTTTACTGTCACAAAGGCACCTGTGGGCTGTAGGTGGGTGACAACACTGCTGGTTGAGGACAGCAGCACAGCCTGTTCCCTCTCCAGGCATTCCGTGCCTGCCCGCACGGTTCGTGCTCCCTGTCCTCGGCTCCGTGGCTGGAAAAGCAGCCAGAGGCAAGGCAGGAAGAGCTCCTGCTCTCCATGGCAACATCCAACAAACCCTGTGAGCTGGGGAGGCTGCCAGAGCTCTGTGGGCTCGAACGGTTTGCAGGACGTGACCTGGGCTCCTGGGAGAATTCCAGGGGTGCTCACAGCTTGTCCTGCCTGTGCAGGGACACCTGGGCTGGACAGAGTCCCTCAGAGTGGGAACAGAGCAGGGCTGGCACAGAACAGTCTCCCCTGCTTCGTTACCCATCAGTTAATTAGCACAGGATGAGCTGCCTTGGCAGCAGCAGCTCCAGCTGCGGCACTGCCACAGGAACACCTGGCAGGGCCAGGACCCCGTCATGGCTCTGGGAATATCTGGAGTGTTTGTTTCTAACACAAGGCTGTTTGCAAATGCAAACATGCAGATGAACACAAATCTCCCAGGAATCAGAGAAACATGGGATCACTAAGGTTGGAAAAGCCCTCTAAGATCTTTCAGTCCACCTGTTAATTTAAAACTGCCACTTTGCTACTACACCATGTCCCAAAGTGCCACACCCACACATTTTTTGAACTCTTCCAGGAACGGTGACTCTCTGGTTAACCTATTCCAATACCTGACCACCCTTTCCATGAAGAAATTTCCCAAATATCCAAATTAATCCTTCCCTGATGCAACTTGACGCCATTCTCTCTTCTCCTGTCCCTGTTCCCTGGGAGCAGAGCCTGATCCCCCTGGCTGTCCCCTCCTGTCAGGAGTTGTGCAGAGCCACAAGGTCCCCCCTGAGCCTCCTCTTCTCCTGGCTGAGCCCCTTTCCAGCTCCCTCAGCTGCTCCTGGGGCTCCAGCCCCCTCCCAGCTCCATTCCCTTCCCTGGACATGCTCCAGCACCTCAATATCTTTCTCATCATTATCGGCCCTGACACTGCTGTAAAAATGTGTTAAATTACCTGCCTTCCACTAATACAAAAAGCCAGGAAAAAAGCTCCTGCAGAAGTCTTAAGTTTACCTGAAAATCAAGCCAAACAGGTTTTTCTCCCTTTTTCTGTGTGCTGCTGTCATGAAACAGTTTGAATGTGGAGGTATCAAGTTCGCAGCAGTTTAAATGTTAAACGTGGCCTGGAAAAGCAGAGCTTTCTAAAAGCTTTCATTGAGCCTTGTTTTCCCCTGCGCCGTCTCCCCTCTTGTGGCACAGGAGGCCTTCCACAAGTGCTCTATTCATGGGGACCCTGGCCACCAGAGCCCCTAAAATTGTTGGGCCAGCCCCAGTGGCTCGACCTCATTAAAGGGTTTGTGTTTGGGGACGTGCTGTGGGTGCTTTCATCTCCCAGCCCCTGCTGGGGTTATTTTTACCCATCAGGTTGGAGGGCTGAGCCTTTGCCCGACCACTGCTCCGTGCCCTGGGTGTTTGTGGAGCTCAGCCCAGAGCCAGAGCAGCCTCAGTGCTCAACACAGCTCCAGAACCTTCCAGATAAAGGAAAACTCCCCCTAATATACAAACCAGAGGGGTGTGGGCTGAGGGAAAGCCTGGGGACAAAGGGCAGCCACCAGCACATCTGCTCCTGGCCGTGCCATGGGGAGCTCTGGTGGGCAGAGATTTTGCTGGATTTGTGTTCCACAGCTCATTCTGTAGGGTTTTTATCTCATTTGTACTGGTTTCTGTGGGATTCCCTCCTGGTTCTTCCCCAGGAATTTCTCCTTAGGGGAAAAGAGAGCAGAAACTTCCTTTCTCCCTCCCCAGTTTCCACCCTCCCTTCAGAAAACAGGGACACAGGCATTGTCCCCTGTGCTTCTGCCAGGCTGAAGGCAGCTCTGCCTGGATCTGGGAATTACATCCTGCTCCCCAGGGACTCCTCTTCCCAGCTCTGCTCCCTGAAGATGCTTTTCCCTGGATTCTGGCCCTGAAGCTATACCAGGCTTGGTGCCAGATGATTTTTTTTTTATTTTTGTCCATGGATCTCTGGAACAGAGACAAGCCACGTGCCAGGAACACAGGCTGAGGTTTTCCAGGTGAGGAACTGGGTCCAGCCAGGCTGCTCCAATGTTTCCCTGGGGCTACAGGGATCCTGAACATGCTCCTTGTTTTTAATGTGTTCAAATATATCTCCAGGAGTGACACAAACAGTCATTGAAATCAGCAGGGAGAGCTGGGACCCACATCTCAAACCTCTTTTTCTCTGCACTCTAAAGGTCAGTGATAACAGCTCCCAAATTTCATCCAAAATGTTATTTTCTCAACTTGACCCAGGAATTTGCATTGATGTCACTTGAGGAACCCTTTGACACCTGGCAAGTTATAAAAACCTCTGAACTGGAGAAACTTTTTCTTTACAAAGACTTAGCAAGGTTTTCAAGCTCTGTTTTTCATCCTGTGCACCCAAATAGAGTGGCAGCTTATGGAGAAAACTATATGAAGAAAATAGAGAGAAAATATACAGAAAATACATTTTCTGGTGCAAAAATCCAGCAGACAACTGAAACTGTGTCATTTCTGAGCTTTGAAGGGCTCTGTTTGCAACCTAAATCGATTCCACTGCTCTCTCAGACACCATGTAGGGCCCAAATTCTAAATGGCACTGTGTGAAGTCACTGTCATTGGTAGAAGCAGCTTGTACAAGCCAAGAAAATGGTCTCAAACCCTCATTTGTATCAAAGCAGCTCTGTAAAACACAATCATTTTTTATAAAATCTTCCTCATCCTTTAGCAAGGGGGTCCTACCACACCTGAGCTCTTGCCCAGGCTGTGCAAATCTGATAATCGAGGCTCAAATCCCAATTTTTCAGTGTAAGGTGTGTGGGGAACCGTTGGTTTGAAACCCAAGCAGCACAAAGAGTTGCCAGTTGTCCTTACCCAGTGTGGCCATGGATGTGGGTGTGGATAAAGTGACAGGGACAAGGGACACACAGCAAGCCAGGGAGCCTTTGGGAGTTATCCCAAACTTTGGGAACACAAATGTCCACCTGCCAATGACAAGGTTCAAGCTCTGGTTGTGACAGCTCCAGGATATGCTCCTTGTGCGAAGCTTTCCCTCGAAATAGAACAAAGTGAATCCCAAGGAATATTCAGGTGGCTCACAAGAGAAAGTACACACTTTTACAGTCAGGTTTCCCCTTGTTTTCTCTAATCCAACCCAGAAATCTCCAAGGAAATAAATTTATTGGAGCAAACATTTCAGAAAAATTAATTTAAAATATCCAGCAGTCCTTCCAGGATCGCCTGGCATTTTCCACAGCTTCTATTAAGATTTCTGCAAGCCTTTCTCTGGGGGCCGAGTGTGTAAAACGCTGCTTGTACCTGTTCCCTTCACAGTAAATTTGGTCCAGAGAGTAAATTGGGATTCCCTGCTGGACCCCTGGGTGGAGGAGAGGCCTCGTGGGATACCTGGCTACCCCCTGCCCGTGGGATGACAAACACGGCAATGACGTCTGCATTGGGAAAAAGAAAACACTGGGGAATGTCAGAGAGCAGCAGCTGGTAAATCCATACGTAGGAAAACAAACAGGGCCGAGCTTTGATTGTCCAAGTTCACAGCAGAGGTTACTTTACCTTGGCAGAGCCACATCCATGACTTTCGGCTCGGAATTCCTTCGGCAGAGCTAAGCAAAACCATGTGTTCTCCTGGAACCAGGGGAAAGTTTAACTCCAGAGCTGGGCAAAAGCAGGGCTGGAGAAAAGGAAGCTCAGAGGGGACCTTGTGGCTCTGCACACCTCCCTGACAGGTGGGGACAGCCAGGGGAGGCTCTGCTCCCAGGGATCAGGGACAGGAGCAGAGGGAACGGCCTCAGGCTGGGCCAGGGGAGGTGCAGGTTGGAGAACAGCAGGAATTTCTCCATGGAAAGGGTTGTGAAACATTGGCAGGGGCTGCCCAGGGAGGTTTGGAGTCCCCATCCCTGGGGGTGTCCAAGGAACACCTGGAGGTGGCACTCAGTGCTCTGGGGTAGTCACAGGCTGGATTCAATGGCCTTGGAGGGCTTTTCCAACCTCAAGGATTCTGGGAATTTGTGAGGGGCTCAGCAGGATTTTGGACAATGGTAGGAGGGGTGTTTTGGGAAAGCTAAAGAGGACAGAAAGAGGGGAAAGAATGTTTACAGAAGAGGTGTAACAATGACTTGACAGAGAAGGGAGAGGCTCTGGCAATTCCTGCTGCACAGAAAAATGTGGGATCAAAGCAGTGTTTAGGGAGGATCTGCTCCTGTACAAAGTGCTCCAAGGGACCACGCTCAGGGAGGCTGACAGTGCTGAACTCTCTGACCAGGGACCTGCCAAGTATCTGTGCTATTTAAAGATGTGTCAGGGTTAGGATAAATATAGGACCTGCTTGGAATGGTCCCAAAAGTCACCTTGAGTTCTCATGGGAACATTGATTGTGAGCTTCAGCTGAGTGCAGCCGCTGCCAGAGCTCCCAAGGGAAAACCTCTCTGTGCCACTGTGGAAAAGTGCCCTGCAGCTGGCCCAGCACCCAGGAACACCTCAAGCACTGGTCCCACTTCCCTGCACCTCTCCCAGGGGACAATGGCTACTCATGCTCCTTTTGCAGGAGATGGGGTGACAAGCCCAAGGATGTGGACAAATTCCAGGCTGTTTTTTTCTGTCTCCCTGAATTCCTCTGGTGCTTCCCTTTGGGCATGCTGGTTTCTGCCTCCTGTCCTGGATCCCAGAGCAGCCAGAGCTGGATGCCCCCAGGCATGGAGTGGGAGCTGCTGGAAGGTGCTGCCTTGACTGGGAGCTCATTGTATTCCAGCCCTGCAAGGAAAATCCATCTGCAGCTCCTGGGGAGATCCTGGGCTGGGATCTGCCTTCAGCTCTGCCCTCAGCACTGACAGGGGTCAGCACATCCTGGTGGCCTCCACGTCCCATCCTGCTCCAAACCCACCTTGAGTCCAACTGGGACCGGCCACGGCCTCTTGGAGCCCACCAGGCACTTCCCTGACCTTCCCAACCCTCCCCAGGACAGGCATGCCCAGCGTGGAGAAGTCTGGAATTGGGCCATTTGGCTTTTTGGCTGCACGAAGTTAATCCAAGCCCTTTCCAACAGATCCAGAGTAGCTCCACCAAAGCCACAGCAAACCCTTGGTTATGGCTGTGTCAGTGTCCAGCTGAAAATGGGGACAATCCTCCCAGATTTCTTCTTGCTGGGCAGATCTGTGTCTGTGACAGGGCAGGGATGGGAAAGGGATGGATGAAAGGATCTTCAAGCCCAGAGGATGCACTCCAGGACAACAGGTCCCATGGATGTTGGGCTGCAGGTGCTGTTATAACCAAGAAAAAAATCCTATTATCTCCCATTCCACAGCCAGTTTGGCTTGGGGGAGTCCAGCATGATTAATAATTCATGAAATTGCATTGCCAGAAACAAGAAACCAGCAGGATGGACTTCAATCAGACTCTGTAAAACTAGAGGGGTTGATTTGCTTCAGTCTATTCACTTCATTCGACACAACCACTGTTAAATGTTGAGCAAAATCCTTGCTTTAGGTAAATCCTTTCCCAGAGGAAAAGCAAGACAGCGAAGGAGGGAAGACAGGAACCCAGGAGAAAATCCTGTATTGGCTCCAAGTCACAGGAGGTGCAGTTGTCCTTCCCTGGCCACTTAGTGGTGATAAAATGGGAAGCCCATGAATTATGAGTGAGGGTCTCACGTTTCATGCAGAGCTGTTCCCCAGAGTGGGGATGTGTGGGAAATAAGAATAAGGATCTTTTCCACTGCTGTTCACCAGAAAGCACTCTGGGAAGGGTTCAGCTGTGGGCCACAGAGTTGGTGGATGGTTGCCTTGTGCATTGGTTGGGGTGATGCCTTTTTGGGGCTACCTAAAGGCAGAGATCAGATAAAATTAAGGGAATAAAAAGTGGTTATATTTATTGAAGGGCCTTCAGGCACATTTTGGGCAGACAAAGCCCCTGAGGGGCCACACCCAAAAGGGGAAGAATGCTCAGGGGTTTTCACACTTTTACAAGTTTGGGCCATTTGCATATTGAGGGTTAATCTTCCAATTACAGCTTCAGGTAATGAAGAAATTTACTCCAAGTTTGCTTCCCTCCAACTCCCTTTTGTTTCCATCTCTCAGGCCTGAGGCAGTGCGGTGTCCTTGACTCCTGGAGAGGAATTGTTGTGTCTGCCCAAAATGGGAGAACAGTAGCTAACACTGAATGTGGAGTTTAGAGTTATACACTAAAGAACTGCAGGATTACAAATACATGAAAAATATAAAAACTAAAATCCTGAGGCATCATGGGAGACCTGTGGACACCACAAGAACAGAGATCTGTCTGGATAAAGGGACACACAAACAACGACACCGCAGTGGCAGGCAGCCAATGAGTGCTTGCTTTGGTTAAATTTGGTTAAGTTTGGTTAAATTTGGTTAAATTTGGTTAAGTTTAGGGTATAAAAAGACTTGGTTTGTTTCAATAAATGATCTCCTTTGGATCAACAGGAGGTCTGTGTGTCTTTGCTCCCCTTTGCTCCAGGGGTGTGACGGGGCAGCCGCGCCTTCCCCAGGCTCAGAAGGACATCAGGAGGAAAGGTAAAAGGACAAAAATAGAGGCATTGCCCTGTTGGGGTTGCTTTCCTCTTTAAAACAAAGCTCTGGTAACAAAGGGAAAGGTTATACAAGGAATTCCATCCTTATCTAGGGAGCTCCTGGACAGGGAGGCCTTTCCCTGGCATGGTGAAACTCTTCTTCTTTCTCAGAAGTCAAAATCTTTTTAGCAAAGCAGCTTTTATTTGCTTTATCTCCTGGATTTCTTTGCTTGGTGCTCCATTTCCAGCCTGGTGGTCCTGAAGAAATGCCCATCTCCTGTCAGGAGATCCTGTGGGATACAAGTCAGCCTGGGCAGGAATTTTGGGTCATGAACTACAAGCTTTGGGATGAATCTGAACTTCAGGCTGGATTTCCACTGAATGCCAAGTGTTTATTACAGGCTGGAGAAGGGAGGGTTGGGGGGAAGAGGGTCAGGTCCTGGTGTAACAGGGTTGGGGGTGTGAGGACTCCCTGATGGGCACTTTGGAGGCATTTTGGGGCCATTCCCAAGGAAATGCTTATCTGCATCTTTCAGGGATATGGAGCTAACCCAGAGCAGACAGCCTTGACTGCTTTGCCAAAAGCTTAATTGCAATTAGTGAGGCTGAGGGGAGGACAAAGTCCCAGCAACAACTGCAGAGAGGGAGTGAAGCAGTGGTGGCATAACACAAATAAACCTGCTTGGATTTGCATAACACTGGGAGTTTGTGCACCAGCAAAGCTCAGGCTGGGCAAGATTAGCTCTGCTAATGAGCTTTGCTAATCCAAGTCCTACAAGTGAGGCACAATTTGGGCATTTGACCCCGGCTGGGCACAATCACAGAGCTCCCTATGAGCCCTGGGCTCCAAACTGCCTCATTTTTGGGGCTAAGAGACAGAATCCCAGACTGGTTTGGGTGGGAAGGACCTTAAAGCTCATCCAGTCCCACCCCTTGCCATCAGCAGGGACACCTGCCACTGTCCCAGGTTGCTCCAGCCTGGCCTTGGGCACTTCCAGGGATGGGGCAGCCACAGCTTCTCCGAGCAATCTGTGCCAGGGCCTGCCCACCTCCCTCCTTCACAAGGAATCTTCAGTCTGTGACTCAAACCCGGCCACTTAGAGACATTATTAACACAACAGCAACGCTGTGCTCCCTGAGGATTGACAGTTCCCCAGGCCTGTGCTGAAGGATTTCTCTCCATGACATACACACCATGGTTTTGTCTGGTTTTCCATTATTCAGCCCTTGTGGCTTTTACCACTTCCCTTGGGAGCCTCCAGTGAAGCCCAATCTCTGCATTGTTCCAAACATTTCCTGATATTCAGCTGCTTCTTCCTTCTATTCATGCCCAGCAGAATTGTGCTCCTGCCTGGCTGCGCCCTCGATTGTTTGGGGTGCTCCCAGCCCTTTAAAACTGGGAGTTTTTGCTGTCAGAACACAGAATAAATTCCCTGATTTCTTGTGTCTTTGGGATTTGTTGAAATTTAACCTCCCTCTGTGCTTCTGCCTAGGAACAGCAGCCTGCCCTAGGCATGTCCTCTGTTGGTGTCTTCTCCCTTCATTTATGCCCTGTGGTGGCTCTTCCCACCAGTCTGGCTCTCCACACTTCCCAGTTTTTTGGGATTTCTTTTTGTGAAACTCATTTTTCTCTAGGAAAACACCAGCACTTGCTGATGTCATGTTCCAGGCAGAGCCATCCCACAGCCTCAGCCCAGGGAAGCTGTGAGGGATGAAATGTGGACATGGGACCTCTTGCTGGCACTGACAGCTTGGATTGGAAGGGTCCCTAAGGATCATCCAGTTCACCCCCTCTGCCATGGGCAGCATCACCTTCCAATCCACTGTCCCTGCCTGAAAACCTGGCTCCACCATGTCTGGAACAGGAGCAGTCACCAGGATTCAGAAAAAACCCAATAAACCAACTCTACTTCTCCCAGTTTTCATCAAAACCCCGCTCTGCAGGAGGAGAAGAAAAAGGGAAGTGTTTTGGTGTCCCTTTGGGCACCATCAGGCAGGAGTGATGTCACAGCTTGGGAATCAGGCTCTGGCCAGCTGGAGCTGGAAAACACCTGCTCCCTTCGCCAGGGATAAGATTTCGGAGTAGCTGGATCCTCCTGTCAAAACAACAGTGTCCATTCCCCCTGGGATCTGTCCCAGCAGAACTGGGGATCTGTCCCTTTGAACTGGGAAAAGGAGCCAACAAACCCAGATCCCACAGACAATACAGACATGGTGAGTTTGTCAACTCATTCTGGAGAAGAGAATAACCAGGAATTTCTTTCCTGGATGTGATTTCTGCAGGGAGACACCGTGGGCTTGATGTGGTCATGCTTGGAAATTGCTCCATGTTATGGGAAAGATGAGGAATGAGTGGGAAGGCTGCAAAATTAATCCCTTCTCCATCAACAAGAGAAATTAAAGGCTCTGAAACTACTTAGACAACCTTGGAAGTGCCAGATGAAATTCCTGTAGGACATGGAAAGCAAAGGAGCGAGGAGTGCTGGAGACTGGGGAGGACTCTGTCTGGAGAGATGACTTTCCTGGCTTATTGGGGATAAAATAAAAACAAAGGCTGAGGACAAAATTGGGGGTTTGGGGGGGATATTTAAGTCCAGGCCTTGGCGCCACCAGAGGTTTGGATTTGCCTCTTTGCCCAGCAAACAGCACAAATTTTTATTTTACCTTTTCCCCAATTTCAGCAGCTCATGACCCTGCCTTTGCTTAAGTGCATTAAATACAGAAAGGTCTAAACATTTGGAGAAGAAATATCCTGGCATCTATTGGCAAAAAGTTCTGTTGGATAGGAAAGTAATGGAACGTTAAGTGCTGATAAATAAACAAACCGAGATTTTTAAATGAGGCCTTTTTAAAATTGCAAGGGGACGGCTTCAAATGAGCACTTGCCTTTTGTTTTTCTTCTTTACCATCTCTCTACAGTACTTAAAATTATTTAAAAATTCTTCTAAATGCTTATTAAAAAAACCCCAAAATTGAAAAGATGATGCTTTGCGTTTCCATTTGATTCCAAAGACATTTTTGGTTGCTGTGTTATAAAACTTTTCATAAAAGGCTTCAAATGGAAGCCCTGACAAACTGTGGAACATTAGGAATTCTGCAGCATTAATGAGTTCTGGAAGGGTTAGAGAATCACAGAATCGTGGAGTGGCTTGGGCTGAAGGGAGCTTAAAGCTCACCCAGTCCCACCCCTGCCATGGGCAGGGACACCTTCCACTATCCCAGGGTGCTCCAAGCCCCGTCCAGTCTGGTTCTGTTCAGGAATTTTCCTTTAAAATCTTTTCCGTCACCAACCTTGGTTTCTGCAAAGTGGTGTTTTTTCTTTTTTCCCTCAGGAAAATGCCACTATTACTGATCTTTTCCTTTGGTTTTCCTGGAAAAACCCTCAATGAAACACCCCGTTCAAACACAATTAAAGCTGTTGGTTTAATCACCCCAATAATGATCCTTTGGGGTCACCCAGACACTAAACATTATTCCACAGGAGTTGTTGTCCTAAAGCTGATGCTTTAAAAGCGTGAGACCTTTAGAGAGCTGTGCCACAGAATGAGAGAACAAGACAGGATATCATGAAATGCATTGCAGACAGGCAAAAAAATCCAAATACAACAATTTGAGGCATAAAGTTGATGTTTCGGGCTCATGGGGTATTCCCTTCCCCAGGCAGGGTTCCTAAACCACTGAGATGCCACCAAGCCACCCTTGGATGCTCCATTTGTGCCACAGCAGCCTGTTCATGGGTTCTATGGATGGAAGGCTCCATGAAAGCCTCAGGATGAACCAAAACCATGCAATATTTAAGGCCCAAATGACAAATGAATTCTGCTGGGGCAGGAAAGAACAGGAAGGAAAGGAGCAATAAAGGAACAAAGGTAATGCCTTGATCATGTATATTCCAGTGGCCTTCAAATGCCAGCTGGATTTGGGTTCTGCTCTTTGGCTCCTTGGAGGGCTCCTAAAAGCCCTGAAAGTAGGAAAATTGGCACAAGAAATCCTCAATTGACTGAAAATACTCAGCAGGTTTGACAGCAGAAGAATTAAGTGCTAATCACCGGGAAATGCAATATGTTCGTTTTCCGGGCAAAATTATCCCATAAATTCAGGTGTTCCTGCCTGGCTGAAATCAATGGGAATTGCACATCCCAGTCCCAAAGCCACTCCAGCACTGACACAACCAGAGACAGCCCTGAAGTGTCATTTCCATGGGGTTTCTGTGCATGGGCAGCAAATTCTGCAAAGAGGGGGTAAAACTTCTGCTTCCAAACATTGTGCCTTCTCAGCAGCCACACTTTCCAATAAGATAACAGCCCTGTTTCCCTTGTTTTCCAAAATAACTCCAGATTATTGATGTCCTGCCAATGTTTTAACAAGGAGAGTTCACTAAATCCCACCCTGTCCCAAGTCTAGGACGAACACCATGGGATCAGGGTGGGGACACCAAATGGGTTGTGCAGAGATGAAGAGCCCAGGAGTCTGCTCCTTGTTTTTCCATTTTAAAGCAAACACTCTTCTGTAACTGGAACCAAGAAGAGAGGCAGCCTCCTCCTTTCTTCATGTTTGGCAAATAAACCTCTCTTAAGGGCACTGTGTTGGAAATGTTTGTACTTTATTTATTTAAATAAAAATACTCAGAGTGGGTTGATAGCACAGCATTTGGCCTATTTAGGAGGAGAAGGATAAAGGCATCCACGGATTACTTTGAGTGCCTTGAAGGGCAGCAGGAATATATTGCTCTGGGGATGTTTTCTTTCTCATCAATACCAAAAAATTTATGTTCCATAGGGACAAAATTGGAATTTTTGGTTTTTTATGTGATCTCTACAGGTTAGAGAATACCGTTGTGGCTCAACCTACAGATTGCACTTTTCCAGTTTCTAGTTCTGGCTGTAGCAGAAAAAATGTTCCTTATGAAAGAAAAAAAAAAAAAAAAAACAAAAACCAACAGGTGGTGACTGAATAACCTGCTCACTACAACTTCTGGATTTAATGGCAACCACGGATGGGTGCAAAGCTGGAATCACTACGGTGGTTTAGAGGGATGAACTCCACAAAGGGCATAAATCCCATTCCCAATCTCCTGTAACATTTTAAGGAGTTGTTCTCCCAGCCCTTGAAGTTCCCAACAGCTGAAGACTTTTGTCATGAGAGTTTAATTAAACCAGTAACTCCGGAGAGAAAGCAAACATCCCAGCCAGGCACAGCTGCCTGGGTCAGCTCCAGCAGCAGCAAAGTTGGCACAATCACCACATTCTGCCTAAATTCTGTAAGAGGCACACAAGTTTTGGGTTAAGATTTACGCTGCATTTAATCTTTAAGGGGCCATCAGCCTCCTCTCTAATGGGTTTGCCCAGCCCGCGTAGTTTTGAAACTCCGACTCAAGATGTTAATCTGGGCAAAGGTTTTAGTGAGCTCATCCTAATCTGTGTCAGGACACCCAGCTCCCGATATCCTTCTTTCCCTAAAAAAAAAAAAAAAAAAAAAAAAAAAAAAAAAAAAAAAAAAAAAAAAAAAAGCTTTCGAATGCCGCGGTGCTGGTCAATGGGTTCCCGCTGAGAGCTCTCACCCTCGCATGAGAATGGGTGTGAAAAGCGGCCGCACCTCCCCAGGGATCAGCATTTCCATGCAGCCGCCTGAAAATGCCCACAAGCCACGAAACTGGGTTTCTGTGTAAGTTTACTGGTGATACTGGCTCGGGTTTTCCCCCCGTGAGCCTTGTGCCAGCCCCACACTCAGGGACAGCGATGCCTTTGGCCACGCCGCCACCATTCCCCCACATTTTCTGCCTCTATTTTTACTGAGCAAATAAAATGGACCTTTGCCCATCGGGAGCAGGAAACATCTGCACGGCCGCCGTTCTCACTCCGAATCCGCGCTCCTGTTTTTGTGTTTCGGTAAAGCCGGGGCTCCAGAGGCTGAGGCTGAGCAGCCCGAGCTGCTGGGCTGTTACATGAGATGTTCAGGAAGTTATTTGCATGGAGGGATAAAAGCCTGTGGCAGCAGCCGGGTGCGCTGCAGAGGCGACTCAGCCGCGGTGGCCAGCAGCCCAAGGAATTACACCCATCGCAGCTTCACAATGAGTTGTTTACTGGCCTTGGCTGCCTGTGGGAAGAGCCAAGGAGAGCGGAGGAAGAGGAGAGACAAACACAATGCGAGCGAGACGCGTTAGGGGGGAGGCTGGGCTTTAGCAGCAGCCCCGGCATTTCAGCCCTATGGAAGCAGAGAGGGCTGAAAAGGGAATAAAATGAACCATCCGCCGCCAGGAGAGCCTCGTCCCTACCTGAAGGGCTGATAGCGAAGGTAAGAGGGGGAAAGAAGCAGATTTTAGGCGGAGGGCAGACCGACCGCGCGGCTCTCGGGGGCAGCTCCGGGCAGACGCAGCCACGCTTCTCTGAGTATTTGTAATTACGGCCCTGGAGAAGGAAAGCCGACCGGCTTTCCAGCAGGAATCCAGCGATTCAGGGCAAGAGCTCAGACTGTTCCAGTCAGCTCCTCTGAGAAGATTTTAAACAAAACAACAACCCCCAGCCAAACAAACAGCGCCTTTCTATATCTGCCCCGGGAAATATTTGCTATTTTATTTTCACGGCCAACTTTGCTCTGCAGCTTCCTAATCTCACCCGGTGCTCTCCCGATTCTCAGCTCCCCCCTCTGCTCCTCACTTCTTTTAATTGGAAGGCAAAACAATTACGGCCGCGGGAAGGAAAATCCGAGCTTTGAGGAGCTTTTCCCCGCTCGTTCCCATCGGGCACGCTCTCCAGGCTGGGTCCCCCGGCTAATTGCTCAGGAAATCCGCGCTGCTCATTGTCGGGCTGTCCTTAAGCTGCTAATTCCGAACTGGGAGAGGCTCTGGAAGGGAATCCATGGATAGAGCCCCGCGAGAGGGACTCAGCGGAGAGCCGGGGCGGGGCGGGCTCCGCCGCTAATAACACATCCCTGCCCAATGGAAAGCGTTTCCTATGGAGACCCCCAGGAGTTCCCCCTGCCCACAGCCCCTGCCCAGACATTGGGCCCATTCTTGCGTCCCGTTTTCCCAAGACGCGATGGCAGCAGCGCTCGGCAGCCCCGATCCCGCTCGGAACAAAGGCCGGGCAGCTGCCACCCAGCGCGGAGTTTGAGGATGAGCGGCTGAACTTGGACAAAGTGGGATTTCCCGCGTGGGAAGGAGGCGGTTCGGGTCCCAGGGACACAAAGGACTGTCAGGGAGGGATCCCGTGGAAGCCCCGAGCCGTGGGAATGGTGGCGGTCCCGGTAAGTTCCCCCCTCCCCGAGGCAGGAAAAGCGGCCGGATTTCATGGCAGCTCCGGGTGGGGGTTCTGGAGGCTCGGATGGATGTGGGGGATGAATCCCGGGGCTTTCACTGAAGATCCGCGGTGTTTTCCCTCCGCTGGCGATTCCCCTTCCTCCCGCTCCAGCCCTGCCGTGGCTGGGGCTGCTTAAAGGCAGAAAGATGAGCTCCAAGTTTTGGGAAAGTAATTCCCGTGCGAGCTACTCCTCCAGATTGCATGGAAATGGTTCTAACTCCCAGCCTAATTCTCCATTCCCATCGAGATTCTCGTTGTGGCACTGCAGGTGACAAGTTTAGGACTTTTCTGCCCTGTTGTTTGTTGTGTGTTTGTGAAAAGGATCCCTTGGTTACAGCTTCCTTTTGTACTTGAAGTCAGTGTCATAAAGACACTTTAGGCTTATAATGGGTTGGTAGAAATGTGGCATTCACCTTCGTTTCGTGGAGGGCTGGTTCCCACAAACGATACCAAAAATTAGGAATTAAGTTATAAATATTATACTGAAAACCTTAAAATTTTGATTTATCGCTTCGGCTTCCATTCATGGCTAAAATCTACTCCTTTAAAGCTGCAAAATTCAATGAGAAAAATTCAAAGACTGCTCTAAAAAACCGGGTGTCTGAAGTAAAATGAACGATGAACAACATCATTTAAAGATTTGGCTGTTTGGAAGAGAGAGGATTTAACACAATAAAAGCACATGGCAGAAAAATTTGCAGGAAAAGTTTGGAGGTTTTAATGACATTCCCAAATCATTGTTTGAGAGGAGACAATTGTGTGTGGTTTTTGTATTGCTGCCCTATAGGAACAGAACAGTCAAATCCAGAGGATGGGAAGTGCAAAGTTCACAGCTCGGTGATAAGGACATTCCCCCCTTGTAGTACTTTTCCATCTTCTTGCCCTTAGGAGCATTCCCTAAAAACAAAACAGGCAGGAAACCCCGGTACTTTGGGGGATTCAAAGCCTCTGCATTTTAAAAGAAAGTCCTGAAACACATAGGAGGGAGGAAGGGGGTGGGAGAGGAGACTGAACAAACATTTCACTGGAATCCTTTGAGGGTAAAAATGAGAATCCTCCTCAACTGATAAAAATCGATGTCTTCCAAATTCCAGGGTCAGGAGCTCAGCTCCACACAGACAAACACAGCAAATGCCCCAGATCCCCACTCCCTTCATTTAGGGCATTGCAATAAGGCACAAAACTGCAAAGCTGCACCTGGGGTTGCTGAGGAGGAGGGATGGAAACATTCCCTGGGCAGGGAGAGGATGCTCTCCAAGCTGGAGGATGGATCAGTCCTCCAGCAGTGACCTCATGGCTGGAGCACAGGAGCAGGAATTAAAGCAGTTTGATCCAGAGTTTGGGCCAGATCCTGGGGACAGGGTGCTCTGTTGGAGGGGACGTGGCAAAGCAATTTGGGATTCTGTCATTGTGGCACTTGGAGCCATCTGGGTGGATCCATGATCCATCTGTGCCACTGCCCCTTGCCCTGCTTACAGCATATTTGGGATTTGGGCTCCATTTCCCGATGTCTGAGCGTTGCTGGTCAGGGCTGTGTGGCTGGAGTGCTCCAGGACCCCAAAGGAGCCGGCAGGGAGCCATCCCCACGGGCTGGCCTGGGTGGGGACGGCTCCTGGAGCTCTCAGCCACCCTCAGCAGGTCTTTCCAGGTCAAGTGTGCGTGCAGAGCCTCACTCTGCTCCTCCACACGTTGCTCCTCCTCTCTAAATAAGGATCCGATTTAGTCCCGGGGAAGGGGAGCCACCACTTTCCACAGAAGGGAAATTCTCTCCCTGAAAAGAGGAGCTCTTTATTCCCAGAGCAGACAGTGGCTCTGCAAGGCTTCCTCCTGCACCAGCTCCCAGCTCAGCTCCATAAAAGGGGTAAAGATCCACCCTGCTCCAGAGCCAGACCAGCCTGAGCTGACCCTGGCTGCAGGAAAATTTGCTGGATTATTTGCAATGGGTTTGGTTGGTAGGAAAAGGAAGATCTCTTTTTCTTGGCAAGTGAAATTAAGGGACATTCATCAGTCCCTGAGCCCTGAGACAAAGGTGTGTGCTGGCAGCAGAGCAGATCCTTTCTCTGCTCAAAACATGAGCTCATCAGGCTGTGAGACCCTGTGATGCTGTAAATACACAGCCACAAAAGACCTCTTCTTTTCCTCTAATAATATTCCCATTTTCCTTTCTTGAACCTGCAGACAACTCACCCTCTTCCTCCCCAGCATGTTTTACAGATGGATATAATCATATTAACAGGAAAAGCAGCATCCAGCCCTTGCACAATGCCAAAATGCCATTGCCTTGCCCTCATCTTATCATTAGAAATCTGATTTCTAAGAAGCTTCACTGCAGAAGCTTTGCTGGCTAGCTGAGATTGGATATTTCTGCATTGTGGAGTGGTTTCTTAGTTATTTTACCACCTTACAGAAAAAGCCAGTTGGACAAGGCTTGGAGGTGGAAGGTGTCTCTGCCCATGGCAGGGATTTAACAGGATGGGCTTTAAGTTCCCTTCCAACCCAAACCACCCTGGGATTCTACAATCCTCAAAATTTCATTTCTCTCATTTAAGAGAATAAAGCCCAGTTAGATCAACCCCCTGCAGTAAATAAATGCAGGGCACAGATCCCTCAAGGTCCCAAACATGGATTTTATCCAGCCCCATGGAAGGATTGGCCCAGCACCCAAAGGAATCCAGACAGCCCCACCTTGCCAAGGTGAAATTGGTGTTTGTGCTGCTGTGCTGGCACCTTCTTGGTGCAAGGCAAGGCAAGAAAAATCCATAATTTCTGGATAATGAGAGGAGAAAGTTCAGCTCTCCCATTTCAGCCAAGGGAGTGCAAAGGATCCAGCCCAACGGGATGAGGATGGGGTGGCAGGAGGGCTCCATGTGACCCAGAGGAGCTGAGGAAAGGCAACAAGCAGCCAAAAAGCCAAGGAATGGCCGAGGAACCACTGGAAATTGTGTCAGGGAAAGCGAAGAAAGGCAGCTTGTTGGGCAGGCTGCTGACTGGGAACCTTTTGGAGCTGTGAGCAAATAAACCCAGGCCTGTTGTTGGAGTCCCCAGTGGCTCAGGGAAACAGGAGTCTCTTATTTTTTATGTTGGGTTTTTTTTTTTTTTTTAGCCACACTTTGTAATGAACCAGAGCTACATCAAGGACACGGCAACCTCTACCACAAACATTATTCCTGGGTGAAAACAACCTGGTCAGACAGGGTAACTTTGCTTTTCAGCACTCCATCAGCTTTTCTTTGCATCTAAATCTTCTCTATTGAATCCAGCACTGCCATTATCCAGCAATCCCTGGGGCTCCAAACCAGCAGCATTCCCGCACTCCTCCAGCACCAAAGGCCGTGCAAAAAGCCGCTCTTACAAGTGTTAAATAATGCAAACTTCGCCGACAAGTTTGGGGTGAGTCCCATCGTTTCCTGGCTGCTGCCCAACGCCTCTGGAGGCTGCTGGGGATGGGGAAAGGCAGAGCACGCCAAGGGTTAAAGGGTGATGTAAATGGAGAGAGACATTCCCAGTGCAAACAAAAGGAGAGTCATGCCCTGAGGATCAGTGGCTGAATATGGGGTAAGGCAGTTCGCGAATCTCTTCTGAAGGAAACATTTTAATTAGCTCAATCCAAAACAGATACAGCCCAGAGAAGGCACCACGAGCAGGAAATGCTTTGTAAGTCTCAGAGGACAGTGAGGAGACAACGGCGGTGCTGAGCAATTAAAAACAAAAAATAAAGCAAGAAGAAAGGAGAGCGCCTTTGGGGCTCGGGCTGAGAGGCTCAGGTTTCCTTCCCTGCTCCATCCTGGAGCAGAATTAAATCGGGGTCCTGCTGCATTCGTGCACAACAGAAAAGGGCGGCTGAGGCTGGAGCGGGTGCGCGGGTCCCCAAGCGCCAGGGCCAGCTCAGAGCAGGGACAGCAGCGACCGTGGCTCCCCCCTCATCCCTGCGCCCACCCCCGCCCGGCTGAGAGGCCGTGCCTCCCCAAGGCCCCCACGGTTCGGGTTTTTCTCTGAAAAACCAGCTGCTGAAACCTGACCGAAGCGAGTCGCTCCCATCTCCAGCTTCCCACAGGTACAGGAGACGACGTCGCACCCGCAGCGAGGGCTGGGGACTGTCAGGTCGGGTGACACTGAGCACAATAAGTGTCAAAGCCATGAATACGAGCCTTCCTGCCCTGTTTTTTAGGCTAATCACCCGCAAACGTCCCCATTGCCCGGCATACCGGCCGGGCATTCACTCCGATAAACCGGGCAAGAATGGCCCTTTGAAGCTCCACAAACCTCCACGGACTTCAAAGTCCCACTTCTGTCTGCTCTTTCCCCACTGTTCTCCAATACATCATTTAGGATTAGGAAATGAAAGAGATTAAAGCGTTTCTCCTTCCCAGCGCTTCGGATCGTCAATGGAGCTTTGTTTACAGGCAGCTGCTCCGCTTCCACCCTCTAATCCCGGCCTTCCCTTGCTCCTACTGCACCGGGGAAGAAAACTGGGAATCTGCCAGGAGCTGCCGGGAGGATGGAGCACTCACAGCCACTCAGCGAGCTGAGCCCAACCCCAAAATCGGTGTCCCGAAGCTATTTCCCATCCCTACACCTTTCTCTGGAGAAGCCAGCTCCAGCATCACCTGCTCCAGCTGGTCCAGCTTTCCATAAATGCACACTGCTGGCACTGGGAAAACAGAGGCAGCGTCGCTGTGCAGCAACAGCTCCTGCCCTGGCAGCCTCCAACAGGGAAAAATCAGCCACCAGATTGCCCCAGCCTGGAGGTTTGTCCTTAAAGCTGCTGCCAGTTCACACTCTCAGAGCTTTCCCTGAACAAAACCAACTTTTACCAAAAAAAGAAAGTAGAAGTAAGTGGAAATTCCATTGCAGGAGCAGAGATGTTAAATTTTTCAGATAGAAGAAAGTTTTGGGTTTTTTTAATATATAATAGTTTTGTTTTTATCTATTCAAACAATCGCAGTTTAATCTTGTTTTATCTATAGTCACCAGTCTGAAAGAACCCAAGTCCTACAGACTTACACAGAATTATCATCTCTGCAAAAATCTGCCAAAACCCCAAACATCTCCCCACAAAAAACCCCTTATTTGTACCTTCTGCCTAATTAAAGTGGAACAAAGGAAGGAAATAAACGCCAAGAAGCTGCAGAGCTGAGTTTGTTGTGAAGCTGCAACCCTGGGCTCCGTGATGGGAGTAAGTTACACATCCCACAGGCGTTGTAGCAATGGGGTGAGGAGCAGGGAGCTGCAAACCCTGGAGTGAATGGAATTCTTGTCAGGAGAAGGCAGAAATAAAGCTCTTGCTGTGCCCCAGGAAAATCCCTATTTATTTCCAAGGCTGGGGGCTGAGACCCTATCAAAACACAAGGAGTGGTGCCACAACCTGGACAAAAAACAGAGAAACCTCCCCAGACCCCACTGTCCTGCAGGTTTTGGCTTCTCTACCTATAAACCTTTGTTTCTCAAGATTTAAAAGATATCATGAGTACACACCATGATCATCCAGCAAAGATCCCTCAGCTCTGGGAGGTTTTCCCATCAGGGCTGTGCCAGACCTCCCAAACCCAGAGTTCAGCTGTTCAAATGAACACACAGGGTGTCCTTCACGTCCTGACTGATAAAGTTCCACTCATCTGACATCTCACATGACTAAAAGAAAATGTGATGGTGCCAAAAATGCCAGCCCCAAACTTCATGCTGGTGTTTTTCTGACCTCAGCTTGCTGCACATGTGGAGAAGGGGATCAGTGTGGAGCAGGAAGAATGGGATAATGGAATGACAGGGCTGGTTTTAAATTTGTTGTTTCCCTGCAGTAATTCGTGTTCTAACAAACAGCTCCTCTGGATGGAGCTGCAGTCTGGCAGTTTGGAGGTGTCTTGGGGTGCTGGGAGGAGGAAATACAGGAATTGTAAACAGGATACTCAGGCACCATAGGAAGTAACACCAAGTTTTCCTCTCTTTTCAGTCCATGGAGGATGGGATATTTCTACTATAAAAGAGCAAAGCCTGGAGCTACTCTGCTGAACCTCACTCTGAATTACAGGGTTTTGTGAGGGATGGCTGCTGGAGGTTTGCTGGTACCATCCCAGCTAGGAGAGAGAATATTCTGAATTTTATCACACTAAACAGGAAGTTTATTCTGTTATATTCCTCCCCTCCTGCACTGGCCCCCAGTTGAAATATAGGATTTAAAGCTTTGCCCTGCCTGAAAGATATTAAAAAAACTCTACTTTGTCATCTTGTATTTACTCAGTTTTTTAAAAAAATATATTGCTTTACTTTTTCCCAGCAAGGCAACAGCAGTGGTGACTGTGATGTCCATGAAGAGCATCCCACTGCTTTAATCCACGGTGGAAAGGAAGGAAAGGGAATTTTACACTTGGAAAACTCAATCTGTGGACTCGTCCTACAGCATTTAAAGCACATGGCTGGGTTTCAAAGCCACTTGTCAGCTTGTTTAAACACCTCAGGGTTCCATAGGTAAACAAGGCAGGCTGTATTTTAAAGCCCATAAGTTAACTAGACAATTGCTGGCAGGCAATTCCCAGAGATTAGACACTGGAAAAAACGGGATTTGACCTTGGGGCTGTCTGGAGCACAGCAGGGAGAAAAGAGTCAGGTGATGGAGCATCTTTTTGCTTGTGTGAGGAGTATCTGGGTCAGGCTGCTGGCAATGAGCACTTGGTCAGGAGCAAAGGTGAGAGCTCCAAAGGCACCTTTCAAACCTGGGTCTTGTGGAACTGCCAAAATCCAGGCCAGGTTGGAAAGTGGGGTTTCCACTGGGCTCCCGGGCTGTGTGAGGTTTCAAAGCACACCCAGTCCCTCTGAGATCTCCCCAGCAGGACCCAGAGTGAGTCCTGGACCAGGAGAGTGTGGCACACCTGGGGTTCACACACCCAGGGAATCACATTCCAGCATAACACAAAGTCCTGATGGAGATAACAGAGTGTCTGCACTGGGAGGGAGCTCCAAGCCAAGGGTTTAATGCTTTGGGCTGAAGGTTAAGCCAAAGCTCAGCTATTTCAATGTCAGTTGGAGCTCATGTGAGCTTTCCAATCCAACTTAGCTCTTGTTTAAAGGCATTTCAACTTTCAGGCAAGACCTTTCCTTTTTTTCCTTTTACCACAGATCCAAAGAAACAGAGTTCAATCCCACATTTGAGATTTTACTCCTGTCCTTCCCATAAATTTAAATATTTGATATCAGTTTTTGGCTTGTTTCCCAATAAAGCTCATTTAACCAGGAATTTAGTAGGAAAAACACCTCCACAGGAGAGACCTCCAAGTTCCAATTCATCTTTTTGGATGTCCAAAGGATGAAGTCATCTGGGAAGGCAGATCTGGGCATCCTCCTTTCTTGCTACTTTGCCAGGTGCAGAGGTGAGGTGCTGCCTGCTCCCAGGGTCACAGCACCAGTCTTTTGGAAGCCTGTGGTTCTCCAGGCATTCCCAGGGGAGGAACTTGCCCCTTCCACCCAGCAAAGCCGTGGCTATCCCAGCTTTCCCAACACTTGCCATTTTACCAGCAAGGCTGACAGCTTGTATGCAAGAGCTCCCAGGAGGAAAACCTATGGAAAACATCTGATTTTGATCATTTGCATCCCAAATTGTCTCGAAACCATCATTTGTTTTCCTTTTTATTTGTTTATATGTTGCCATTGCAACCTTTAACACAACTCAGTGACAGGTTTGGAGCTGAAACTCCTCTGTCAGGGGGTCACTCTGGAAAGGATCCCACTCTTCACAAGGGTTTTGCCTCCAAACTACTCCCGGTTGTAGCTCCTAAATTTCTTAGATTACAAGGAGATTCCAAACTAGCTCTTATTTGGTTGGCTGGAGTCTGTAAGGAAAAGGTCTTTTCCTTCATGACCCAACTGTGCTCCACATTTCCAAGAAGTGCTGAGCTCATGATCCAACTCACAAACCCTCCTTGCTCCAGAGGGACTTTTCTCGAGGAGACTTTCCAAGGGATTATTCTCACAGGCATTAAAAATACTTAAAATAGCCAGGAGAGATGATCCAGGGAGTTCAGGAAGCACCTATGTCCAAGTAAAAACATGCTCACTTCACGTGTCACCAAAGCTTGTTGAGTTGGGACAAAGTCTTACAAGAGTGTAGTCCATGAGATTTCCCAAATTTCACATTCCAAACCTCGACAAAGAGTAGGAATGAAAAGCAGCTGTTGGTACAGCTTAGAGGAATCTTTCTTGAGAAAGTTTTACATTTGCAAAAAAATTCCTTTTGGAAGTAATACCATATTTGCAGACATTTTTAAGCAGGGAAAAAAAAGGGAAATATGGCTTTGGGGAGTGTTTTTGGCAAATATTTCTGAGCTACAACAGTTTTCCACTTTGAAAAACATGTGTAAGGATGCTCCTATTTTCAATTAGAAAAAAAGGCAAAGCAGCTCTTCTTTATCATAGATTTTGGTGGTTTTTTTAAATACTTTTGCATCAAAAAGGTTGAAAAGCCATAGAACTCGCCTTTGTACACAGTTTAAAGTGAACACTATAACTTTCAGCTTTTCTCCTCCTGTTACAGGTTTAGGGCAAAATTTCAGATGTTTCATTCTGTTAAATTTCTTTCCAAACATACTGGACCAATTCCATCTCAGATTTTAAAGAAAAACCATTCCAAGGGGAATGTTGGAATTATCATAGAACAGTTTGGGTTGGAAAGGACCTTAAAGCCCCTCTTGTTCCAGCCTCTGCCATGGACAGGGACACCTTCCATAGACCAGGTTGCTCAGAACAATCACTCTCCTTCAAACAGGAGGATGAGGGAGTGATGGAAGAAGAGGAAAGGCCAAATTCAGTAAATTCCGTCTTCAACAGGGAAAAACCCCAATAATAGTGGAATTTGTAAAGACTCGCTTGAAAACTGATTCCTGCTCTTGTTTGCACATCCATTGATTTGGGAATTTCTCTTGCACAGCCACTTTGGGGGACTGGTTCAAGACTGATGGCAGTTGTCTTTCTCTCCTTTAGGATGAAAGGATCCATGAGGGAGATGTGGTAGGAAGGAGTCCAGCCACCTCCCTGGAATGTGTTCCTTCGGGAAGGGACGAGCTCCCTGCCTTATTTTATGGATGTCGCTGAAGTAGACTTTGAAGGCCTTTGGAAGCCCATCCCAGACTTGGCATGGGAAACCACAGCAACAACCATACCTGCCTGACAGATGATTCCTTCAAGTACAACCTGTACGGAGCCGTGTACAGCGTGGTCTTCATCCTTGGCTTGATCACAAACTGCGCCTCCCTCTTCGTCTTCCTCTTCCGGATGAAGATGCGGAGCGAGACGGCCATTTTCATGACCAACCTGGCGGTTTCAGACTTGCTTTTTGTCTTCACTTTGCCCTTCAAGATTTTTTACAACTTCAACAGGCACTGGCCCTTCGGGGACAGCCTGTGCAAGATCTCGGGCACGGCGTTCCTCACCAACATCTACGGGAGCATGTTGTTCCTCACCTGCATCAGCGTGGATCGCTTCCTGGCCATCGTGTATCCCTTCCGCTCCCGCACCATCCGCACCAGGAGGAATTCCGCCATCGTCTGCGCCGGCGTTTGGATCCTGGTCCTCAGCGGCGGAATTTCGGCCTCGCTGTTCTCCACGACCAACGTGTCCAACACCAGCACCACCTGTTTCGAAGGGTTCTCCAAAAGGATCTGGAAAACCTACCTGTCCAAGATCACCATATTTATTGAGGTGGTGGGATTCATCATCCCTCTGCTGCTCAACCTCACGTGCTCCTCGCTGGTTCTCCGGACCTTACGGAAGCCGGCCACCCTGTCCCAGATTGGGACGAACAAGGAGAAAGTGCTGAAGATGATCATCGTGCACGTGGCCATTTTCGTCGTGTGCTTTGTCCCCTACAACTCCATCCTGTTCCTGTACGCGCTCGTGCGCTCCCAGGCCATCGCCAACTGCTCCCTGGAGAGGTTTGCCAGGACCATGTATCCCATCACGTTGTGCATCGCCACCCTCAACTGCTGCTTTGACCCCTTCATCTACTACTTCACCTCTGAGTCCTTCCAGAAGTCCTTCAACATCAAAACCCAGATCAAAATGGATTCTCTTTTCAAGACAGAGATGCCGCTCACAAAGACGGCGCTGCCGGCGCCGCAGGACGAGATCAGTGACCAGGCCATCACCAACGGAGGAGATCCCACATCTGAATCCCATTTCTAGGGAGATGTTTACACAGGGAGTTACCCCCCATTAACTCCTGATTAACACCACGTGGCAAAGAGCAGTTCCAGAAAATGGGGGTTCACACGTGGGGTTAATGAAGAAAAGCTGCTGGGGGACGACAGATCCTCGCACTGGGATGGTCCCATCACGTTCCACAGGTGAACACAGAGCATGAAAATCCCAATGGATCTCCCTTTGGAGATTATGGATAGGCTACAACACATGCATCAACTCAGGAGGGAACAGAACAGCTTCTTTAACCAGAAGATGCCAACATTTGGCATTTTTCCCCCTCAGCAGTTGACATGGGACCAGTTGGGAAATAAAAAATTTCATTTTTTTAGAGATTCCTGCCAATATTTCCGCCTTCTGCAGGTGCATCCTCATCCTCATATGTTAACTCAGTAACTTCCCACAATATGTATGTTTGCTTACAAAGGCATAATAAAAGCTTGTGGCTTTTCCTTACTCCACTGCCAGAGTGCAGAGCCTGGTTTTCCTAGAGACTGGAATTCATGGAGAGGTTTGAAGTGTAAATAATTGTTTAGCAATTAGGCAAAAGAGTTGCTTGGTGGCAGAAAAGATAATAAGAAAAAAAGATAATTATTACTACAGTTTTGAAATATGAAGTTTCATTTTTATCAGATTAAGTTTTCATTTAATTTATTTGATTATTTTTAATGCCACATCTGGGGAGGAGTAAAGAGCTCATTAATGATCTGTTGCACCTGGGCTTTTTTATCCCAGGGGATTATATGACTATTTCTGGGAAGGGCTGGACTATAAAGTCAGCTGGAGAAGGGCCTGAAACCCCAGAGTTCTTCCAAGGGCAAAGCTCCCATACAGAAGCTGAGGCAGCTGAAGGCCCAGGAGTGCTGATCCCACTGAAATATGGACAAGTGGTGTCACAGCACCCAATTAAGGGAGGATCTGTGATTGCTTAATGGGTTTTTAGAGCCTCAAGGTAACTCGAAAACCAATTTGCTGCACTCTTTTCTTAGCTGGTTACAGCAATATTGTCTTGTTTTCCAATTAATTTATTACCTTTCCTTTTATAGATTACAGAAATATATGGAAAATTAATTATTTGTATGTGTTGCATTTTACCACCTGGTTCCTTTCTCTAGCTCTTGGCTCATGTTTGAAGCTCTACAGCCCCTCCCAGGCTGGTTCATTCTAAAGTGTAAGACACAGAAATGAGGAGAACAATTTCATTTGAAAAAATAAAAAGTTACAACTTGTTAGCTTAGCAATCTACATTACCATGGCAAAGCTACTTCTGGGGAATTATTGCCAAAAAAAGAGACAAATAATTAATTGAGCAGATGTTTTCCACTCAGCTCTATTTTAAGTCTCTCTGATGAAGCCTCGTGAGATACAAGAGCAGCACCTCAAATGTGATTATTTAAAGCAACAGAGGTTTAAGTGTGAGAAGAATTCAGCTGTAAAATGTTAATGCTTCCAAGGGAATATTTATTTAGCACTGCATTCACTTTGAATAAAGAAGTCAGTGGCTAACCAAGATTGGGAGACCCCAGAAATGATTCTATTTCAGCCCTGAAATGTCACTTACTGGAGAAAAGCATATGATCAACTCATTATACACAGAGAACATGAGAGCAGCCAAAATATTCTATTTCAGCTCTGAGTTACAGCAATACTTACTGGAAACTTGCACACAGGACTGGCCTGGGAGGCTTTTCTGGAGATTAAACCCTCAGACCAATTGCACTTTGGAGCAGAAGTATGTCAAAACAGGGAGAGATCATTAAAAAAGTTGGTGGAATGAGGTCAGTGTGGCAGGACAAGGGACAGGCAATGACAGGGAATTTGTCAGCAGCTGGGAAAGGTTTACCTCCAGCCCAAGGGATGAGCTGAGCTTTAGGAAGCAGCAATATTTGCTATTTAACCAGTGCCTTGTCACTTTTCCTGCCTGTGCCCCTTTCTTACTGGACCCAAACTCTTCACAGGGAATTTTAAAATCCATATTTCCTTTGGCTGATCAGCCCATCTCAACCCTTGCCATGAAATGTGTGCGTTTCAGAGAATTTGTTCCCTTCAGATCAAAAGGCAAAGAGAGGGATTTGCCAGGCTTCCCTAGAGGCAGGGTTCTCCCTATGGAGCAAATCCTTCATCCCATGGCAGAGGAGGGCTGGGGAACCCTCAGCAGCTCTGACACACCCCAAACTCTGTGAGAAACGGAGCACCCCATCCCAAAACCCTGCCAGGAACCCTTCATGAGGCACAAGCTGCATTTTTAGGGAAGAGAGGGGGAAGGAAAAAGAGCAGGAAGAATTCACTAACAAGCTTAATTTCAAGGGGTGGGAGAGAGAAGGAATGAGAGCAAGAAGGATTCACTAAAAAAACTGAGGGGTGCATTTAGAATCACAGAATATCCCAAGCTGGAAGTGACCCACAAAGATCATGGAAGTCCAGCTCCTGGCCCTGCACAGGACAGCCCCAAGAATCCCACTCTGTGCCTAAAAACACATCTTCCTATTGGCAAGAAAAATATTTGGAACATAAGAATACGCTCTTCTCTGAGGCAAACCCTGATTAATTCAGATTTACAGAGATGAGAAACACTCAGCTTGTTCTCAGTGGGCAACATCCAATTGCCAGCTTGGAAATCTTATTTTAAAGCTGCTGCTTTATATTTGCAAAGCACTAAGAGATTCCAGAGGTTGTGGGGTTTGGGAGTTGGTGGGACAGGGCTGTTCTCATGTCTGGTGGCTGCAGAACCTCTCATTTTCAGAGTCCTGAGACACCTTCTGCTCTGGGTGTGCTCCATAGACCTTCCTCTGGTAAAATCCAAGGGAAGAAAAAGAAAGAAAATTCCAGGCTAGAAACCACTGTCTGGGCATCTGAGGGAAATGGTAAAAGAGAGGAGGGAAAGAACTGCCTGGGACTGGACAAGCTCCAGGCCCCACATCCATGGCCTGCCTGTAATCCCAGCATAATGGGTGTCTTTTTGGGAGCCAACCAGTGCCAATGCTTACAAATTTCTGTTTGCAGTTTTATGGGGCAAGAGCTGTGGTGGATATTCTCACATAAAATGTAATCCTATCATCCTGTGCCAAAATGCCAACTGAAAAGATCCATTATTTTGTAATTTAAGACCTCATAAATTATATGGAGATCACATGATGACTGACACTCACATCTGCTGGGACAGGTCTTGACTAATCTGTTTTTTTCTAGGTCAGGTACACTGAGCACACACTCCATGGTTTGTGGATAAATAACCAATTATGCATTCAGAGAGAGGAAAAGTCATTTTTCAGATGTCAGCAAAGCCAAACTGGGAGGAGAGGGTGGCAGAAAAGTGGATTCCCAGCTTTTCTGGCCGAGGGGCAGCTGAGTGTTCCTCCCCCTGACAAAGGGCTGCTGTCAGCAAAGACAACGCCACAACTTCAAGTTTAAAAACAAAATCAAATTAATTAAAAGTCACTGCCTTTAGAGGCTCAGACAGGACCCAGAGATCCTAAACCAACATTAATCATGATGCCCTTGCTCCCAGCCAGCTCCCTGTTCCCATTCCCCAGTCCTCCCACAATATTCATTCACCAGCTTTGCAACCCATTGCCCAGCTGGAAAAGCTGCAGCTCCAAAAGGGCTCCTGAGCCCTCTGCCAGCCCAAACCCACCCTGGAGTGCCCACACCCAGTGAAATTCTGTGCCAATCCAAGCTGTCACCACAGGGGGAAGCAATGGCTTTGTTCTACAGTCCCAGGGAAGCTCCTCTTGGTGACACCACGGGCCCTACAATGGGTGAAAAGCGACAGGTCTTGTGTAAATCATGAGTAAATCTTGTGAAAATCTCCACCAGCTTTGCACAATCAGTGCAAACTACCCAGAGTCACATCTATGAACCGTAAGGGCAAAGAGACAGCACAAGTCATGTGTAAAAGTCACAGATTAGCTCTTGGATGAGCCAGAGGGAGGGAAAGTTCCTGTGCTGCATGTACACATCAGCCAGCCAGGCTCTGCTCCTCCTATCCCTGCTCCCTGCATGGATCCAGCCTTGAAATCTCTAAAACTAACCCTGGGAAGTTTTTTTTGGTGGTTCTCCCTGAAGTTCTGTGTGGATGAGGGAGGGAGGCTCTACTCCAGCAAAAATACATGGATGACCCAGAAGGAATTTCCCTGTGCCACAGAGACACAGCGCCTCTGACAACCTCCTCAAGAGCTGTGTCCCTGCAGAGCTCCCCCATGACATTCCCAGTGGGAAGATTTGCTGTCCACAGGCAGGAAATTGTCCTATGAAAGTGTCCTTTGGTGTGACCTGCTGGCCACAGGGAGCCCCCAGCACGGGGCAATCCCAAAGCTTTGCTGTGTCCACAGAGCTCTAGGGGCAGGATTTGGGGACAGGAACAAAGCAGCCCTCACTTTGCTAAGCAGGTTTTGGTGCTCAGCATTAATTGAAGAAAGAAGCAGAGTTGTTCTCCATGGATTAGCAGCCCAAGCCTTGTTTTTGCTGTAATTCCAGGAAAGCTGTCATTTTTATTTCTGAATGCTGGCCCCAGGCTGACCTGAGCTGTGTGCACACCCTCTTACACTCCATAAATAACCCCTAGAATCATGGAATTAAGGTTGGAAAGACCTCCAAGATCATCAAGTCCAACCATCAAGCCAGTCCTACCACGTTCACCACAAACCATGTCCCCAAATGCCACATCCACACATTTTCTGAACACTTCCAGGGATGGGCACTCCACCACTTCGCTGTTTCAATGCTAGACAACCCTTTCTGTGAAAGAATTTTTCCTGATATCCAATCTAAACCTCCCCTGGCACAAACTGGGGCCATTCCCTCCCATCCTGTTGTGACATTTGTGCATATCTCCTGTATCTCCCCGAAATTCTGTGCCATGGAGATGCCACTTGGAGAAAATCAGGTTTGTGGGAGGTTCAAGCAAGTCAGGAAGATGTACACAAAACATTTTTGCTTCCCACAAAAGAGGTCAAAGCTCCTTCTCTCTGGAATATTCCCAACCATGGGAATATTCTCCCTTTCCTGTTTGTTCTGCCAGGACCTGGGTACGTTTAAAGGCTCGTTCTGCCCAACCTGAAATCCCTGAGGTGTCCAAGGCCAGGCTGGATGGGGCTTGGAGCACCTGGGATAGTGGGAGGTGTCCCTGCTCATGGTCTTCAAGGCCAATTCCAACCCAAACCATTCCATGATTTAAGACAGTGATTTTAAGCCCTATAAAATGTTCACATTTCACAGCAAAACATGGAGCTGTTCATGATTTTTTCCTCTGGAAAATATCACTTCAAACTAACACTTTAACATCACTAAAAACTAACATTTAACACTGCTGGCTGTTCTTGATTTGAATTCTTAAATTTAATTTCCATGCCAAACACCAGGACATTCACACCCCTCAACCACTGGGACAAGCAAGGAGTGGGGTGGTTTCTTTTTGGGATCACTTGGCATATGTTTTCCAAGAAAACTGTCCAGTTCCTAAGAAAACCCTGGGCTGGCTTTTCCCTGCCTGAGGGATTTGAGCAATGTAAATATTGTATAGAAGTGACCAACGCCCATGTTTTGCACTGTTTGCTCTTTTCTGTATCTCTGTGGATGTGTGTGGATAATGAAAAAGGAAAGTTTTTTCTGGAAAAACAGAATGTGTGAGTGTTCTCATTTACCCTGACTTACATAAATACACAGTGTTAGCTGGAATAATATTTAAATTTCACTTTCTCTGTAGCCCTCTCAAATCCTGGGTACATCCAGCACACATGGAGATTTTCCTGGAAACCCTCAGCATGGAAACTGGTCTTTCCTTTTTCTTGATTTTTACAAATCCCCCCATTTCTTCCATCATTAACCCAAATCACCTCTGCAGTCATGGAATACTTTCTTGGAACTCATTCCTGAGATCACTTCTAAGACCACAACATGCAGAAAAATCCAAAGCAGTTGCACTGAACCTATTTTAAGTTATATTTCCCCAAGTTCTCATCTTTCCTGCACAGGATGACACATTGCTAGCAGAATAAAATTAACCTTAAAAATATCTTTTGACCACTGGAAGGGCTGTGCTGCTTCCAAAGCTGGCCTTGTGTGTTATCCCTGGAAGTGCCATGGAATAAAAGCCCTCTCAGCACCAGGGAGGGTTGAAAACTTACTCAGGGAGTCTGAGAACCTCATGGATGACACTGAATTAGCAGCTGATCCTCAGGGGAGGTGTTATTTTATGTCCTAAATCAATATTAGCTGCATGAGGGAGCTGAGGAAAGTGCTGTGAAAGAGGTGTCTCAGATCTCCTGCTGCACAGATGAAGAGTCTTGGGAAATCATTTACAAATTTTACATAGGTCACACAAAGAAAAAAATCAACCTGCTTTAGTGGCACTGTGGCACTATTAACATTATAAATTCTGGCTGCTCTGAAACTGCCCATTACACACTGAAAGCCTGGACTAAAGAAAATCCCCTAAAATAAGGCCTGGTATTAACCCAGGCCATAACCCAGCAGGGCCAGGTGTTGATTGTGCAGCTCCAGGGAATATTTTGTTATTTATAACATGATCAGCACCACTCAGAGCTCGAGGTCACAGTGGAGCAAGGATTTGCTCACACAACTGTGTGTGTGGAGCCATCAGAACACAAATTTCCAGCACATGGGCAAAAAGTCCTCTTAAAACCAGGATTAAGCCTGGCCTGGAACTACCCAGGCCCAGGAAGGGATTTGAGACCTTGCCTCAATTTCAGGTTTGGGCAGGAAAAAGGCTCTGGCTTATTAAAGGACAAATTTCAGTCCTAAGTCCAACAATCACATCCTGGAATACCTGGAGGAGGAATTTTCTTTTTCTGGCTTAGGGTTGCTGTTTTCTCCCTGGCACAGGGACAGCTGGAGGCCACAGACAGGGGCCCAGAGGATCCCACTGAAATTCCTGCACTCACCTCCAGATTCTGCATTGCAAATGATTTCATTTGAAAAGCTCCTTCCCTCAGTGTTACTCAGGAGAATAATTTGGCATTTTTCAACCCCATTTCCACTTGTGAGAGATGACATGGATGATGGAACCATCCCGATCCAAGGGAAAGGAGAATATTGGGGGAATTTGACATAATTCAGGCATAAAAGTGACTTTTTGGCAGATCAGATTCCTATCTTTTCCCATCTATTACCTCATCATTCCAAATTGGCAGAGCAGTAAGGGGTCACAGGTGGGATTGAGGATGGGGAAATACCTGTAAAACACTGTCCTACCACAGCCACTCCTTCCCAAATATTTGTCCTACAATTCCCCCTTTAAACACAACTCCTTCATTGATACTTCCTAAATCCAGGGCTCACAGGACATTTGTCCCTCTCATTTTTGAGGGGGGGAGAACAATGACATTTATTTGGGAGACTGCCTCATTTTCTCCTCTCCATATTGCCTTGAGCTGTACAACACCTGCTTGGGAGAGCACATTGTCTCCCAGATCTCTGCAAAATAAATTAAAATTAAACAGAAATCTAATTTCCACCACCTAATTCTAATTTTCCTAATTCTAATTTTCCTCCCCTAAAATGAGGGTTTTTTTAATCCTGGATCTTTTAACCAGGTTCCTGGGAACAGCTTTATCCCATCCATCCCTGTGCTGGCATAGAGAAGGTGTCCATGGAGGGAGGACAAGGGGAATTTCTAAGCCAACTTTGCAGCCTCACAGAGCCCCTCTCCAGAACAAACAGCAGGGGGGTGCTGAAGGTGGACTTTTATTTCCACACGAAGTCTTAAATACAACTCCTGAACATTGAAACTCCCTGGCACCACCAGCCCTTCAAAGCTACCTCAACCTTAGAGATCCGTGGTTTAAATCAGAATTAAAGGGTGATTCCCACATGATTTCACCTCTTACTCCTATTTTTGTTTCTTTAGCTGAACCTGTTTGGGTTTACACTCCAGCTCTCACAACAGCAGAGCCTTTCCAGTAATGAGCACCGTGCTCTTGGGAAAGAAATGAAAAATACTGCTAAAAACATCCTTCAGTTATTGGGAGCCAGCAGCTGAGGAGGGACAGTTATCTCTGGATTCCTGGTAGACATAGCAGGGCAGATTGTGAGCATCAGTCACAAGGCAAAGAGGAAAAAAATAATCAGGATAACCCTTGTCCAGCAGTGAGAATAAGTGCCTGAATTCCTGAGAAGTCCTTGATTTGCCACAGCCTTGAGCCAGACTGGGGCTGATGTTAAAACTGCAGAGCACTCAGGCTGTTTAGGGATTTTAAACCACACCTGCAATTTGTCTGTTCCCAAAACTTCACCAGAAATGCTGTTTGGTTTTCCCATCCCTACAGATGATGGCCTGGAATCACATCCTTGCTGTATCAGCCTGTGCTGTGTCCCACACAGTGCTGGAAGAGCCAAAAGGGCAGAAAGGGAAGCAGGAAGGAGTCCAAGATCACTCCATGAGCATTTCCAGGAACTAATTCATGGGATTCTAGAAGGAGTAGTTTGTCCTACAAAGGAGGGTGAGGATTTGGGACCATGCTTTGTGGTCGTGCTGGGTTAATGGCTGGCCTCAATCTCAAGTGTCTTTTCCAACCTAAACAATTCCATGATTTGGAAGGATGAAGGCTGAGGGAGAGGAGGGAGGTTGCATGTCAAAATTAGATCATAAATTTCTCCAAATAACTCATGGACCTGAATCTTCCACAGGGGTCACCTCCCCTTGCCAAGCTGGCCAGGTGCCCAGCAGCTCACACCTGAACCTGATCCTGCCTCAGCACAGCTCCAGGTTTAATAAATCCAGGATTTCTGGCCAGGGAACAGGGCTGAGCTCACACAGCCCTGTTGTTTGCATTCAGGGCTTGGCTCACACCTGGTCAGCCTCAAGCAGAGCAGCCCCAACATCTGCAGGAGCCCCCAGCCCCAAAACCTCAGGTGCTTTTCAAACACTGCAATGGGGTTTGATTACAAACAGGACTTTTTTTTTTTAATCAGAAAAAGCTGGGAACTTGTTCTGCAAACAAGTTTTATTGTCTTAAACTGGAGGTTTTATCGTCAACATCTGAGACTGGGGGAGGGAAAAAAATCCCAGGCAGTTTCCAAAGCCATTCCCCCTCTCCTGTGAGTCACAGGTTTGACCCAGCCCGGTGGGACAGGAGCCATCTGACAACAATGGGAGTCTGGCACTTTGCATCCCGGAGTTCAACGAGCGCACGGGCCCTAAAAATAAACCCTGCTAAGCTGCTGAAGCTGTATTTTCCTACCAAATTTCCTGCTGAGCTGATCCAACCATCGTTTGACCACATGGATAGACCTCCTTGGTTATAGGCAGGGAGATTTAATTAGGAAGGGAGGAAGCAGGGAATTCCTGTTTGGGGTTTTTTTTGGAGGGAGGAGTAGGAGGGGAGAACAAATGAGACAAAAAGAATTATGAGCAATGGACGTGTATTCCTGGAGCTGCTGCAGAGTAAAGGATGCTGTGAAATCTCTCCTTCCTCCTCAGGGGTCTCTCTCTCCTTCCTTCCCTTCATCCAGCACAGTTTAAATAAAGAAACATCTGCAGAAACTCCCCAGCAGACGAGCCCTAATCGGGGAAAGATAAATCTGAGTATCTGGGATGTGTTTGGAGGTGTAGGATGCCAAGGGGCTTTGTGGGAATTGGGTGCCAAGTCACTTGAGCTGCAGATTAGAGTTGGCAGGGATCCCATGGAGCCTGGCCCCAAAAAATGTGCTGCAGGACAGCCAGCCATGGAAGTACTCACAGGAAAGGACACACTGAAGTACCACAGCTCAAAAAGGACATCTTGGTACAAGGGGAGTGCTGGGAGTGGATCTAAATTGCAGAGAGATGGAAAAAAATCCTGATTAGGCAGAGAAACCTGTGGTGTGTGAAGTGGGCAAGAGCTGGAATTACCCTTGAGCTCAGGATCTCCTCTTGCATGAGGGAGCTCTGTGCAATCTTTGCATCCCTGTCTGTATTTAGGGAGAAAGCAAGAGTTTCCACTCTGACAGGAGTTGTGTGGGAGCTAAGAGCTGCTAAAACCCCAACCCCAGCCAAAGGTGCTCCCTGGATGCTCCCAGGCTGGAGAGGCCTTGGAGCAGGCTGGGCTGTGGAAGGTGTCCCTGCCCATGGAACGGGGTGGGCTCTCAGGCCCCATGAATCCCCAGCCATCCTGGGATCCTATAAGGAGAACACATCCTCTGCTCCATGTGGATGTGCCTAATCCCTCCCACCAGGGAAGCCTGTGCACTCTCCTGATTCCTGCAGAGCTCCCTGAGTGCTGTCTCCCCCTTGCAGATGAGAACAAAACCTTTATCTGGCACCAGAGATCACCCCAGAGCTCTCTCCCTGCCCCAAACAGGAAATCCCAGTCAGCACCACACGGGCTCAGAGCAAACAGGGACTTTTCCAGCAGCAGGATTTTCACACCTCTCCTGGGCTGCTCTTTCCCTTTGCTCTTCTGCTCAGTATTTCAAGGAGAAAAATGGATAACATGGGAGATTTAAAGCACTTCCCCATAAAACCAGCTCAGTTTCACAGCTCCAGCAGGAAAATCTCCTCTGCTGAGGCTGAACAGGCACTTGCAGCTGGAGCAGGGGGAGACCAATGGCTTCAGCAGGATCTATTTTTCCTGGCTTTGTCTCACTTGACTGCTCCAGAAAGCAACCTAAGGGCTCTAGGCAAGGAGCAGAGATCAAATTTACTTCCTTTCCTTGCAGAGTTTGAAGTGAAAGATCCTATTCCACAGTGCTCTCTTAGGAAAACATATCAAGCATATTTTTACTCCTTTTTTTTCCCCCCTCTCTCTTTTTTCCTTTGTGCAATAAGCTCTGGATGAAGCCCAGAGCCAGAGCCTGGTGTCTGTCTGGATCAGTGGCACGCACTGGACGAGCTGAGCCTGTCCCAGTTTGAAGGATGCATTCCCAGGAAGGATTCAGCTCATTTTTGGGCTCTGGGAGAAGCCTGCAGGAACCTCCTGGAGCTGATGAAAGCTGTGGCTCAGCTTTGTAACACCCTCTAAGCCAGACCTAAGGGGGGTTTATCACATCCAGGAAGATTGGGCAGCTCAAGGTCACATCTTGCTCTGCATGGAACAGCAGAGCCCAGCTGCAGCCTCACACCAAGGGAAACAAATCCTCCCTCCTCAGTTATTACACTATTTTTTTTCATCATTTTGTTCTTCTCAAAGATCCACCTGACCAGGTATTTTTGTAACATTGGAGCTCAGCATCCCAACATTCCACACTGGCTAAAAACAAGTGGGCTCAGAGGCTGCCACTTAATTCCTCAGGGAAAAAAAAAACAACCAAAAAAAAAACCCCAAAAAAAGCTGGTGGCAAGTGCAGATTTCTGCTCCTGAAAAAGGAAGGAAGCAAGCTCCATCCCCACATAAAAATCAACATTTTAACTAAGGAAACCCAGGATAAATTGAAACACAAAGGGATGCAAATAATTCAGGGGTTGAAATGTGTGTTAGCCAGCGAGCCCCAGTGGTGTTTTGGAGGTCATCCTAAGAAAAAAAGCTGTTTATTCCCAGCTCCATGGTGACCAAAAATCACTTCTGTGAGCTCTGCTTGTCCTGCAGCCAGCCTGGTGTCTCCAGCAGGAAATTGGAGAGGAATTTTGATTACAAGTGATCACTGCTGAAGATGTGTATTCAGATAAAAAAAGACTTTTCATCCAGTTCCCTTTGTTTCTTGATTCATAGTCAAACTCTAATCCTATGGCAAGCTGGAATTCCCATAGCAACTCTTTTAAAGCAGGAAAAGCTGGCAAAGGGGAAAGGGCATTATTTAAATACCTGATTACTCACTTCTGCAGCAAAGCTGCTGCCAAACACCCAAGAACAACTTCTTTTTAAGCTTGGGCTAAAAGTAAAAACCCTTCTAAGGTGAAAATCCAATGTGAAAATCCTTCCTTTTAGGAGCTGCAAATTCTTGGTCTGCTCCCACTGCCTGTAGATCCACACATCACTTAACACTTGTGCTTCCTAATGCAAGAGGAGAAATGGAAATCTTTCTGGTGAGGATGCAGGGCAAGAGAGCAAATGAGGATTTATTTTCAAGGCAATCTTGCAGAAATACTTCTAATAAATCTTTGCTGCTGTATTCCCTGATGTTAAAGAGTTATTGTTTGTAGTCACACTGATGGACAGAGGAAAGGCCAGAGCAGATTGCTGACAAAAACCTGATTTCCCTTTAAATAATCTAGATTTCCTCTGTTAATTGGAGGACTGGAATTCGTAATGATTGTTTAGAAATACACAGAAAAGGAGAAACCCACACTGCTGCCCAAATTCACTTGGTTTGAGCACAGCCCAGCAGTGGCCTCAGAGCTGTGCCACAGGACAGATGTGACCCCAGCACACCCTCCTGAAGCCATCCCCAGATCCAGGGGATGGAGCAGCCTCTACTGAGTGGCCCTGAGCTGTCAGGGGCTTGGGAGAAATGCAGGCTCAGGGCTCACCCCCAGCCCTTCTCCACATTTGGGGTTTCTCCCAAATCATGGAAATGTAGACAATTTTTCCTTAAAAAACAACAACCCCCCCAGACACGGAGCTGCACACCCAAACCAGAGCCCCAGAGTCTGCAGATTCCTGCATTTTGGACACCTGGAGTGCCAAACCACCCCTGCACAGGGGTTTTATGGACACAGTGGGGACAGTGTTGTTCTTCCCTTCCAAAAACCCAGGTGGGAAGGAGGCTGTGAACATCCAGCTGTGCCCTGGGTCACTTTGGGTGGCCACTGATTGAACCACAACCTTCAGCCTGCCTGGTCTCAAGGTGCTGAATCAGCATTGCCACGATGGATTTGGTGGTGGAGCTCGAGACAAAAGCTCTGAAATTATTTCAAAATAGCAAAAATTTGATTTCTAGGCACTCTCAGTGTTTCTATTTGGGCTTTGATGCTCTGGTGCACATTTCAAGTGAGAACTGAGGTTAAAACACCTGGTACAGGGCTCAGGGATAACTCAACACACTCCTGTGTCCCTCCACCATTTCTCTGATGTCCCTGGGATGGCTCAGGAGACACCACAACAAACAGAAATGCAAATTATCCCATCTCAGATAAGACTCTGGAACAGGAACAATCTTTTCTTCCAGCTTCCATGAGCAACTCAAACATGGCACAGCCAAAAGGGAGCTCTGCCTGCCCAGCAAGGGGCTCTGCTCCTTACCTGGGATCCAAGGGCTCAAGGCTCACAGGCAATGGGAGGTGATCAGGGACCTTTGGGCAGATGATGCTCCTTGCACTGCAGGGCTGATCAGCCAGGATCAGGCTGGAGGGTCATTCCAACAATTCCTGGGACCCTGGGAAGGAACAGTTCATCAGGAAGCTGTGCTTGTGCCCTGGGGACACAGGGATGTCACCCACTCCAGGCACATCCTGCTCACAGAGCCTTGGGACACTTTTAAAGGAATGAGCAGCCTTTCCAGCATCCACCTTCCCTTAGAAATCCACCTGGCACCTGCTGCTCCCCAAACATCTCCTCAACCAACCCTAAGTATGGTTTTACCAATTAAATGTGATACCCTGTGGGAAAATCAGAGGGTGGGATCACCTAAGATGGGCTGAAGGCTTTGCCTAATTAAAAAATAGAGGAGACAGTTCAAAGTCCTTCTGTGACCCCAAGGGAATGGAGGATGCAAGGAATAATGGAGAGAGATGAAAAGAAGATGTGCAGACAACTTGGGAAAGACATGAAGGGTAAAAATAAAGAGATAAATCAAAAGGAAGCCTCTAAGAACTAGAGGGAAGGACAGAGCTGGCTCGAGAGCAAATATAACAGGGCAGAAGAGGAAGGTGATGTAGGACAGATAGGGAAGAAAAACCCTAAACAAAGCATAAAATGCAAAATAAGTTAAGCCAGCATGAGTCACTTTGCCAGAGCCAGCCCATCTATCACAGGCTGAAACTGCCTCTCCTGGGCACAGGCTGCAAGCTCCAGAGTCACTGATGATATCACCTCCTACACAGCCCCTTCTCAGCCCAAAGAGCACCCACACCCCAGCAGCCCATCCTGTTCCCTGCTGCAGAAATGACTGTGCTGGGGTAACGAGGCAGGAATAAAAACCACACCAGTGCCAAAAGCTCAACAAAAAGTGCAGCTGCTTTGGGGGGGTTCTGGGGCTAAGGGGGCAGGCAGAAACCTCCCAGCACTGCTTGTCACAGACACAATTCTGAAATAATTGCCAGGCACGAGGCAGTGAGAGCTCAGCAGAACTCAGCTGAGCTGCTGCTACTACAAGTTTACAACACCCCTCCTCATTAGACTGATTGAGACCCCAGACTCCACAGAGCAGATTGCTGGGGAAGGCAGCTGCTGATTTGCTCTGAGCTGCTCTGCAATCACTCAGGGCCCAGGCAGCATCCCCAAATCCCATTTTCTGCATAATCCTTTTCCTGGAGACTTTCTTGGCCTGCTTGCTGTGCAGCCCCAGAGCTGTCCCAGCTCCAAACTCCTCGGGATCCATCCAGATCTCCTGGATCCACCAGGAGAGTTCTGACAGCCAAGGATGGGTGAGTGGGTGACTGACACTCCACTCCCACCCAAACCTCATCTCCCTGCAGCTCTCTGGGACTCAGCAGCATCCAGGGAGGTGTTTCCAGGGAGAAGGGGCTGCTCCCTCACCCCAGCTCCTGCCAGTCCCCCTCCAGGAAAATCTCCAAGGAATTTCTCCTGCTTTCTGCTCAGCAAAGCTTCAGGAGGGGACATGTCATAATTCCACTGCTTGGAGATTCTGATTTCCCCCCTCCCTCCTGCAGTCTGCAGGTGAGGGGTGCACCAGTCCTAGCCTTGGAAAAGCAGAGATTTTCCAGTGATATGTTCTGTGCTTTGCTGCAAATCAAACTCCTACTCTCTAAAGTGCAGCATATTTAATTCACAGATTACAGACTGAAACAAGAAATTAAATTAAACCTCAGAAACCAGGACTGCTTGAGACCCCTTTTAGCAGTGCCAGAAAGGAGGCTTTGGCGAGTTTCAATCGATTTTTTTTCCCACCAGGGGCCTGGAAGGTGGCCAGGGCTCTGTGGGAGCACTGGGGCTTTGTTTGCCTCAATTCCCAGCAGGCACAAGGGCCTTGTCCCCTGTCCTGCTCCTGCTGCAGGAATTCTGTGTCAATAAACTCCTCAGGCTGGGAGGGACTGGGAGCTCTGCCCTCACTGTCATTAGGAATTGGGTTCATTAATTAACCTTTTCAGGATGGAAAGTGCTGTGCTGAGATCTGGATTTCAGCATCCTGGGGTTTCCAGGACTCTCCCCAAGTCAGGCACAAATCCCTGCTCCCTTTCCCAAAGAACAGCTCTCAAAACACCACTGACCTTTCCTTTTTTTTTAAGGCATTTTTTTGTAAAAGTCTGACCCCTGAAGGTGCCAAAGGATGCTCCTCAATTTTACCCATGCCATAATTTGGGTTCTGAGCACAAGGAGAGCTTTCTCCAGTGATAAATAATTCCATCCAAACCATTAATTCTTCTCTGAGGTTAGAAAAGCAGGAACATGCTCTTTACAGAGTTTATTTTCCCACTCTTCTCCTGAAAAATATTATTTATTTACAATTAAGTAAATATGTGCACTCAGGGACAAAAATTTCACTTTTAAGCCTTGAATTTCACAGTCTTTTTTGTCTCTTATTTCAGTCACCTTGAAAGGACAAATCCAAGGTGCTCCCAAATTCCTTAATTTGGTTGCTCGGCTTTCTGGACCAAAAGCATCATCCCACTCAAGGGGACAGAGTTTTAATTGCTGCATAATTAAAGAAAAAGGTCACTTCTTGTGGGATTTTTTCCCTGTGTGAAGTTCAGTGCATCACAAAAGAGTTACATGTATAAAAAGACAACAGAAATGAAAAAGAAATGTTAAATCAGAAGGAAAGGGGCACAGAAACTGTGAGGCATTTAGTGAAGAACACAAATGTAGTTGTAAGAAACCACATTTTAGAATAAAAAAAAAAATCTTATCACAAAATGGTGTCTTCATTAGGGGCTGTCCATTAAAGTCCTAAATTATACTTTCAAATGCATTAATGGCACAAGAGAAGCAACATGAAACAAGCCCTCAGTAGCTGCAGGCTATGAAATCCCTATGAAAATGTGCTGAGTGCCACCCAGGGACCTGCTCCGGGTTTAGAGAGCACCAGAGGGCAGCCGTGGAACACGAAAAATCTCCCTGGAGCTCACAGGAACCAGGAAAACACAAGAAAGAGCTGCCTCCCGTAGATTCANATATTACTTGAGTTGTTTTCCTCCTCTTTGTAAGTTTTGGGTTTTTTTCACTTATAACCTTGTGACTGTAAAAAAAACCAAATACCCACAGGAATTGAAAAAAAAAAAAAAAAAACAACAACCAAAAACCTGAGGGAATTTTGCAGGAAAAACATCCACACAAGCCCTGTAAGTAGAGGGAAGATAAGGGGAAAAAAATTCATGAGGGCTCTTCAAAACCAGCTCATGCAAAAACTGCTTATCCAAGGCAGCCTGATGCTGCAAATCCTCTGCCATTTATTCACATTTCTCCTTCTCCAGCTGCTTTGAGGGTCCTGTTCCCCTGGGACATCTTCTTTATTCCATACTGACAGATTCCTTTGATGCCAGGTTTGTTATTCCCGTGCCTGGAATGGTTTTTGCCCCTGCAGTGCCCGGAGCTGCAGGCAGTGTCAGTCAGAGGCAGATCTGAGTTATCTGCCAGGGGAAGCCCCATCCTGCCCAAATCCACTGGCATTCAAACAGGCACAGCCCCAGGAGGAAACTCAGCAGTGTCAGGGATAAGGGCAGAAATTAATTAAAGGGGGAAAATAAGGGATAGATTGCATTTTTCTAAGGGAAAGGGAGAGATTTAAGCACGGGGAAATAAATCCTTTCTTTATCTCCTCCAAGCTACTGCAAAGGAAAGGACTAGAATTAGAGAATCCTGTAATGCTTTGGGTTGAAATGACCTCAAAGCTCCCCCAGTGCCACCCCCAGCCATGGGCAGGGACACCTTCACCTATCCCAGGTTGCTCCAAGCCCTGTCCAACCTGGCCTTGGACACTTCCAGGGATCCAGGGGCAGCCCCAGCTGCTCTGGGCACCCTGTGCCAGGGCCTTGTCCCCCTTACAGGCAGGAATTCCTTCCCAATATCCCATTTAACCCTGCCCTTCTTCAGCTTAGAGCCATTGCCCCTTGTCCTGTCCCTCCGTCCTTTGTCCCAAGTCCCTCTCCAGCTCTCTTGGAGCTCTTTCAGGCACTGGAAGGAGCTCTTTGATCTCCCTGGAGCTTCTCTCCTCCAGGCTGGACACACTCAACACTTTCAGCCTGCCAAAGTTTGTTTTCAGGAGTTTGTTTGCCACTGTTCCCACAATGACCTGGCACAAGCAGTGCTGAGGCACCTGCTGCCATCCCACAGCCAGGGGAAAACACTCCAGGCAAGAAAAGGAACTTTTAAGCAGCCCAAAGTGGGGGTGAGAACAGCTCTGCTGTGCAACCCCTTCAGCTCATCCTCTAGCATCAGTGCTACTCCCTGGCACCAGTGTTTGGTAGGGATTTATTGCTCCAGGCAGCTCTGTTTGTCCCAATAAGCTCTAAAATATCCCCACAGAAAGAAAATTTTCCCCCAAAAAATACTGCTGTACATCCTCAGGTATGGAGCAAACCCTCTCCTCAAATGGCACCAAGAGAATCCACAGGAAGATGGTCAGAGTACAAAAAACCACCCAGAACTACCTTAAATCCAATTATTAAACCACTCATCACACAAACTCCTCTTCTCCTGCTGTCCCTATCCTGGTTCTGACCTGAGGATGAGGCTCAGGTGTGGAACAAACCCCAGCTGGGCCCATTTTCCATCCCCCCCTCTCATGAGAAATTGCTCACCAATATCAAATTGCTTCAAAACTGCAATTCAGAGTCACCCCTTGGCACTGAGACAGCAGAGCCACAATCCCAGAGGCAGAAATTCTGGGAATTGCTGTGAGACCCTAAAAATAGAGGTACTGTTTCAGTGATTCTCCTCATGAATCCCTTTATCCAGACTGTCCTTGCCCTAAAGGGAACCCAAATTCCCTTGGTCATTGTAACAGATTTTTCAAACAATTATAAACAGTTTATGGGCATGAAAAGGCTGAACTTTTGCTATCTTCATAATTCCACAGTAAATCAGGAACATCCCTGGCAGATACAGCCTGAAAATCTTCCCATTTCCCATGGACACTGACCTTCAAAGCAGACACACTTTGAAGAAGTGGTGAAAAATACAAAAAAAACCCAAACCAACACACAAAAAACACCTGTTAAACTGTCAGCCCAAGCAAAGTTATTTCTCCCTTGAGAGTTACAGAACAAAACTCTGTCTCCTCACCACTTTCACACCATTTATAAAGTTACTTAATTCTAAATTGAAAGCATTGATAATGACATTGGATGTCCCAGATAAGTTCGGGGAAATGAATTGTGTCATGGACTCTCTTGGGTTGGAAAGGATCCCATTATCAGCACCCCTCTCAATCTATTTTTAATTAAAGATAAACCAACAGCTGCAGAGAAGAAGGAGAAGGGGAAAAATTAAGCACTTGCTGAGGGAAATATTTCCTTAAACTCCCTCAGGTTTGTATTTGCTGCTAAAATAAATTCAGGTTGGATGGAAAAGTGTCAGACCAAAAGTGGTGAAAGTGCTTTGTATCAAAGTTTCATCAGGTTCCTTGTTTCAATAAGACATCTTTCCCTCCTCTCAAATCTTCACAATAACAACTTCTCTTTCCCTACACCTTGTCATCTTGTTTTCATTTCAGCTAGAAAACATTAAAAGTTCATTTAAAACTAATTCAAGTAGAGGTGTTTTTTGTGATTATTTTGTTGGTTTTGGTATTTTTAGCAATTAAAATTTTCTTTTATTTCTTCTCCACCTCCATTTTATTCCCAACTCCACATCCTTAGGCTTCTGCATTAAAAACTCAAGACAGGATCCAGCTTTTAACAGCACATTTGCAATGTTTTATGTGGATAAATTCCTTCATTTCATTGCTTTTCAGTAGCTGATACCTTCCAGCCTGAGGCAAATAAGGGCTTACAGAAATTTTACTATCTCAAGTGGAACTGAAGCTGATTGTTACAAATAGTGCCATAATGAGGTTAAAAGGGCCATAAATCTTCACAAAGTCAAGTTCCTTCCTGCTCTGAAGGCACATTTTCAGCAAGGGAAAGTCTATTTAGGCAGAGCTTTGAGCTGAAAAATAAACTTAAAACAGCAAGTCAGCCCAAGAAGCTAAAAATCATTGTCAGAGAAATTATTTACCCTGGAAATACAATTGCCTGAATTTGGGATGAACTCCAGGGAAGCAAGAAATGGGTGGCAGGGAAGAAGGGAGAGCCACATCACCCCATTATTGGGGGTTTCATGCTTGAAAGGAAAAAAGAAAAACCAGAATAGGCTCTGGCATGAAGGAGAGGGGGCCCTGCTTTGACTTTCAATTCAAATGTGCCAGGTGAGAGCCCAAAAAAGATTTTGGCAGCTCATGGAAAGGGAAATTAAGGAGCTAAATCTTAAGATATTTTCCTTTTCCTTGGGAACACGTGGGAAGCACCAACACTTTGTCAAGCCCTGCATCCAGTCCAAATCCTAAAATTTCCCCCTCTAACACCAGCCTTGGAACCCATTATTTGCTCCAAGCACCTTCTTTGGGAGGCAGCAGCTCTCCAGGCACCCTCAGGGATTTGGGTGCAGCCTGAGGCTCAGCAGGAGGGTGGCTGATCCCAAAAGAGCAGGAATCTGGGATAATCCCAGCACAGGGAACACCCTTACCCCTCTCTGAAACCCCCCTGGAGGGGCAGCTCAACCCCTCAGCAATCCCAGCCAGGACAAGCACAGCCCAGGGTCCAGCCAGGAATTCCAGAATAAAAGGAAACAGAGCCAGGATTGGAGACAAGGCTACAACAAGGTTCCCAAACGTCCCCCAAGAGCCAGGGTCAAAACCCAGCCTGGAAATAAATTAAAATATACATCCAAGGGCTCATCCCAGAGGGAAATTACCTGCTGAAAGGTCTGTGCTGGAGGCAGGGTCAGAGCTGAGTGTGCCCAAGGCAATAAGGGAATGAGGGCTCCAGGCTGAGCTTAAATGGAACCGTGAGCAGCTGGGGGAGCCCCAGGTGAGGCTGCTCAGGGCCATTAAGGGGTGTTGAGGTTGCAAAGGTTTATAGGAACAGCTGCTGAATCTTCCTGCTGGGAGATTGGGCTCCAGAGAAGATCTGTAGCTTCCAGACTCTTCCGCAAGAAGACACTGAGTCTCTCCCACACAAACTTCCTTCCTTCCAGCCATCCCCTAAAAATCCTCCTTCCTTTTCCTGCAAACCAGTGTTCTGTCTGTACAGTTGAGGCCTCTTTCCTCTCCTCACCACCACCCTGAGTGCTGATTCCAGGCTGGGAATGTGTCCTGTGGGCCCAGGACTGGTCCTTGCCCTCCAGCAGGTCCCAGCTGGGCTCCTCCAAGCCCAGGGCAGGATGTGCCTGGGGATGGGGCCAGGGGCTGAAGTTTGGGAGAGCTCTCAGGATCCATCCCTGCTTCCCTCTCTGGATGGAGCAGACAACAGATTGAGAACTTGCTGCTGTTCCAGAGGGAGGGATTTGGGACTGCTGTGGTCTTTAGGAAGGTTAAAAGACCCTAAAATCCATGAGGATGTTCTGGGGGCTGTGGTCTGGCCTCAGGGAGGGCTCTCATCAGGACAGGCAGAGCCAAACCAACAGTGACAGGAAGGGCTGGGGACAAAGGGACCAAGCCCTACATGACAAATTAGAAGAAGAATTAAGAACTATCTTAGCCCTTGCTGTTTCTTGGTCCTATCTGTGAAACAGAGCTCCCCCCACAGCCTTTCCAGGCAGGCTGAGCTCGTGAAAGGCCACAGGGTGCTCAGATAATTCATCAAACCTTTATCTAATGCACAAACACTTCTGTCACAGCTCAGCAGCCCACAGACCTGGGGAGCTAATGACAGTTTAGCCACAGCTGCACAAAACCAGAACAGGCTCTGAGCTGCAGAAATGTCCCCACACCTCCTGCTCTGTGTGCACCTGCAGCCCCTGCTCAGTGCTGAGCACTCAGAGGTTCAAAAGGTTCTGCAGCAGCTGCAGCACAGGGATTTGTAGCCCATGGGACGTGGGATTTGTATCCTATGGGATTGCCCAACACACCAGGGCTGGTTTGGGTTCTGGCCAAGGCAGTCACGCTCCAGTCAAACACATCAGGATGAGCAGTGGGGATGAACAGCCAAATTTATATAAAGGGACAGAATCCCCAGCTTGCCACTCCAAAGGGAGTATTTCCTGAAGGAATGGCAAACCCCAGGGATTTCAGGCAGGCCCCTGTGCCAGTCTCAGCAGCCTTTTGCCCAAGTTTACTCTTTTGTTTAGAAAAAAGCTGTCTTTGGTGACCTCTATCCTTTGCTGTCTTCCCTGGTGACCTTTCCCTCAGCAAGGACACTCCCAGACACTTAAGCTGAAGCTGAACAAAGGACTTGGGATTCTTAGGAGTGGTTTGGGTAAGAGAAAAACCAACTTGCCAGCAAATAATGGGCATTTCCTGCCTGCAGCTTCCACCTGATTCACTTGCACCTGACAGACCCTGTTTCTGCCACTGCTCAGGGGCCGTGGTGATACCATGTCCCTGCTGCCACCTGCCAGCTCAGGACTGCTCAGGACAGGATTATCCCTTTCCTACACCTCTCCCACAGCAGCATCTTCCAGCACTTCTTGCTTTCTGGGCTGTCTGAGCATCCCCAGCTGGGGCAGCTGCTCAGCCTCTGGTGCTCCCTCTGGAATGTCCCTGCTGTCCCCGGGGAAGGCACAGCTCCCCTTCCTCCGGAGCATCTGTGAGGCTGCTGACAAAAGGCAGGATATTGTTTTCCTGAAGCCTGCTGTCTCTGGCTCTGCAGAAATCTAATTAATGCATGTTAATGAGGCTAATTCAAAATCCCTGATCCAGCGACTGCCCAGTGCTTCTTCCAGACTTCAGTTCTCCTTCCAGCTAGAAAGAAAGGAAGAAAAAGGAACTAGCAGAGCTGATCTTTGCATCTTGACACTGTTACACAGTTTCACTGATGTCTTGACGACAAACCAGCAGTTTTCCTTTTTTTTTTCTCCTCCACCTGTACAAGAATTCTCAAAATAAAATGATTGCACAAGGAATTTATGAGCTGCAGCTCTTCCAGATGAGGTGTTTGGTCAAGTGGTGGCTACAAAGGTTTTTTATCCAGACACAAAATGATGAGACACCTTTGGAAAAGCAGAGATGGGGCTGATATCAAGGTGGAAGGGGAACCAGAAAGTTACTGACGAATCTGGGAAACACCTGGGTTCTGCTTATGAAGACAAGACAGGAAAAAACTCAACCCCAAAGTTTTATGTAAACTCAGCAAGCAAAAAAAGCCAAACCAGACCCAAACAAAAAAAAACCTCAAACCCCAATAACTCAGCCTGAAATGAGAAAGGGAAAAGTCCAGTTCTAATTCACAGATGATTATAATTTCCTAGTCAGAGCCCAGTGCTAACTGGGATTACCTATAGCCTGATTTATGAGGGAATCATGGGACTGTTGTGGATTTTTCCACTGACTAAAAGAAGGAACTTTGCTTTTAGTCTAAAATTAGTTGATTTAAGAAGCCAGTTCTGAATGGTTTTTCTCTGTCACTTCTCATTAGGATGTTCTACGTGTGGAGCCTCCCCTGTGCTCTATTTTCTCAACAGATCTTAAAGGTGGAGGAGTTATCCCAATCCCAAATGCCTCTTCTCAAGCTCCCAAATGGATTCTCAAGTCATCACTTAAAACCAGCAAGATTTGAGAGTTCCAATCCAATGAAAACCCATAGGAAGTTGGTGGGATATATGTTTTTTCCAGGGAGGGAGGACTCCTGGGATCTGCTGCCTTGAGGAGGTATCTCAGCTAAACTGCAAATTGTTTGTGGCATGTGTCTGCAGGAAATACCCCTAAAAAACCAGGATTTTGCCAGTTAAGGTTTGGATTTTGCCCCAGTAAAGCTGTGGAACTGGAAGCTGTGCTTTCCCTCTCTGAGTACAGCTGGAATATGGGGGAGAATCAATTTGGCTCAAAGGCAACAAATATTTCTTCTCCCAAGTCCTGAATCTGGGAAAACATGGTTAGAAATATCCATTTAGAGTAAATCCCTTCTAGTAACTGATACCCCCTGGTCAGAAATACTATCCAAGGAACTGCTAGTTTGATGCAATCCACATTATGGACAGAAAATGAAATTAAAAAGCAAAACATTAAGGAAAAACATTGGAGAAACAGGGTGTAGCTTAACTGTTGTTTGATCCCAGAGTCTGAAGGATTCTTTCTGCAAGACTGGGATGCTGCAAACACAACTTAGACATGACTGTGCTGCATTTCCTCCCCAGGTGTCAGAGAAAACTGAGGAGTGAAAGACAGATTCAAAAGAGAAAATAGAAACAAGGAGTGAACCTAAACACAGAGCTACTGGAGAAACCATCAAAACAAGAAGCAAAATGCAACAGGGCCAATGAATTTTGGCTGCCAAGGAAATCTTGACTCCTCTATCCAAAGGAACTCTTGTAAGAGTAAAGACTTACTCATCCTTTCCAACACTCGGCTGGATTTACATCCTTGTGGGATGTGAGTGGAGCACAGTGCTCTCCAAGATGGGAAGAAGGCTCCAGGAGCTGCTGGTTCCTGCTCTGCTCCTCCCACCAGCTCCAGGAGACAAATCCACCTTGTGGGATGGCACAGCTCCTTCCCAGCTCTCCTTTGCTGTTGCTGAGAACTTGCTGAACTGAAGGTCTTCAGTTTTAGCTCTGGAGGGCAAAAAGTTGGAGTTTGTGACTGGTGGGGTTCAGCTTCAGCAGAATCCAGGCACTTGGAGCAGGACTAAGAGCTGACAAAAGATCTTGATAAGCCAAAAACCCCCAAGCAGATGATGCTGAGCTAATGTTTCTCAGGAAGAGCTAAAATCAAGCTGTTCCATCAACATCTGCACACATCACTGCACCTCTGCTGCTGGGCAGGGAATCAAACCAGCTCCCAGGACTTTGTCCTGCCCGGTTAGAATCCTGGGAAGCAGTGATAGAGCAAAACCATCTTGTGGCTTTCCATTATTCCTATCAGCCAGTGAGTGAAATCTGGGCTGTAGCTGTTGTGATTTGTACGTGCTGCCAGTGTTTCTAATCTCATTGAAATGATAAAATGTCTCATGAGGCTGTTTTCTCCCAGGAATCATTTTCCTTAGAGTCCTTCCCCAGGCAGGAGCACCCAGAGCAGACCTGAGACACAACTGCTGCTGTTGATTTCTTGCTGTCAGTTGTTGATGGTGCAGAATTAATTTTTTTCTTTGACCAGATTTACATCTTAGGCCCAGGCCTAAGCCTGTATTCATGTTTGTAACACACCCCCCACGTGTCCTACGTGGCACCTGACTGCTTCCAAACTCACATCCCACAAGGATGTAAATCCAGCTGAGTGTTGGAAAGGATGAGTAAGTCTTTACTCTTACAAGAGTTCCTTTGGATAGAGGAGTCAAGATTTCCTTGGCAGCCAAAATTCATTGGCCCTGTTGGATTTTGCTTCTTGTTTTGTTGGACAGGGATTTGAGCAACCTAGTCTAGATGGACACCTGGAAGGTGTCCCTGCCCATGGCAGGGGGTTGGAATGAGATGAGATTTAAGGTCTCCTCCAGCCCAAACAGTCCTGTGATTCCATGGATAATCTGACAAGAATGAGTCCAACCTGGCCTTGGACACCTCCAGGGATCCAGGGGCAGCCACAGTTTCTCTGGGCACCCTGGGCCTGGGCCTCCCTACCCTCACAGAGAAGGATTTCTCCCCAGTATCTCATCTAAAAGTCTCCTAATTTTTAAATGCAATCAAATTCTCTCTTTGCTGGAGTCTTTGGTGCTGTTTCCAGACAAAGTGAAAGGGGAAGCAGAGCCTCATGAAGAAAATATGATGAAGAACATGACTGGGGTTGATCATATTTGTTGGGAGGGGGTTTTCCGGTCTCGGGAATTCCCCATGGAGTTCACTGGGTTTGTCTTCCAGTTCTCATGAACATTCTCACCCTTCTCTTTGCAGCCTTCATGGGGAGGCTGCACCAGTGTCACAGACAATATTTGGGACACTGGCTTTTGGATCATGGAATCCCAGGACGGTTTGGGATGTGTCCAAGCTCACACCGCAACTCTCGGACTTGTCCTGCCTCTACAGAGGGGTGAGTCACCTGTGGGTGAGAGGTGACAGAGTTCCAGGAGACACTTCCAGGCTGACTTGGTTCCCTGATGTTCCAACACCAGTAGCTCGTTTTACTGGAAGCTCTAAATTAACAAATTGTAACCTTTACATTTACCTGAATCTGACCAGATTGTGCTGGTGATTCTCCCCCAAGAAAACAAGAGCAATGGCTTTAGCATAAAGCTCCAGAAGGAGCACAAACAATGCACTCAATTCCCTGTGCAGGTAAGGAATAGGAATTTCATGTGCCAGCTTGTGGCAGCTGCTCCAGGGGAACTCACCACTACAAAGACCCCCCTTGGGAACAGAACTTTTGTAAAGAAATTAAACTGCGCAAAGAAATTAAAACCACCACAGGCTAAACTAAGAGTTCATTTCCCTCCCCAGGTTCCTCTCCCTCAAAATTTTTATTTATCCCCTCCAAAAAGGCTGCTGGAATCTGTCTATCAAGGGATTCTGAGCTGCAAGGGATGAAGGAGAAGTTTCAGCAAAGAAAACCAATTATTATTTTTAGCATCAGCTGCATGGAAAATACTTCTCAGAGGCTCTGGTTGGTTAGAGGGGAGGACACACATTTTCTCCTTTTTAGTTTCTGCTAAAACCCCAGAATTTAGGAAGTAAATGACTCTGACAAAGAGCAATGGTTCTGATGGGCAAATCCTTGCGGCCAGCACTGGCAAACCCTGCATCTCCCATTGGAAAAGCTCCTCAGACTCTCCTCCAGCTCCAGGGATTCAAGCTGCTCTGAATAAAGTCCAGGGCGAGCTTCCAAGGGTTTGGCCACCAGCATTCCAAGATCTCCTTTCTCTTTCTGCTGTCAGAAGGGAGTATTTTTGTTCCTGTAGAAACCCTTGGTGTGTGTTTTCAGCTCGTTACTTATCCCCAGTTCCAAGCGCCCACGGGAGGGAACGGCTGTCGTGGGACGCGGGGATGGGCTGAGACACAGCTACTGGGCAGCTCTGCTAGGAAAAGCTGCTGGTTTGAATTAAAAATCGATTTCTTTGGAACAGAATCAGCCTCTCTTTTGGACAGGAGGAACGTGTGTGTCTGTACTGGGGGCAGAGGAAATCGTTAACGACGTGGTGCAGTTGAAGCTCTGTAACAGCAGACAGAGAGAGGCACTAATGAGCAATGATATTTCAGTGGCCAGAAAATGCAGGTAAATTAGAAGTTACTTCTCACAGAACACCCCGTTCTGACTTTTTCCATGTGTCTTCTGCTCCTTTTTGTTGCAAGACAAAAAATTATTATCAGCTTGAGGCCCAAAACCAGAAATAAAAGGGAAGAATTTTGAAATGTTTGTCATTCTCTGTTCCTCTTTCTGTTATCTGATATATTAGAGTAAACAACACCATTATGTAATTTAACCTCCATGTATACATTTCACTTTCCTTTAAATAATCCTTTAAATTCTCCATAGGAACAATCACTGAATCAGGATACAATTATTGATTTTCTCCTTGTCAGAGTACAACTTTTGACCAAACTTAGATAAATTTCTTGGTTTGATCTTTTGTTGAATGTCTGCTTTTCCACACTCCAAAGGCTTGATTTGACAGCAAAAAAAAAATCGACTTGAAACCTAAATCTTGATGCTATTTATTAGCTGCTCCATCCAGTATTATTATTATTATTATTTATTGGATGTCCCATCCTTGGAAGTATCCAAGGCCAGGTTGGATGGGGCTTGGAGCAGGCTGGAATAGTGGAAGGTGTCCCTGCCCATGGCAGGGGGTGGAGCTCTATGGACTTTGAGGTCACTTCCCATCCAAATATCCTGGGTTTCTGTGATTTGAGAAAAAATTTAATATTATGAATATTGCTATATTAATAATACCATACAATGTACTATATTAATGTTTTGTCTATACTAAATAAATTTTCATAAATTACATACCTATCTCAATAATAATTTAGAAATGCAGCTGCTTTTCCTCTGGTTCCCACTGAAAGGCTGTAATTTTTTTCATGGGATGGTTTTTTCCTTATTTGATTTCTCCCCTTATAGATGTGGAAAACCTCTAAAAAACCAGTTTCAGTTCTGTGGACTAAACCACAAAAAAGCCACAGAGCAGCCACTTAATTTTGGATTTGGGGAAAAAACTTGGAAAGGAAACAGAAGCATGGAAAAGGCATGGAAACTTCTTTCTATTTGGGATCGTTGCACATCAAACCCAGCTTCTTTAACAGCAAACAGGCAAAGCCTGAGCTATTTTTTTTGGGTTAAAACCGTGGTATAGCTCATTTTTCTGTCACATGGTGATGGCACCGAAGTCCAGGTGGCCTTGCAGGATCCAAGCTCTCCTTTAATCCAGGTAATTATGGTAATGAATATTTCTGGGAAGCCATCACCAAGAAGAGGAAGAGCCTTATGAGGGCAAAGAGCTCTGTAGGGAAATTCCATCAGACCCAGCATAACTGTCTGCAAAATCTCCAGGCAGTTCTGGTTTATCAGCAGAAAAAACCACTTCCTGAGCCCTTGTCTGCAGGATAACTGATAAACCACCCCAGTAAACAGGGCTCAGACCCTCTGCAACTGTACTTATTTAAGGAAGAGGAAATTCAGCAGTATATTCTGCAGGTGCAATGAGTTGCGCTTTTAAATTTCCTACATGGTCCTAAAACTCTCTTGCAACAACCTGCCCCAAACCAGAGCAATTTATGGCCTTGGGGAGAGGCAGGAACAGCAGCTGCATCTTCTCCCTCTCCTTTTTTTACCAGGATTGTGGCTTTTGCTCAGATCAGTCAAGCCTGTCCTAGATGGAGATTGATGCAGAGAAGATCATCTGCCCAAGAGCTGATAATGAGGGTGGTGGTGCCCTGGCACGGGATGCCCGGAGCAGCTGGGGCTGCCCCTGGATCCCTGGAAGTGTCCAAGGCCAGGTTGGACAGGGCTTGGACCACCCTGGGACAGTGGAAGTGCCCCCATGGCAGGGGGCAGAACAAGATGAGCTTTAAACTCCTTTCCCTTCCAAACCATGCCATGCTTCTGCGATTCTGTGAATGTTTGTTTTCCAAAACAAACTGGTGGGGTCAGTCAGGGAACTGCTGTTCCCAAATTCTCAGCTTGCCAGGCTGCAGAGTGTGGTGATTTTATGTGAAAGACAATTTTGTGATTGGATAAATTCCAACAAATATGTTTCCATTGCTGAGGAAAAAAAAAATCATCTAAACAGGATGTGCTGATAAACATTGCAGACCGGCCAAAACCTCACTATTGCTTTTCACAAGGTCCATATAAATAATTTAAAAATAAACACCTGGCAAGCTCCCAACTTCTACCAACCTCCTTGACAAGTGATGGAAACGAGACCATCTGGAAATCACAGCACTGAACTTTAGGAGGCGCTCATGTGGAATTACCTGAATGAGAGCCATCAGTTTTGGGTTTCTGAGGTTTCTGAGCTGTCAGACGTCAACACTCACATTGTCCCCATGTCAGGTGGGAGCTGCTGTGATGTTTGATTTCACACTCCCAGACCACAGCAGAGCAGAGTTCAACTGGTGACAGTCGAGTGCTGAGAGCCAGATCCCAGAGAGGCAAAGCAGGGCAGATTCCTGGTGGCTTTCTGAAAATCCAAACAGTGAGATCCTCCAAGGGGGTAAAGCTGTAGCCCCAGCCGTGTATTCATCCCCTGGGATAAGGGGAGGCTGGATCTGTGCCCATTCCTTGAAGCAATGTCAGAAGTGCCACCCTTGGCAGGGAGATCCAGCGAGTGTAAACTGAGCTGGGGACTTATTTAGTTCAGGAGAAATGTCAGGCAAAGCTCACACTGTGCTAAAAAAAGCCCTCGGGAAGTCAGACCTCATCCGCAGGAGGATTGAGCTGGAGCAGAGCACCCATCAGGTCCTCAGCCCCAGGGGCAGGAGGGGACAGCAGGGCTGAGCTGCCAGGCAGGAGCAGGCAGAAACCTCAGGAGCATTTCCATGGTCTGCTCAGAGCTGTGCTTGGAGAGGAGGAAGAGTTGGAGGGGAGGAGGAGTTGGAGGGGAGGAAGAGTTGGAGGGGAGGAAGAGTTGGAGGGGAGGAAGAGTTGGAGAGGAGGAAGGGGTGCCCTGCACCCAACTCCACTTGGAATCTTCCCAGTGGGTGCCGAGCTAACCCAGCAGAGCCACAGGACAAAAAACACCTGGGAAAAAGGCACTTAACGCCATTTTGGGGTCATTGTGGGGACACCTGACCAGGACTGAGTGACAGGGCTGGGAGCAGGGCTGGAGCCACAGCTGAGCACTGGCAAAACCAGCACCTTTTGTGGCACCTCATGATGTCACCCAGGTCCCCTTGCTCGTGTAAACAGTGGTGCAGGAGACATTCCACTTCCTCCTGAGCACTCGGCTGCGCTGAGCACGGCTCTGCCTGCCAAGGTAAGGCTGCTTTAAACCCTCTCCTTGGGATCTAGAACTGCACCCATGCTGCTTTCTGCAGAAACATCCCTTTCTTTCCTCGGGCTTTTCCTTAGGGGGTGGCTCTTGCCAGGAGGAGTTTTGTGGCACTTGGAGCCCTGCAGCAGCAGCAGCAGCAGCAGCAGCAGCAGCAGCAGCCGCTGCTCTCCTTGTGTGCCAATGCTCTGGGTGAACACATGGAGGAGTTCAAACAGCGGCTGCTGTGCCTGCAAAAACAAATGTCAGGCGTGGGCAATTAGCAGTGCTCAACTGTTCCCCAGTGTCGTTAATAGGGATCATTTCCATCTCTTGCCTGATTCCTCGGGGAATATATTTTATTTTAAAGTCATACTTGACAGTAAGGGTAAAATGTAAATCTGTTTTTTCCAAGGGGGATTTATATTGCCATAAAGTAAAATCCATGTGCTGCCCATCTTTGTGGCATCTAAGGTTCTGTGAGTGAGCAGCAACAGGAGGAAATTGATAATAGTGAAGGGACACAAGATAACAAAAATAGCAGGATTGCTTGGACTTGCTGTTGCTAATGAGAATCCTGAGGTGGTTTTAATTCCTAATTCAGACGGTAGTCAGTGCTCTGGATTAAAATTTGACTTCATGGGCTGAAGGTTTTAAACTTTGTGGGCTGAAGGTTTTAAACTTAACTTCATGGGCTGAAGGCTTCAAACTTGACTTCATGGTCTGCAGGTTTCCAGCTGTACTTTGTAAAAGGTGCTTTTCTGCTGGCTTTGCTTTCACTTGCACCAGCAGCTCAGCTCTGCAGGGAGCCCAGCAAACAGCCTGTGGGGTGGTCACAGACAGGATTTAGAGTGGGTGGCCCCTGAATCCAAGATTTCTGCAAGTGGATCAAGAGGGAATCTCACAGAAGGTGGGTCAGGATGTCAGGATCTGCAGGAGGGGATTCCTCAGCAGGCTGGAGCAGCAGCTGTGCAGGGACAATGGGGTTCTTTTCAAGGGCATATTTTTGGTGTCAGGTAAAAGTGCAGAGACTTTGGCCCTGGTGCCAGCATCATCAGCCACGGGAATTCCATCTATGAGGGAAGTGCATCCATAGGACAGCCCTTGCCCAGCCTGGAGCCAGCCCCCTGAGGGGGCTGTTGCTGTCTCTGCTGGAGCTGCAGGAAGGAGTTCCACCAGTGCTGCAAAACGAAAATACAGCAGACAGCCCAGACCTGCTCTTTTTCTGTGAAAGAGAACCGAAAAAAGCACCTCTAACTGTAAAATGTTCCACTCTGAGCGCAGAGGTTTCGCTCCAGTGTCACGGCCGCACACTGAGGGCAGAGTGTGGAGATGTTTGTGCCCCAATCAAATCAACTAACCTGGCTCTGATGGGCACCTCAGACAGATCCAGGGCTCTGGAATGACATCCCTGTGCTTCCCAGCCTATCCAGATGAACATCTTTTGCCTAGGAATGTTATGCTTACTTTCCAAAGCTCCAGTGATAACATGCTCACTTCTTATATCCTTATTGCAACAGCATCAGGGGTGCAAAATCTCACAAAAATATAAAAAATAGTGGTTGAATCTCAGTGTGTTTATTTGACACTGTTTTTAAAAAAGAATTTCATATTCTGAAAGCAATGTTGCAGTGGGAGCCACCTCTCTGTAAGGTAAATGAACACTGATAAAATCCACTGGAGTTTTCAGTTTTCTGCAGCCCCTGCTGCACACCCACCATGCAGTGAAGGACTTTGGAGATGTAATTTTAGGACCCTCATTGGTATCTCAAGTGTCTGCTTTTGTGTACAAGTGGGAAGAGAAGGGTTTGGTGTGGGATTAAGCCTCAGCCTGAGCCAAAGTGAGAGGAAAGGCAGAAATGCAGTAATTTTGTGGTGCACTGTGCATGTCTGGGTGCATTTTGATTAAAGAGATGGTTTAATCTCGTTATGTTTTTATGGTTTTGTAATGAAATTCTTAATCCTCAGAAAGGGCCCTGCTGATGAGCCAGCAGACACCACTCCATGCATATTCATTGTTGTAATGTATTAATTGTGTGCACTGCCAGCCAGGTCACCCTGCTCAGACCCTGAGTTCCCTGAATGCAGAGAGGGATTTTCTGGCTCCAGGGCATCCACCTTCTGTTCCCAGTCTCTGAGTTAGATCTGCTGGGGTGGTGGGGCTGGGACATCACCTGCAGGATGGATTTTACAACCTCCTGGCTCCAAGGTTCACCACAGCTCCATGATCTCCACCAAAATGCAGCTTTTCAGGATTCTTCTACCTCCAAACTGAATCATAGAATCATTTAGGTTGGAAAAGACCTTTAAAGATCATCAGGAAAGATACCAGCAACCAGGCCCACTCCTGGAACAATTTTTTCCCTAATATCAGTTATTCAGCAACACTGGATATTTTCAGTTTGGGTTCCTCCTAAATGATGGCAAGGTGGACTCATGAGAGCTCCCACTGCTGCCAGTCAGACAACAATTGGGGGGAGAAAAATAGCTTAAAGAGAGCCCAAAAATGAGATTTGGATGAACTCTGACACCTTGTGGACAATTAGCAGATGAAGGTGATGGATGAGGGGGAAGCTCTCCATGCTCTGTGCTCCCCCAAGGCCTTGGGCTCCTGCCTGGGCAGGGTTTGTCCCACTAGGAAGCCAAGCTGAGCTCTGGAATGGAGTGTGTGCCCTCAGCATCACCCTCGTGTTCCAGGGACACATCCTGGACATGGCAGTTTGCCCTAAAACCTCTGGTCAGAGCCCAGTTTGAGTCAGCAGACCTTCACCCCATCACCCCAATTGTCCTTAGTGTCACATGAGACCTAAGTCACAGAATCACAGAATATTCTGGGTTGGAAGGAACTAAATAAGGCCTAGCTGTATTTAAGAACTTTGATAAGCAAATTGGCTGCTGTTACTCATTGGATTGAAGAAAAACACACACTGGCCAGCATTTAATTAGATAATTAATTATAAAAGTGTCTTTAAAATATAACGTTTTGCAGTTGTACCCAATCTTGTGTGATTTTAATGGTCACCCACCAGCTGTGTCTGGAGGAACAGCAGGCCAGACCTTCCAGCTTTGATATTCAAGGAAAACCAGGCACGTGAGGACTTGGAAAATGGTCTCTTGGCAAAGGGAGAGGTGACCTGAAGGGACAGAAGGTGCAGTGGGTGTGCTTTTACCAGAGACAAGGCCATGGCCAGCTTGACAAGAGCTGGAAAGGGATGAAACCTCCTGAGCAGCAGAAATTCACATCTCTCCCAGGAAATGGGATGTAACCCACATACCCCACACTGAGAGGAGGAGCAGCCCTGTGCCCATCTCCAGTCCCTGTTCTCTCCCTGTCCTGACAACTCCCAGATGGAGAGCAGGAGGCCTCCATTGCTGCTTCTCAGGGGAGATAAATCCATGAGCCAGGTTAATCTTTTTTCTGTGTTTTTGTCGCGCTTCGAGCCTCTTCCCTCCTCATGGGCCTGTTTTGGCCTCATGGCAGGAGCAAGGCTGTGGTGTCCTGGGATGGGGAACACGGAGCAGAGCTGTGTGTGGTGAGGGGGATTGGGAGGGAGCTGGAGGGACAAAAGCAGCTCTGAGGGCCTGAGATCCAGCATCTTGGTGAGGGAAGGGGACGAGCCAGAGAGCTTCCCAAAGGCAGCACTTCCCTGATGCTCAGAGCAGCTGGAGCTGCTAAAGCTGAGGCTGCTGCAGGAGGTAAACACACAGACCTTGCTTTTTGAAGGCTGTGGGAACGAGAAAGAGAAGCTGAGAAAAAAAAAAGCAAGAATCTGGGGAGCCTGTAGGAGCAGCGTTACAAGGCCCTGCTCACTGCCCGTGTTCCATGTGGGACCTTGCCGTGTCTGGGCGTTTTGGGGGCTGAACCCCAACCCTTCCATGGCAGCCTGGAGCAGCGTCTGGATGAGCTGCCAAATGTAAGCACCACAATGATTAAGAGGCTGAAAACCCAACAATTTGTGCTCTGTGTCATTGAGAGCTCTAAACTCAACTCTTTTGGTAATATGTAGGAAAAAGCTTCAGTAACAGAGAAGGAGTTACTAATTTCTACCTACAGAGACAGTTTTTCTGGCAAATGCCCCTTGCAGGAAATGAGTCAGAGGAGTGAATCAGTGTCTGCATGAAGTGCCACATGAAGCTGATTTTCAACTTTAACTGTTACAGTCAATATGGGAGGGAATCACTGTAATGAGAATTATAACCCTGGGAGGAAACCCCCAATAAACCCCAACTCCTGCCTGTGTTGCCTTGCTGAGGACGAGTGACCAAACTTACTGGTCCCAGTTACAAAAGCTGGCAAAAGTGACACAACAGTTCAACACGTGGCATTTTGCTGATGGCTGAGAGGCAGAAATTGGCAGAACCTAAAAAGTAAAATTATCTGACGGAAAAAAGAGTCAGACTGAGGCTGCCATGGTGATGAGAAATAGAAGTTGGTGGCGTGACCAGGTCTCTGTGTGTTCCATCAGCTTAAATACATTAACAGAACACTTCAGGCTGTGTTCACAAGAGTCACATTTTCCAAGTCCACTCCCTGCTACCCTTTTGCATGTGGTTTGTGCCCATAATGCCAGACAAAGTGCGTCCATGAGGTCCTCTGAGGGGCTTGGAGACCTGTCCCCCACATAATGCCCAACACAGCCCAACATATCCCTGGAAGTGCTCAAGACCAGGTTGGATGGGGCTTGGAGCAGCCTGGGATAGTGGAAGGTGTCCCTGCCCATGGCAGGGGATGGGACTGGATGGTTTTAAGGTCCTTTCAAACCCAAATCATTCCATGATTCAGTGCTTGGCACCCGCACTCTGAGCACTGGGCCATGACCATGATGGGGGCTGGGATATGCCCACCTTTCATCCATGTTTTCCTGCCTTGCTCCCAGAGACCAAGCCACAGGAGACCTTGAGGAGATGGCCAAAGGATGGGCAGCTTCTCCTGCTGCCCCGTGATCAGTGTGGCACAGCTTCATTTGTGCTCCTGGGACTGACACACCAGGAATGGTCTCCCACACCAGTGGGATCTCTGACAGGGCAGCTCTGAACACGATTCCAGGATGTTTCGTGCAGACAACATTCCCAAACCTCTGCTTTGTGCTGAACAGCCAAATGGGAAATGCAGATGTGAGCACTGACAACTCTTGCAGTGCCTTTGCCTCCACATCTCATTTTTGTCTCCACAGGAATGACCCACCCACCCTACACCACCACAGCCTCTTCCAGCAACCCAGTCATGACCCAGAGCAACCAGAGCTGCTCCCGTCAGGACATCACCTTCAAGAGCAGCCTCTATGCCACCACCTACACCCTCATCTTCATCCCGGGGCTCCTGGCCAACAGTGCTGCCCTGTGGGTCCTGTGCCGGTTCCTCAGCAGGAAGAGCAAAGCCATCATCTTCATGATCAACCTGGCCGTGGCCGACCTGGCCCACGTCCTCTCACTGCCCCTGCGCACCTACTACTACATCAACCACACCTGGCCCTTTGGGGATGTCCTGTGCTTGCTGTGCTTCTACCTGAAGTACCTCAACATGTATGCCAGCATCTGCTTCCTCACCTGCATCAGCATCCAGCGCTACTTCTTCCTGTACCACCCCTTCCGAGCCAAGGGCTGGAAGCGCCGCTACGACGTGGCCATCAGCGCCCTGGTCTGGCTCGTCGTGGGGGCCCTCTGCGTGCCCTTCCCCATCATGAGGAGCCACGGGCTGGGTGCCAACACCACCAGCTGCTTTGCCGACCTGCAGGTGAAGCCCATCGACAGCAAGGTGGGCACGGTGCTGATGACCGGTGCCGCCGAGCTCCTGGGTTTCGTGGGCCCGCTCGTCATCATCTTATTCTGCACCTGGAAAACAAGAGACTCCATCCGGGGCTTCCATATCCCAGAGGAAAACAGCGGGGAGAGGAGGAAGGCCCTCAAGATGGTTTCCATGTGTGCTATTGTGTTCTGTGTGTGTTTTGCTCCCTACCACATCAACTTCTTCTTCTACATGTTGGTGAAGGAGAATGTCATCACCGACTGCATCCTGAGCACCATCACACTCTACACCCAGCCCTTCTGCCTGAGCCTTGCCAGCTTTGACTGCTGCTTGGATCCCATCATCTATTTCTTCATGACTTCTGAGTTCCAGGAACAGATTTCCAGGCACAGCAGCATGGCCATCCGGAGCCGGCTCATGAGCAGAGAGAGCGCCTCGTCGATGAAGGAATGACAAAAAAAGCCACTTGGAAGAAATTAAGGTATTTAATGTGAAATCTGAGACTGGTCTGAGATACTCCATTACCAACTCTGTTGTGGAAGATCCTGCAAGTTTGTCCAAGGGATTTTTGTGGCAGTGGAATTTTTTCAGTATATAGAAGATAAAACCTTGTCTAAGACTGGTGCGTTGGAATCTGGTGAGTGACCCAATTGATGTGGCTGTCCCCCTCTCTGTGCCACCCCCACCTGACCTCACTGGACTAGAAAATACACAGGAGGGAGTGGAAAACTTTTACTGGGAAATGGTGGAAAAGTCCTGGGCTTTTCTTCTATTTTCCCAGTTGCAGGCTCTATGATCAAGCCAGAGACAATTCCACATTCGTACACTGACATCTGCTGAAGGATCTTCTCTGGGAAAATCACACAAGAACCTAAAACTGGCCAGTAGCAACCAAAGGACATTGTGGTTTGTGCAGTGGGGGCTGTGGACAGGTGAAGGTGGTTTCCATGTGCTCCTGGGTTTGGTGCATCCCACTGGTCACCAGTGACCTCTGCTTTCCCTTTCCGCACTCCCCCTCTGCTCTGCTCCTCCTTTTCCTCCTCACCCACCTCTGTTTGCTCCCTCATTGCTGACACATCTAGAACTTGTACCTGCAACTGGTGCAAGACCCTCTGCAGGACAAATTCTCCTCAAACATCCAGAGAGTGGCACCTTCCCTTGCTCCAGGTGACTTTCTTCCCCTCCAAGCTGGCAAAGTGGACATGGGCAGGTGGCTTTTGCCTTTGGACCCCTTGGGGCAGGACCATGGTGGTCCTGGGGTCGGTGCAGGTGGGTTTGATGGTGCTGGTGGTACCACTCAGGTTCTCACTCCCTTCTGTGTGTGGTCCAGAGGTACCTGAGATGAATCTGCCCCAAAAAAGCTCAGCTCAACCTGTTCAGTTGATGCATCTTTTAAAAAAGAGAGGAGTCCTTGCCAAGGTGATTTCACAGATAGACCAGAAGTTAAGTTCATAAACTATTGTGATTTTTTTTCCACCAGGTCCTGTCATGATCCTAATGTTTACATTTTTAGGTAGCTATGCAAAACAGCAACAAGGAGGGATTCATCTACCCCTTATTTTTAATTAGTTACAGCTCTTCAGCCGAGTCCACCCACTCTACAACTTCAAGGGTATCTCATGATACCTGGGGATGGATTTGGCTGAACCGTCACCAATTTATTGCCTTTGGAAATCAGTACATTTTCAAAAGAATGTGAACAATTTGTACAGTCTTGCAACAGTTGCTACAAAACCAGAAGAAATACCAGAAACACTTGCTATGTGTATTTTAACTCCAACCACTCAATTCCACCGAGTAAAAATGTTAACTCAGCCAAATATTTCCACTATACTGTGTTTTCCCACTTCAGTTTTACAAATAAATACATAAATAAAATGGGGAAAAGCCAAGAATCAGGGTTTAAACAACCACTTCCCTCTAAAGGCAACGACACTGATTAGACAGAATGAGCTCTCATAGTTGTCCTCCCAGGTGTGAGAAGATGATTTTGGGCTGAGCAGGATGCACTGGGGTCAATAGAAATATTCTCTCTGATGTCACTGACACAATAAATGTTTACACACTGTGAGGAGTCCCCTTCCAAAGGGGTGGATGCTCACGGGCAGAGTTGACCTCACACAATTCAATTGTTGTCAGTCCAGCAATCTCTCATAAGCTACACTCTGAATAAAGTTGTCAGAGAAGAGAGTTCAATTTCAGTGCTTGTTTTGAGGATTTTTATAGTCCTTGCTCAGCCTCCACGTGACTGGGAGCTGTTTCCTGTCCCTTCCCTTTCGCACCTTTCTCCCTTGATCAGCTTGTGAAAACAAGCTGAGGGCTCTTACGGGAACTCTGTAGCTCCTTCTGTGGGTTTTACTTCCCAAGAACTGATGTTCAAAAAAAAAAAAAAATAAAGGCTGTTTTGCAAACATCAGCTGAGTTTTGTAGTTATCACTGGTACCTGAAAAACTGTGTGAGATCAGTTTCTCCTGGGATCAGGGTTCAAGCGAAGGAGCACAACTTTTATTATTCTTAAACAGATTTGTTGCTTGTTTTCACTCTGGATAGTGGTTATTTATTTAATTTTTGAATCTGCCACACTTCTACTAGACTTAGAAGTATTTGAGGATGGGAAAGTGTCCTAGGTAGTGGAAGATGGACAAGGCATGGGAATATCTGCTCCAGCTGCTGAGAGTCCAAGAGTGGCAGTGGCTCTCCTGTCCACAACCTGAGCAAGGATTTGGTGTCTCCATCAGACATAACATTCTCCATCTCCATGATGGCATCCCCAAGCACCTCAGCTCCCCACATTTTACTGCCTCACTTACCCTCTGAACTCCTTAAGTTCCCCAAAACGCTCCTTCTCCATATTGCAGCCCCAGCCTGTGAGGAAAAGTTACACATTCACCACTTTCAATCCTGTGGTGTGCAGGGGATGAGATAACTCTATCTGAAAGTCTCTTCTGGTGTGGGGGAAAGTGCCCTGGTTTTGGCTGGGGTAGAGCTAAACCACCTCTGTGGGGTTCAGCTGCCAGATGGGCTTAAACCACCAGGGAAAGTCTGTCAGGATGGGCCAGCCTGGAGAGCAACAGCTCAGAGCAGAAATCAGGGAAATCTTGCAGTTTTCTGAAAATCCAAGATGACCCATTTGGCCTCTAGAAACCCACACGTTTACTTCAGGCCTTCCAAAACCTCAGTGTGCATCTCAAGAGAAGAAAACAGGCATTCCAGTGAGGAGGAGAGTATTCCAGCTGCCTTCCCAGCTGGCTGGTGCTGGATCTGACCCAGGACCTGGGCTGCAGGGGCTGCTTTGCCTCACACAGTCAGAGGCACAACAAGCCTGGCTCAGGTTCCTGTAATTCACCCCATTTCCTGTGGCCAAAAACCATGTTTATTATTTTGACAAGAGGAAATATAATTTCATGATGTTGCTCCTGGATTATCTCTTGTGCTGGTCCTGCTGCTCAGACTCACGAGTAGAAAAAGACTTTTCCTCCTTCTTGGGCAGACACAAAAAAGCTGTTTTAACAGACATGCCACAGAAAGGCAGAATTGAACCAAATCAAGAGGTTTGGTACAGCTCCACAGGGGTGTGAAAGGTGGGTGTGGAGGGCTCCTGGGGTTGGAGCATCTCACCCCGAAGGGAACTGCTCAGGATGGAGATGTGCTGAGATCTCCAAGCCACCTGCACTGGCCCGTCCCCAAGGCACAGCCCTGGGCAAACACATTTCTTTTCCTCTAGAACATGAGCCATTCACCTTTTAGCAAAAGCAAATGTGTTTCTCTGCAGTGCCACCCCCTCCTAAGCAGGACCAGATGTCTGGTACCTCCCATCCTGCTTGAAAGGGCCCTCCCGTGCATGAGAACAAACATACATGGAAAAAACTCCTGAGGGGTTTAAAGCCTTTCTGCAGCTTCAGGTTCTGAGCTGCAGAATCTTGCAGTACCTCTTGTTTCCCTTAAATGAAATTACCAGCTCTCTGCCCAGAGAAAAAAACAAAATATGCTGGAAATGCAGGATAACAACCCCACAGTTCAAAAACATGAAACCACTTCATTACACTTAAAAGATTTTGGGGATGACTGGTAGGTTTTAACCAAAAATGCTGGGTTTGTGGATTAGACAAAGGTTTAGCCCAAAAAATAAGGGAGGCATTGGCAATTATTTGCTGTAAAATAAATTAGAGCTTCCCAAAATGCTGTCCCTGCAGAGAGCTCTGTGTGACAGCGAGAGGGACAATGAGCTGGGGGTTCACCCAGCCCTGCTCAGCTCCCTGCACAAGGGTGAAGCTGCTTTGTGTGAACAAACCTCCTCCTCCCCCTGCTTTTCATACATCCTTCAGGTGCATCCTGTCAGATATTCTCAATGCTGAGTGCTTGAGAGATGCTGATCATCTGCATTTGGCCCCCTGCCCACAGGATACCAGGCTGTAGGAGAAGAGACCTTTATCTGGAGGTCTTAGATAAAGTCTCACAGTTATTTAAAGTTATTTTAAAAGTTCCTTTGTGTCTTCTGCCTTTGAGAGCAGAACGTTGCCAAGTGTGAAAGGCACGTTGGGGATGAGCCAGAGAAACAGAAATGCTAAATAAAAACATGCTCAAGTTGAAAGAAGAATGGAGAGGTTGATCCGTGTGTGTTGAAGGATGAGGCCTGAGGTTTGTGAATCCCTCAGCTTTTCATAGCCAGGAATGTTGTGATCTTCTGCAAAAGCTCTCCAAAAAGCCAGGGAGCAGAGGAAGGGTTCAGCTTGGTTACAAAGCCCTGCTTGGGTCTGACATCCACTGATCTCTCCCTCTCCAGCCTCACAGCTGGAAACAAACACCTAAAAATAGGGCTCAGGGATGGCTGGACACGCTGCTGCAGACACAGAAATAGGATGTCCCAGGCAGGATATCCTGATGAAACAGCCCCTTCACTTTGGGATTAACCTCTGCCCTTTGGAGAGGGATGGGGCACAATGCCAGCCTCCCTTCTGTGCTCTCTGAACGCTCCACAAACACACAAACGCTGCTCCTTCTTCCCAGGATCAGCATCAGCTGCTGGAAGAGATGCATGGGAAGAAAACTGGGAATGACAAACAGCTCTTGCATCTCCCAAATCCTCTGAGATGAGAACCGTGGGGATTTAGGATGCCCTGAGAGGCTGGGGCTGCCCCATCCCTGGAAGTGTCCAAGGCTGGACAGGGCTTGGAGCAACCTGGGATAGTGGGAGGTGTCCCTGCCCATGGCAGGGGTGTTGGAATCAGAGTCTGTAAGGTCCCCAATCCAAATCACTCTCAGATTCTGTGATTTCTGGGCACAAGGAGACCTAGCAGCTGAATGGGTGGCACAGCTCTGGTGCACTCCTGACCCCAGCCCCTGAGCTGGTAACAAGTTTATAAGATCTTCCTCCTTTCATTTATCTTCCACAGCTCTGTTCCTGTTAATTTTGTGAGGTCACAGAACCACTTACTAAAAATAGGGTAAGAATATTTCTATTTTTACGTTACCTCTAGGAAGGTAAAGTTGCCAACAGCCAAATTATCTGTACAAGCCCTGGGCCGTGAGCTGTGACCCTGGATATCAGGTAAAACTTCTCAGCTGGAAAAGAAGCAGCTCAGAAAAAGACACACCATGAAGTTACACCACTTCTTCGGCCATGCAGAAAGGAGGTCATGCTCAGCAGGCAGAAAAACAGCTAAAAACTCTCTGTATGTGCATATACATAGGAAAGGGAATTAAAGGAATTAAAGAAAACTATTGGGAATTATGCATGTTATGGGTTTTTTAAACAACATTATTTTGGGAAAATCTCCACCTTAAACCATCACATTATGTCAGTCCAAGCCCTCCAGCTTTAGCCTGCAGCCTTGATAGTCTGAGGCTAACCAAGCTTCCAAGAAAATGAGGGAAAATTACTCCCTTCCAGTAACTTACACTGGCAGAGTGCTCGGGTTTCCTTCAGCGAGCACTTATTGGGAGGTTGCTTCTGTATTTTACAGCTCTACCCGGGCAAAGTGACCGTGGAGAGGAGCAGGAGCAGCCGGAGGGAAAGGCACCATCCCCTCCCACAGCCCGTGTGCCCCGCGGGGACAGAAATCCGTGGTCTCCATCCCAGGGCACTTGCACCAAACGACGTCATCGCCTTCCCAGCGGCTTTAACGTCATTAACTGCACACGTTTGGTGTGGAGAAGAGAAACAAAATACAGGATTTCCTGTTCTGCAGCCACCGGACCGGGCTGCAGATGCCGGCAGGATTCCAGCGCTCCGAAAACATGTGGAAGTTAAACGAGGAGGCGCTGGGATTGCTGAGAAAATCAGTGGGAAATAAAAGCAGGACGCTGGCTGCTCCTGCTCCCTAGCACGGCTATGACCCCCCCGGAGCATGGGAAGCACAGCAAGGTGAGTGGCGTTTCTGCTCTGTTCTTCAGGAGACTGAAACTGGCGTTTCCATTTTAGCAACTTTATCACTTCTTTGTAGTTCTTCAAGAGATGGTATCGGGCAGGAGCTGGTGCAGCATCCTCAGCCGCTTCTGCTGTGCCCACAAATTGGTCTCCGAGGGTGGGTGAGGGGAATCGGTGCCTGGGGCAGGCTGTGGTGTGAGGGAGGACGTGGGCAGAGGCTGTTTTAGCCAAAAAAACCTCAATTTTGTCTTTACTGACAGAGGCTTCCATCAGCGACCAGCTCTATTTACGCATTTCCTATTAGTGCCTAGATTAAACAAACAAAATTGTTCCTTACAACCCCAGTGCCAGAAAACTCCACTACTTAAATCAAGACCTCATTTTAAGCCATAAGTGGATTTATTTTTTTTTTTTTAATTTTTTTTTCCCAAGCCTGCTTTTCCCTCCAGCATCCCAGCGCTGAAGGGAGGCAGCTCTGCCCCATCCCCCAGGTCGGAGGGCTCTCCCCAGCCATGCCTGGAGCTCAGCTTTAGCCTGGGCTGTCCAAGCAGCCCATGGAAAAGATGAGGGCGAGTTTGCCAATGGATCGGGAGCAGCAAATGTAGGAACAGCCCGGTGGTGTGGGGCTGGGTGGGGCCCGGGCTGATTCACAGGAGCCGGGCAGTTTCCAGCACTGACAGCCACATTCGCCTCCAGGAACACTCCAAAAATCACCCCCGAGTGCTCTAAGACCTGCCTTGGCCTCCTAATTAATTGCAGTTATTTGATGTTTAATGAATGGCAGGGCTGCATCCACAGTCAGTGCTCTGACTCCTCGGGCACCGGTACTGGGCTCCCTTGTGGAATTTCAGCTGATTAAAACTCAGCTTTGCCAAAAAACCCCACTCCCTGCTCCTGCCTGTGTTTAAATCCATGTGTGGATGAAATGGGAAAATAATCAAAGAACGACAAGAATATTTTATAGAAGATTTATAAAGGCACTGAACAAAACTCCAGACAGAGCCCACAGGAGCATCGCTGTTCTGACACCAGCGGCAAGGCAGGGGGAAGCTGGAGGGACATGGGGCAAAGGGAAAAACTGGAAAACAATAAAAAATTTACAACTCCACCTTCCCAGGAATTGTTGTAGTGAACAAGGCTTGGCCTGACCCCAGCCAGGGTGGGGATCTCTACTGCTTTCCTGCCAGTGCCCTCCAAAGCTGTGCCGGGTACCTGGAGTGCCAGCCAGCCCTCCTGCCAGGAACAGGCACTCCTGGGCTCCCAGGAAAAGTCAAAAACGTGGAGAAAACCAGCAGGGAGGCTCCCCATGGAAGAGGTGTAGGATTTGGGCTGAGTTGTGTGGCAGGGACACCGGGGGCTCTGTGACTCCTTCCATGAGCCCACACCAAGTGCCACCTCTGTCACTGGACAGCTGTGACAGGAACTGGGAGCAGCTGCATTCCCCACGCTCCCTGGCAGTTTTCCCTCTCTGTTTTCTGCAGGGATGTGAAGACAAGTCCTGCCACCCCTTTGCCTGGGTTAAACACACTGAGTGCAAAGGGCACAAGCCCCTGATGGATTTTTGGGCAGGTGAGGAGCACAGGGATCCTGCAGAGACCAAGGAGCAGTTTCCCAGTGTTCCCTCAGCACAGATGTCCACTCTCCCCTGCCTTTCCCAACTCAGTGGAGCAATCACAAACCTCTGGCACAGTCGGCAACCGAGAGGTGCCCTCACTCATCAGCCCCAGTTCCACTGGAAAAACAAGGAAAAGCAGGAAGGCAGATTGGGAAAGGCTTGGTTTGGAAAGCAGGGTGGGAGCACTGACCCTGCTGACATCAGAGGTGAGGGTGGGGGGCAGCCAGCTGGGAGGCCAGGGCTGTAGTTTAGATATTTATCTGCACATAAAATATAAAATATCTAAAATTATGATTTCCTCCTGATTCTGGAAATGTGGTAACCCCACCAAAGAGCTGCCCAGGTGAGGAAGAGGAAGATGGAGGAGACTTCATCCTGTACCCAGGATTTGCTCCTGGAAATCCATCCCTGTGACAAACACCAGGCTCTGGGAAACAGCACCGTGGCTGCTTCTTAATTAATTACTGCTGATGAGGGGCTGGGTGACAGTGGCAGGAGGTGCTGAGGGCTCTGCCAGCCCCAGCTCCAGGCAGGGCAGGGCAGGGCAGGGCAGGGCAGGGCAGGGCAGGGCAGGGCAGGGCAGGGCAGGGCAGGGCAGGGCAGGGCAGGGCAGGGCAGGGCAGGGCAGGGCAGGGCAGGGCAGGCTGCCCACCTCTCACAGGCTCCATTTCTAAATCCCCTCTTCCCAAAATAACAGATTCTTTCCCACGGGATCTGCTCATGAATGGCAAAATCCATAACCTCTCCAGAGAGCAGCAGGAGCACCTGAACTCCTCATGACCCACTAATAAATCCCCTCAGCACTGGGTGAGCTGGGATGGGTAAATGGAGGAGAAGAATTTCTACTATAACTAGAAAGGAGTTGTATTTATCTCCCTGCATGTCCTGAGCAGTTGCTGAAGGATAATTCCTGCTGCTGAGGGATAATTCCTGCTGCTCCAGCACGATGCCTGCACAATGTGCTGGGAGTGCCAGAATTGAGTTAGCGGGACCAGCAGAGCAACTGGCGTGTGTTTGGCCAGTTATTAACTTATAAATCCAGCCTTAACTCTGGAGCCAGAGCTGATGGATCTGTCTGCAGCTCTCCCCTGGCCTCAGCTGCCTGGGGATGTTAATTATTGCCTTTGCTGCCGATTCACATCAAATCCCTGCATGGATCTGCAAAGACAGTGCCTAAATCCATTTCAAATCCCTATTTATTTACAGTCCAGCTGAAACTGCTTGTAGATGTAAAGCACCAATTTGACAGAGTGCGATGGGAAACTGGAGAAAATAAAAATGGTTATGGAAAACCTGGGGAGCTGCAGAAGCTCTCTGGCAATCAAGAGATGGATGTTACAGAGCTCAGGGTATTCACTGTAATTGGGGCATCTCACGAGATCCCGCAGAGCACCTCTGCAGGGAGAGGGTGGAGGATGCCTGGAATCGCTCTCTGGGAGTGGGGTCACCCTTCCCCCCACACACACCTGCACACAACTGGCTCGTCTGTCCTAAAGCATGCTTACTCCATGGAGAGATTTTGGTTTTACAGCATCTTTTTACTCACTCCAGAACCCCTCCCCCTGCCGTGACCGCCCCATGAGTGAAGAGACCTGGCCAGGATGGAGAGCAACGTGTCCTCTGGGAACTGTTCCGACCCCCAGATGTCCTTCCAGTCCACCCTCTATGCCACCACGTACACCCTCATCTTCATCCCGGGGCTCCTGGCCAACAGTGCTGCCCTGTGGGTCCTGTGCCGGTTCCTCAGCAGGAAGAGCAAAGCCATCATCTTCATGATCAACCTGGCCGTGGCCGACCTGGCCCACGTCCTCTCACTGCCCCTGCGCACCTACTACTACATCAACCACACCTGGCCCTTTGGGAGCTTCCTGTGCCAGGTGTGCTTCTACCTGAAGTACCTCAACATGTATGCCAGCATCTGCTTCCTCAGCTGCATCAGCATCCAGCGGTACCTGTTCCTGCTGCACCCCTTCCGAGCCAAGGGCTGGAAGCGCCGCTACGACGTGGCCATCAGCGCCCTGGTCTGGCTCTTGGTGGGGGCTGCCTGCCTTCCCCTCATAATCGTCAGGAGCCCAGCCCTGTCCAGCTCCATCAACAGCTGCTTCTCGGACCTGGGCGTGAAGCAGCTCAGCCCGGGGGCCGCCATCGCGCTGGTGACGGTGGCGGAGCTGTTTGGCTTCGTCATCCCCTTCGGCACCATCGCCTGGTGCACGTGGAGGATGTGGCATTCCCTGCGGGAGGGCCCCACGGCGCTGCAGGACGCCGGCGAGAAGCGGAAGGCCCTGAGGATGGTGCTCATGTGCGCCGCCGTCTTCTTCATCTGCTTCACCCCCTACCACATCAACTTCCCCTTCTTCATGATGGTGATCGAGAACGTCATCCGGGACTGCGCCGTGCACCGGAGCACGCTGCGCTTCCACCCCATCTCCCTGTGCCTGGCCAGCCTCAACTGCTGCCTGGACCCCGTCCTCTACTACTTCATGACCTCCGAGTTCCAGGCGCAGCTGCTGCGCCACGGCTGCGTGGCCCTGAGAGCGCGGCTCCCGCCCCGCCGCAGCAGCGCCTCCGGCACCGACACCGCCCTCGACATCCGCGTCAGGAAGAGGAATCTCCCCCGCCTCAAGTTCTGGTCTCTTCCCAAGTTCTTTGGCCAAATAAACAGCATGGACATCCCCACTGTGCCGCCCGATGAGCTGCTGCTGGAGTCCATCTCGTGAGAGCCCCGTCCGTGCAGGGGCTTCTCAGAGCTGCAGTGAGGACTGCTCCGCTCTCCACATCCGCCTGGAATTGTCCCTGTGTGCTGCAGATGCCAGGATCTGATCCATGAGGACGTTGTGATGCCAAAAGATTTGCTGGTTGTGCCGTTGCTGCTGGGGACCGTTGTCTTCCATCCCCTCAAAAGCCGTTGTTGATGCCAAAGTTTGCCCTGTGCCGAACTGCAGTGGGTTCAGGTGTCTCATTTCAGGTGTTTCAGTGCTTCTGCATATTTGCCATTTTTGGGAATCCTTCTGAACCCTGAGCTATGAGTGAGAGGCCCAGCCTTGGCACAGCTCTGGGGATTTCAGCCCTGATCCTGGGTAGCTACAGCCACCATCACCTGGAGCATCCACCATGCTCACATGGGGCTCTGGATCAGGACAGTTCATTATCTCCACGAAAACTGAGAGTTTTTCACTACAAAAATCCATCACCTGGGTCCAATGAAGCCTAATCTGGACTGCAAGACTGTAGCCAAGCAAAGAGTATTAACCTATATAACATCAGTGTTGTAAGGGAGGGCTCAAAGAAACTGGGCTCAGCTCACAGTGCTGGAAAAGCACCCAGAGCTGAGCAGAAGGATACACCTGGCTCCTGAGAGCTGCAGGTGCTTGGCTGATTATGGGGGATCAATATTTGGAAGACAAATTATAATAGATATGCCACAAGCAAAGAGGGAGACGTGACACCTCCCAGGGCACATTAATTCACAGAGCTCTGGCGTGAGCTGCAAAAACAGGGACTTGTCATTGGTGTCTCTTGTGTTGTTCTTGGGAGTCTTGTGTTATTTGTCATGTCGCTGACGTGTGTGGTTGCACATGAAGATGTTATCCAAACTTTCAGTTTTGCTTTGAACACCAAAAACCATCCCAACCTTCACTGGGTACTGAGAAAATTTACAGAACTGACTCTAGTATACCGTGAAAGCTTCAAACTCTGAGGAAATAAAATGATCCCAATGTGTATTTGAGCTTCAGGAGTATTATTTTAAGTGCTTGGAAATAATCTCATTATGCTCCACATCTGCTCTCAGAGCAGTGACACAATTTGGGGGGGGACACCCAAATCTGGGGCTTAGAGAAGCCTTGAAGAGTGGCCAGTGTAGGGGTTCCTCCTCCCAAAAAAACCCTCAGGGAATTTTTTAAGTAAACATAGGCAGAGAGGGATTGATAGAAAACAGCTTTTCCCATGATTGGATGCACATTTCCACCCCGTGCGGCGTTTCTGGGAAGCACAGAATGGGTGCTAAGGCTGGATGGGGGAGACCAGATGGGAGATCCAGACAAACTGGAGGAATTTGCTTTGGTACTTAAAGTGCGCCAGAGACGGGCAGAAAACTCCAGGACCAGGCAGAAAAGCCACTGCTCTGGGGCTCATTCTGTCCCAAATCTCCTCCTCCTCTCCCAAAAAATATAAATAACAAAAGGCCATGTTTTCCTTGTTTGCTTGGGGGGAAAAAAAGGAGCTTTCAGGGCTGGAAAAATGCTGTTTCAGATGGCCCAAACCCAACAGAGCGTGGAGGCAAAACAGGAAACCCAATAAAACCTCACCGATGCCGGGACTGGCTCAGGGCAGCTCCCGCAGACAGGACAAGCCACCCCAGCAGGATCTTCACCAGGACTGTGGCTTTTCCTGGGTGTTTTGGGAATGGCACAACCCCGAGGAGCTGGACTGGACATCCAGGTGGCCCTGAATGACCATGAACAGGTCATTTATGAGCCTGCCCTGAGCAACAGCAAATCCTGGATTGTGGCTCCAACTTTGCTGGCAGCACCAGCTCCAGGTTTCCCAGGAGCTCCAGTTCCCACTGGGACCTTGACAGTTTGTTTTCAGATTGCTTTTCTGACATTTCTGCAACACAGCTTGCCCCTTCTAAACAGAAAGAACAGGAAGGAGCAAACCCAAAACTCTCCCTAATGTCACATGGAGACTCAACAGCAAACTCTCCCTCAGGCTGTGCCTGCCTCAAGCAGCAGAAAAATCCCTTGCAGGGTGGGACACCCTGGGTAGCAAGGATTTTGCTGGGTTTTCTGTAAATCAATCCCTGAAGAAACATCTTTTTCTAGTACAAACTGCTGCTTCCTGCTCTTCCAATGGCTGCCAGACTCCTGCCTTATCAGTCATAGGATCATCATGGAATGGTTTGGGTTGGGAGGGACCTTAAAGCTCATTCCACCCCTGCCATGGGCAGGGACACCTTCCACTAGCCCAGGTTGCTCCAAGTCCCATCCAACCAGGCCTTGGACACTTCCAGGGATCCAGGGGCAGCCACAGCTGCTCTGAGCAACCTGTGCCAGGGCCTCCCCACCCTCAGAGGGAAGAATTTTTTCCCAAGATCCCATCTAAACCTACACTTACATATCACTAAAATTATGCAGTACTTGGGAGTATCCAAGCTGTCCCTTGCACGGCACTTTTAGGGCCCCACAGGGAGGGAGGGGAGCTGCTTTTCTCCTAGCTAAAAATACATTTATCCTCCCTCCATGACCACATGCTCCCAAGTCCAGCCCCAAAGTGACTTTGCCTCTGGAAAACCACTCAGCCTCTGTGGAGCCCTCACAATCGAGCCTCTCCTGATTTTTGGCATTGCTGCTGGCAAGGGGCAGCTCCTCCACCCACCCACCTTGTGCTGGAGAGGGGAAGTGCTGTCCCTGGCAAGGGAACAAACACCAACAGCTCCAACCCTGAGCACAACTCCAACACACTCAAGGAGAATTTTGCTGCTTCAAACCCAGGCGAGCCAGGGAGCAGCTCTCCAAGCCAGGGAGCAGTTTTACAGACAGCCATGATTTCATCAGACCCCAAGCCAATTCTTTGATTCCTGTGCTCAGCCAGCAACAACCCCGCAAAGCCCAAGTGTGGGGTGTGGTGGGACAGCACCGTGTGACAGTCCCAGGTGCGTCCATCACGCCTCCCATGCTCCAGGCTCCTGTTCAGGGCTCGGGCAGAGGATTTGGGAATTCTGCGTGGATGCCATGGCAGCGCTCAGCACTGGGAGGGCGCTCGGCGTTCCAAGGAGCAGCCAAAGCCTCATCCCTGCACAGCCAGCACACCCTTCCCGGCAGGCGCTGCCACGCCATCGCCCGGCCCTGCTCCTTTTGCAGGGATTTTTTGGTTTTTAAAGAGAATTCCCTGCTGCAGGCACACAGGGCAGGGAAATCCAGCAGTTTTAGCCCTCAGCCTGGTGTCAGCAGCACGGCTGCATCCCTGGCTCCACGTGAACCCTGCTGATGTCGGGAGCTGCATCCACGGACCTGAGCCTGCTCCCCTCTCCAGACACGCTCCTTTCCCCTGGGACAGCCCCAGCTGCATGGAGAGCAGACAGACAACCTCTTCCCAGGAATTATTTCTATTAAAGACAGGCAGTGCAGATCACTAAGACCTCAGCTGGTTCTCTCCGAGGAGCTCCTGCAAGGTCATGAAGCACAAGCTTAGATAAACTGAGAACTTCCAATTCTTGTAAGACAAATGTAAGTAAAGAAAAAAAAAATATAATCAATGCAAGAGAAAAATACAATTTTAAAGTTTTACTTCATGCTGTAAAATAATTGCTTTGTGATTTGATGCCTATCTGGAAGACCTCCTGATTTTTGTTGGCCTCAACTACAGCAGGATTGGAAGGTCCAGCCAGGGTTTTCCTGGGGACAGCAGAACTCAGAGACTGGCACTTACTTGCCTGCTGGTAAAGGCACCCTCAATTCCCACCCCACACCTCAGGAACACTCTTGGAGTGATGAGAAATGGGATGGATGCTGGTGGCAATGCACACAGAGTGTGGCACTAACTAAACAGGATTTGGAAGGCCCTGCAAGGTGGTTTTGAGACAAAACCTCTCTCAGTACCCTACATCCACTCCCTGCCCCGAGCTCAGGCTCTGCCTTCCCCTAACCAGGCTGAGTGCTGTGGAAATGGCAGTGAAGCAGAAAATCCACCATGTGCTGCAGTGGCAAAAGCAAAGGAGCCCAGCCCCAAGCCCAGGTGCTGCTCAGCCACAGGGGATTGGTGATTCCTTGGACTGGCCTCAATTTTCTTGCCTAATAAAGTCACCTCCAAACCATGCCCCTCAGTCCTCGTGGGAGGCAGGGAGTGCCAGGGTCACACAGGGGGGTGCTGGTGGAGTGGGGCAGAGCCTGGGATCCACTGGGTGTCACATCACAGAGTTTTGGGGAGAGGGAGAGGAAATAAATGAGAGCATGGCAGAGGTAACTGGTGGGAAGTGCTGGGAAGGTTTCACATCCTAGATCCTGCTGAAATTAGAGAAACACCCCAGGACTGACATGAGCTGAGGCAGCATCCTCCTCTGAGGGCTCAGTGAGACCCCAGCACCACGGAGCCCCCCTTCAGCACTAAACCCCACTCCCCACTGCTGCCAGCCCAAAAACATCAGTCCAAAATCCAGCAGGCACAACTCTGCACAGAAGATCCCACAGTGCTGAAAGCTCTGGCTCCCACGTTAATTAAAGCCCATCAAGTCATCAGCAGCTTCAGAATAAAGCTGGAAGCTTTAACCAGCAGGAGCATCTGCTGCTGGAACAGACACACAGCTGCATTTTTGGGAGATGTGGTCCACAGAACCTTGGAGAGGGGCTGGGCCACCACAGGGTGACAAACTCTGCACCCTGCGAAGCTGTAAGAGCCATTAATCTCCTGTAAACCACCATAAAAAGGAGTGTAGAGAGCTACAAACCCTAAGTTGGAATTGTGATGTGAGTAAATCAATGATGCTTTAAAAGAGCAGGTGTAATATAATGTATATATGTATGCTATTCTCCTGGGAAGATGTGTAAGAAAAGTGAATAAATGCAAATTTAAAAGTCGCAAATCTCTGCAGAACTTCTCTGGAAATGATTAGCAAAGTCACCTTTTCAAATAAACCAACTGAATCATCGCTCCCTTAAAAAGAATTCTTGTTGATGTTCCTTGAGCTGGAGTCCTCCGCTGGATAAGCAGGGAAGTGCTGCTTTTCAAACTCAAAGCGCAGCCGGCTCTGCCCTCTGCCGATGGCCGGGGACCGCGAAGGCCCGGGAATGTGGCCGCGGGTGACACCACTCCGTGTCGCGTTTGGAAAGGAAGAGCCCTTGGCTCTCACCCTGTTTGCTCCATGAGAGCTGTGAGAATCCCCTGGATGAGGTAATAATGACCGCGGAGAACTCGCTGCTTTTGGGGAGCCCAAATCTGCCCAAGATGAGCTGCGGGTGGACCCTAAAGCCCCAAATCCCTGGGAGCAGGGACTGCAGCACAGGGGTGCAAACACCCAGGTGAGCGGGAAGGAGCCTTTCCCAGAAAGCTGGGGAAGGAAAAGAATGGATGAATCCTGTCATTCCCTCAGCCTCAGCTCCGTGCCTGTCACAGAAGGGCTCTGCCAGCGGGTCCCTGTCCCCAAGAGCTGAATTAGGGCTCCTAACCCCACCCCTGGCAGCAGGGACAGCTGCTGGGGTGACACCAACCTCACAGCGACAGCTCCCAAGACACCCCGAGAGCATCAGCACCCCTGCAAACACCTGTGAGCCACGGAAGGAGAAGGCAAGCGGGTGATCCCCGGCAGGGCCGGGGCAGGGCCACCCCAAGCGGGGCCGCGGGGCCCCGCCGTGCCCGTCCCGGTCCCGCAGGGCGCAGCCGCTCCCCGGCAGTTGCGCTTTTGCTTTGCACAGCGAGGGAGGGACCCGCCGTGGGGACATCTGCAGCCCCGCGGGGACACACCGGGACAGCCAAAGGGCAGCAAAGGTAGGGCTGGAATTCCTCTGTGCCGGGTACCTTCGGGTCACGTTGGGGGGGTTCAGTTGGGATTGTTGTTTTTTTTTTTTTTCGGTGGTTGTGCTGTAGATTTGGTGAGGCTCCACAGGGAGTGATGAGAGGGGATGGGACAGTCCAGGGACAGCCAGGGGGGTCCTGCCTTCACCACAGACCTGGTGTAACTCCCAGAGTAAACAGGTGGAAGGGAGGAGATGCAGAGTAAGCCCAGCTATAGGCAAGGAGATAATACTTCATTTATTAAAGAGCTCCTGAGTGTGCCCATGGGATGCTATGAGCATCCGAGTGAGAGCAGGGGGATGGCTGAAGATAAAACACCCAGCCTTGAAGTTTCAAGCTGTGTTTTCTGCTATCATTGAGTGAGCAGCTGAATGTAAGGATTAAACCCAACTCCAGGAATTCTCAGCCTCTGCAAACCCAGCAGCACCGGGAATAGGACTGGTCTGTAAGGGGCCTTTGAGGCCACACAGCCCCATCCCCCCCCACAGGGATAACCGACCCAGTTCCCACTGCTCCACACTTTCCTTGGGTTTGTCTCTCTCTGTTTGTCCCATGAGTTTTCCCAAGTGGTCTGCTCCTCACAAGGGGTACCACACTGATTTTCCATGGGCCAATTTCCATTTTACTGCAAGAACCAGGGAGGAAGAGGATGGGGTTATCACAGCACAGGGACATGGCTGTGCACTCCTGGGGGCCGTGTGCTCATGGTTTGGGGGGATAACTCACAACTTTGGTGCCAGAAACATCTCTCAGGGACATCAGGGTGTGCCAGGAAGAGAGAAGGAGGGTGGGAGATTAGGCTGACACACAGCACTGCTGCTCCCGGTTATTTTCCCTTCTTAACCAGGATAAATATTAACAAAGGAGGACAAGAGCTTTTGCAAAGGATTAAAAGGCAAAAGCAGAGTATTTCACATGGCATTAAACCAGAGCATTTATTTTTTTCCCTTCATATTCTTGGAATTTAGTTAGCACAGCACGGGGCAACATTGTTCTGATGGAGAAAGAGATAAATCTCAAATATCTACCAGGAAACTACTTCAAGGCAGAGAAGCCTCTTCTTCTGTCATTTGTTGAAAGAACNGAAGATTCATGTAAGTAATATATTTTTCCCCCATTTTATCCTGTCCATTCTTCCTACAAAAAAAAAAACAAAAAAACAAAAAAACAAAAAAACAAAAAACAAAAAAAAAAAACAACCCCATACAACATTCAGTTTCTGGTTTTAGCCTTTCTACTTTCAGTTCATACCTTGTAAATTCTACTTCCTGCCAAGGCAGGCCAGCAGCATTTCAGGTGAGCCAGAGAACAAAGCGGGCACTGGGAGAAGCCCAGGCCACCCCTGGGCCAGCTGTCCCCTCCCCACAGGGGCCCTTTGGAGGGACTGAGCCACCCTCACCCTGCCTTCACTCTCACAGGAAACTGAATTTCCATTTGATGTTTCCCCTGTGCATGTTCTGCTTTTATTTTAGGTTGTGGAGGAGGAGAAGGGAAAACACAAGAGAGGTGCCAGACACAGCCCAGCCCAGCTCCCTCAGGAGGGTAAGTGAGCAAGGGACAGCAATGTGCTGCTGCTGTGCCCCTGTCACCTCTGTCACAGGTTTTCTGTGTTCTTAAAACACATCCTCACCGTGAACACGAGGGGAATGAGCACCCCCAGCTCACCTGGGCCAGCAGCAAGGGCAGGGCTTGGTGGAGGATCCATCCAGGCTGATGCATCACCTGGCTCTGGACAGGAGCAGGAGGTGGAGGATCCATCCAGGCTGATCCATCACCTGGCTCTGGGCAGGAGCAGGAAGCATTGGCAGATCCCAGCTCAGAGAGGGCTCCAGGCATGAGGCAGCAGCAGGGACAGCACCCACAAACCGGGCCCGGCCTGGAGCTGCTCCCGGAGCCAGCACCCACAAACCGGGCCCGGCCAGGGGCCGCTCCCGGAGCCAGCACCCACAATCTGGGCCCGGCCAGGAGCTGCTCCCGGAACCAGCACCCACAACCCGGGCCTGGCCTGGAGCTGCTCCCGGAGCCAGCACCCACAAACCGGGCCTGGCCTGGAGCTGCTCCCGGAGCCAGCACCCACAAACCGGGCCTGGCCAGGAGCTGCTCCCAAACCCAGCACCCACAACCCGGGCCCGGCCAGGAGCTGCTCCCAAACCCAGCATCCACAATCCGGGCCCGGCCAGGAGCTGCTCCCAAACCCAGCACCCACAACCCGGGCCCGGCCAGGGGTTGCTACTGGAGCCAGCACCCACAAACTGGGCCTGGCCAGGAGCTGCTGTGGGTTGAAACCCCAGGATTTGCTAATGAGGATTGGACACCCCAAAGCAGCCTCAGGTGAGGAGCCTGAGCACTGATGAGGGTGCTGAGCTCTGCTGAGGCTCAGCTGTGGGGCAGAGCCCAGCTGTGAGCAGGGTAAGGGGCTGTGGGAGCAGCCCCAGCTCCTGCAGGGGTTCCATGGAGCAGATGGACACCCAGCTGTCCTCCAGTACATGGAAAATGCTTCACCCAGGATGTACCCAGCTCTAATAAGCTGATTTTAGCCTGGCTGCAGCTCTTACCTGCTGTTCTGACTCATTAGGCACAAATCTTCATCCAGTGCCCCAACGTGGCTGGTTTGGGGGGTACCCATGGAAAAATCAGGGGGAAAAGCTGTTCAGGGGGAGAAGGAGGCTGTGCCTGTGGAGAGACTCTCACCCACCCCCTCACAGTGAGGGGGAAGCAAGCACAGAGCATGCAACCCCAAATTTCCTCTTTCTGGAGATTTTTTTAGCATCTTGCTGGTTTTTTACACAGCACACGGGGCTGAACTCTGTGATGTTGCTGCTTGGGATTTCCAAAGTGCCGTTTCTCACATTGCTGAGTTTTTACACCCCCTCCCCAGCCCTGAGGGTGCCTCTGGGTGCCCTGGCTGAGCCCCCTCGCTGCTCCCCATCTTCAGCTGGACCTCGGGAGCCCTCATGCCACAGGGAGAGGCAGAAAGTCCTGCAAGTGCCTCCCTGGCCTGGGGGCAGGGAATGGAGTTGCAGGAAAGTTGCTGTGTGATGGGGATGGGGAAGGGCAGGAGCTGAGGGGCAGCAGGAAAAATAAGATGTGCACAGGTAGAAGGGCTGGGGGTGCACTTTGTCCTTCCCTCTGTGTGTCCCAAGACCCAGAGATGGAGTTAAGGTGGGTTTTCCCACCTGGGAATGCAGCCAGGGGAAAAGGAGTAGGATGGAGTCTTCCTCAGTGGGTGACAGGACCCTCTGCCAACAGGAGAGAAGAGACAAGCTAGTTTAAATTGATAAGAAAAATTGTTAAAATAAAAATATTATTAATTGTCACTACTGAACCATAACAGGATCATTTCACAAGCCATTTTACCCCACTGCTTGAGTTAAATGCTCCTTCTTTAGAAGGAAGGAAGGAAGGAAGACATCTCAGTCTCCTTGGTGAGAGAAAATGCAAAAATAGACATGTTTCCTTTTATGGCAGATTTTCTGCTTTACCCAAAACTACTTCAAAGTTTCAGTACCATCACACCAGCAAGTGTTGACCATCATTAATAAGTGCTCACATTTTGTACCTAGCACTGGAAAAAAACCAGCAGGTACTGCAGCAGACATAGTTTTATCTTTAAAATTAAAATTAAAAAAATTAAAACATTTTAAATTAAGTAAGTGTGCCTTTGGTGTCTGGGTTGGTACCTACAAACTTCTCCCACTTAGACCTGCAGGATAATTCTTCATGTGGAAGCCAAAGGCAAATCTGAGACGGTTTGGGCAGAGATCCGAATTTCCTGTAGATTTATCAGATCTGGCTGAGGTTTTTTGTGTCTGACACATTCAGATAGCATCACCTGTTTGGCCTGCAATTTTAAATAAAATCCACCTCCAGCCTCCTTAGTACCAGTTCTGGTATTACCAACAGCCTCAGATGTGCACAATGGGTAAGGACAGGCTTAGAAAAAGCAGCTGTGAGAAAGCCAGATTGGATCCAATGCAGGTAGTTCTGCAAAGGATGGTTTATGTCCTATTTTTAAAAGATGAACCTGGTTTTGACACTATTTTTAAAAGTTGACCCTGGTTTGGTGAAAGCCACTGACCTGGGACTTCCACCCGTGACACTGCGGTGGTGGCTGCACTAGGGGAAAGGTTTGTGTGCACATGGGGTACACAAGGAGCAGATTTCCTTCTGTCACCTGCAGCTGGGGAGGGCTTTCCTGGGAAGGAGGGTAGTGTTCCTCTCAGGGGTTTTTGGAAGGTGAGAATATCCCCAGGGAGGGAGGCAGGTCCAGCACTGACCACGTGCTGGGACACAGGAAGAGCAACACCCTCAGGTTTGTAGCAGAAAATGAACACAATTTCTATTTATTCCTTGGTGGTTCTGCACCTCCACTGGACAGGGCATGGTGCTTCACCAAAGCTGATCACCACCAAACCTTTCTGCTGGAGGGATGCTCCAGCTTTTTCCATAACTCTTGCTCTGTTCCTCCCCTGCCTCCCACAAATGCTCCACCTGCACCTTTCTGTCTTCCAGCCACGGAGCCTCGTCAGCTGAACGCCTGTGCTGAGAGAAGAGGCTGAAATGCCCCCCAAAAGGTGACAGAGACACAGCTCTGGTGAGGAATTGTCACTGGGCACACAGCGATGCTTCTCCCGGTGCGGATCCCTCCTGCCCATCCTGCAGGTGACCCCAGCGAGCTCTGACCGAGGGCATGAGCAGGGCACGAGGGCAGGACTGGAATTAACTCCCTCCATGCCAGAACTCCCCGTGATGAGCCGGTGACCGGAGCCTCCTCCCCGGGTTCCAGGCTGTTCCCTTTGGATCCTGAGGCCCCCTGGCTGCAGGACAGGCGGGATGGACGGGTTATGATGCCGGGGCTGAGCACGGAGCTGGAGCACAACCATGAACAGCAGCTCCAACTGCAGCGAGACAGATCTCAAGCCCTACTACGCCGTCACCTACACGGTGATCCTGATCCCCGGGCTCATCGGGAACACCCTGGCCTTGTGGGTCTTCTATGGCTACATGAAAGAGACTAAGAGGGCCGTGATATTTATGATCAATTTAGCCATTGCTGACTTATCACAGGTGCTGTCCTTGCCCCTGAGGATTTTTTACTACCTGACGGGCACGTGGGAGTTCGGAGGAGGTCTCTGCATGCTCTGCTTCTACCTGAAGTACGTCAATATGTACGCCAGCATCTACTTCTTGGTGTGCATCAGCGTGAGGAGGTACCTGTTCCTCATGCACCCCTTCAAATTCAGCGACTGCAGGCGTGTCTGTGATGTCTACATCAGCATCGTGGGCTGGGTCGTGGTCTGTGTGGGCTGCCTGCCTTTCCCACTCCTCAGGATGCAGCACCAGGAGGATAAAAACTCCTGTTTTGTGGATCTTCCCATCAAGAAACTCGACCTCCCCACCTCCATCACGCTGATGACCATAGGGGAGTTGGTGGGGTTTGTGACCCCCCTGCTCATCATCCTGTACTGCTCCTGGAAGACAATCTTATCACTAAAAGAGAGGCACTCCGCTTCCCGGGACCTGGGCGAGAAGAAAAAGGCTTTAAAGATGATCCTCACCTGCGCCCTGGTGTTCCTGATTTGCTTTGCACCTTACCACATCAGCTTCCCACTGGATTTCTTTGTGAAAACCGGGCAGATCCGGGAGGGCTGCGTGCAGATCTCGGTGTTCCACGCCGTGGCTTTGTGCCTCGCCAGCCTCAACTCCTGCGTGGATCCCATCATCTACTACTTCACCACGGACGAGTTCAGGAGACGCCTCTCCAGGCAGGATCTGCAGGACAGCATCCAGCTCCAGCACCTCAGCTACAGCAGGAAGCACTCCAGGGATGTGCTTGGGGAGGACACCACGGAATACTAATTCCCAGACAGCTGCCAGCACTTCCAATATTCATTACATTTTGGCCTTTGCTACAATTTTTAATTTTTTCCCTCAGGACACTGAGAAAAACAACTCAAACTTCCGCTTTTGGTGAGGGTTGGAATAAACAAACAACCCCCCCAAAACAAACAAACAAACAAACAAAAACAACAAACCCAAACCTGACCAAAAATGTGTTGATTTAATACTTCAGGTGCAAATTTTCACTGAATAGAAATAGGAGCATTTCCATTCCTCACTTGGGCAGCAGCAGGTCACAGACCCATGGGAGAGGTGACACCATGCCCCACTGTCACCTGTGGCATCACCCAGCCACGTCCTGGTCAGCAAGAAACAGAAAAGATTCTGGGGTCTTGCTGTGCACAAATAATTTTATGCTAAAAATCACTGGATGCCACAATATTCTCTGTTTCTGAAGCACAAGACAATTCAGCAGAGACTTTTTCTTCAGAGAGTGCCCAGAGCCTGCTCCAGCCACGCTGAGCAGGGAGTGAGGAGCAGAAGGTGGCCCCAAAGGACTTCCCATTTAAATAATTAATGAAGCCTCATTTGGGGGTGTAGCAAATGCCATCACCCCAAGTCACACAGTCAGGGAAGCTTCCACACACTATTTTTCTGCCATCAGTTCCCACTTCTGGGTGCAAAGACCAGGGTTAGAGCCATGCCTTGGCTTTTGAACCATGGGGCTGTGCTCGGAGGGGATTTATTCAAGCCACGTGTCCATCAAGCCTTTCAGGTCCTCTTTTCACCAAAAATGGGGCAAATCATTTTCCTTTCACTGATAACTGACCCACAGCCATCACATCCACTCCCCATTAACAGCAGCAGGATTCAAACAGAGGATCCAAACATTTCCAAAGTCTGCTGTAATGGGAACTCCCTGGAAGCAAAGTCAAAGGTGCCACGAGAGATTTTTAAGAAAGGCTCAAAGGTGGATGTTGTTTTAATAATATGTGCTTTAAATTCAAATAACAGAGACTTCAGGCTTGACTTTGGTATTTCATTTGCACCTTCTTGTAAAATGTTATTTTTCTGTGAACATTGCAAACGTTACATTTGGAAATGTAAAATACTGTGACAGTATCATTTTTTATTTATGCAAATGTTGTTTTGTAATTTATATAAGTGAAATACACATTGTAGGAAAATTATGTGAAGCCCAGAGAGTGTCAGAGCACAATAAGTTTGTTTTCTTTTAAAAAACTTTTTGCATATAATAAAAGAAAAGTCCACCACCTGTTCCCTACAGGAATCTGAGCCAGTGCCTGATGGCTGAGCAAGCACTGATAATTCATGGAAACCACATTCACAGTGACAAAAATAATATTTATTTTTATATTTCCTGTTGTATATAATAAAATAATCATTTCTAAAATGTTTTTTAAATGGAATTCCTGGCTCCTTTTTCCCCCTGCATCACCAATACACAGGAACATGTGGCAGCACCTGGATTTGATGCCTCTTGAGCACCTGCAGAACATTTTAGATGCTTCTCCAAAATTATTTGACTCATCTTGTTGCACTGGGGAGAAAAGCCAAGGGCCAGGTTTCCCAGGATAACGGGAATTCCTCCAGCTTTAGGAATCCAGCCCATCCCTGTCCCTTCTGACCACCACGGGAGGAGACCAGGGTGGCCCAGTCCAACCCCCCCAGAGTCACTTTTAACTCCCAAGGGGAAAAAGTTGTTACATAAAGTGGTGTCAGAAGTTCAGAAATTGTTCAGTGACAGAAACCTCAAGCAGCTGAAGTTTTCCACCCAGAAAATCCCGTGGGTGCAGCAGCACCTTCCCCCCTGCCACTTATTCAAATGAGTGTTAATTATCTCTTTTTACAAGAAGGTGGTGCAATGGTCAGGGTTGGTGACACGAGATGAATTCAGGGGACACCTCCCTGCCCTCCCCCAGGGCACCTCTGCTCCAGGTGGCATCTGCTGAGGTCTCACAACCCCTGGGGATGCTGCCAACACCAACTACAGAATCCAGATGTTCCTTAGATTAGCAGGAGGTGGATTTTCGTGCCGTGGGTATTTTTGCCATGCCCCTGTATTTTTAGTGTCTCAGGATCCACGAGCTGGACTCAATGATCCTTAGGACTCCCTTCCAACTCAGAATATTCTGTGAATCTCTGAAATGATCTGAATAATCTGGTCTGCAGCACTGGAATGGGAATCTGAATGAGAATGTAACTGAGAACAAAAATGCCCAAACCCCAAAATATCCCCTTTATTCTGCAGGAAGGGTTTCCTCTGCTTGTTAGCACTGAGCAGCAAAGCACTGAGCTCTCTGCCCGTGCCCTCACCAGACTGGCTCTGAAGTGACAGGTGGCTTTTGGGCACAGAATCAGCTTTAATTCCTGCTGGGCCAAAGGAAAGCCCTTGTGGCAAGAGTGCAGCCTCAGGGGTGGTTTGAGGGATGCTTGGGGAGCTTGAGCTGTTCAGAACGAGCAGGGAGCGTTTTGGGAGCCTTACTCACACATGGCACGAGGTGCCTGAGGGTGCAGGGCCAGGGGGAAGCAGAGTTCTGGGTCTGCTCCAACC
>VZRH01000398.1:549225-565844 GCA_013397555.1 Urocynchramus pylzowi | reverse complement strand
TTCCCTTCCCTTCCCTTCCCTGATGGATCAGAGCCCATTCCCCTTCCTGGCCACTGCTGCTGATGAATTCCCTGGTTTAGCTCCATGTCACTGCTGTTAGAGCCATGCCATGATGGCGCCTCTGGGTGTTCCTCCCTCCTGCCCTCTCCTCCTCCTCTCCTGCAGGGTTTGTGGCCCAGCCTCGGGGCAGGTGACATCTCACAGAGCTCAGAGCCCCCAGACACCTCCTGCCCCTGCCACGTGTCCCCAACATTTCCAGCACCCTCCTCATCCTCTGCCACCACCATGAGCCATCCGTGGAATCCCAGAGATCTCCTTTTGCCATGAAAAGGGCTGATTTAGAGCCTCTCCTACCAGAGCAGAATTTTTGTCCTCTCACACATCTTTTCTTTTACCAGCACTGTTTTATTTGCTGTTTTGTCACGTGGTTGCTCAACATCCTGAGCAGAGTCCCCGTTTCTCTGTAACTCGTTAGATTTTCCTGCTGGGGTTAAGGCAGCTTTGACACATTTTACTGCACTTTTTACTTCCTTTTTCACTTTGCTGTTAAAAATGAGCCTCAGCCCCAGCTCATGGGGTGTAAATGCACACACAGAGCACCCCTGGCACTGCTGGACTCTGTTCCTCAGACCTCAATAACTAAAAACAACCTCCAGAGAGTGACCCAAATATGAGCCCACCCCATCCAAAACAAAAATAAAAAGCTAAAATCTTGTCAGAGATGTTTTGATAAACATCATGACCAAAATTAGCTGGATCCATCAGGGCAGGGCCTGGTTCATGCTGCCAGTTAAGTCAGGGCAGAGGAACTGCAGCCTTTGGGGTGATAAACTCTGAGAATCTGATCTACACCATCTACAGCTGTGACCAAATATCTGATTTAGAAAAAAGATTTGGTTATGTAAAACCATGAGAACAAAATAATAGAGAAAAAATGTATTTGTCATTGCCTCAGAGCAGAAGACTTGGTTCTGGTTCCTGCTTCCAGCTCTGTTCCTGTCTCTCAGGTCATTCAGGGCCAGTGTTTGGTCTGGGCTACCCAGAGGTGCCACCAGGAGGTTAAAGGGAGGGGGAGAATGAAGCTCCTTCCATGGTCACCACGAGGCTGAGCTCCAATCATCAAGATAATATTTTTCTACACCATTTTGTTCCAAGTTTCCTTCTACTCCCACTTTTTTTCCCCTAAATTCAGGGAAGAAAATGAAAAGTCCAAGCAACCAGCAAAGGCAGGATGAAAACAATGATGTGACTGAGTGTCAAAAGGAATTGTGAGAATGAACCATTCAACTCATCTCCCATTTTCCCAGGGGCCCAACAGAGCTGTAAAAAGGGAATAACTTGGTGAGGCTCCAGCTCATGGAAGGTCGTGGCTTTTACCACCCACAATGTCCAGCTTTGCCTCCCCACTTGCACTCCCACAAGTCCCAAGAGAAAAAACTTATTTTAAAAGGATTTAACCAACCTAAACTCTTGTTTTGGCTGACTCGTTTCCCTCATGTGCCATCAGATCACCAGTCCTTGACCAGTGCCATTATCTGGGACAAATCCACAGTCACAGGACACTGGATATTTAAGGGCAGAGTAACTCCCTGTGGTCACACAAACATCTGCACAGCTCCAGAGAAAGTTCTCAGGAGACCTGAATGAAACAGAAGCTGAAACTCAGAGAGCTGTGAGGTTCTGTTTAAATGAGAAGTTTCTTAATTAAGTGAATCAACACAAACCATCAAAGCCCACAACTCAGCCTGTTCCTGCTGCTAAACAGCCTAAAAATCCTAAAGCAGCACCATCCCAAACCCAAAAAGCACAGCAGCACTGCCCACGTTGGTGTCATGCTGCTCCTTGAGTTCCTTCACCCAAAATTTCTTCCTCTGGGCTTGTCTGCCCCAGCCCAGAGTCTCTAATGGGACTTCAAATCCCTGGTGAGATCTGGTTCAAATCATCACTGTGATCTGCTGTAGATCCCAGCTCTGCAGAGAGGATCACAGTGGATCATCTCTGACTCATCTTGCCCTCAAGCACAAGAGGGTTCTGGTTGGTTTTTTCAAAGAAAATATAAAAGAAAACACAAAAAACCAAGAAAATCAAATTATACGGAGAAAGAAGAATGAAGGGTTTTGTGGAAAGAATCCATCAGCTCCACTGAGAAACAACAAATATTGGGATATATGGGTGTGCAAAAGGATAAATGCACGTTATTCAATATATCTGTAAATGGGATATGTATTGGAGAAACACAAAGTGTTTCTGGTCTAAGGACCTGGTCTAGTGGGAGCTGAACTGGCAGGGGGCTGGAACTCAATGGGCCTTATGGCTCCTCCCAACCCAAATTATTCTGGGATTCTAAGGGCTGTGAAGATCTGCAGCTCACTTTTTCCTCAGACAGACACAAATTTGGCTTTTCCTCAATCAAGGGGGAAAACAGGGCCAGAGAAATGCCCCAGCAGGCAGCAATCCTGGGCAGGCTGTGCTCAGCCACCTCCACCAGCACAGCCTCACCTCAGCAAACCCTTGGAGATGGGCGGGAAGAGGAGGAGCCGTGGCTTTGGAGCATCCTCAGGGATGCAGCAGTGCCCCGTGACTCCCGAGCAGCACGGAGCAGTGAGGACAGCAGGAGGGAAGGAAGGCAGCTCACGGTGAGGCACAGATGGATCTGATAAGCACAGAGCCCTCCTTCCTGTGCCCCCACCCCGGGCTGCTCAGGGCGGGAGCAGCAGCAGCCCCGCGCACCGCGGAAGTGTCAGCCTCAGGCTGTGTGAAAGGCTGATCCTCCCGCCTGTTTGGGGTTTTTTGGTCATGAGATGAGAAGGCAAAGCTGTAACTGCTTTCAGCTTCAGGCTGGGTGACAATGCACACTGGTAAGGGAAGGGTGGTCTGAAGTTGGGCTTCTACATCACTGTTATTTTTTTAAAAATGAAGGATTAATTAGTGCAGAGGGCTGAGAACATGAGATGACAAAAGCTATGACCACCAAGGGCAGAGAATCCAAAGGAGTGAATTGCTTATCACCAAGTGACCACTGAGATCATCACCCCACAGAACCAAACAGCCTCCACAGCCCTTCCCTCCCAAGGATTTTGGGGCATCAGGTGGAAGGCGTGGGCTTATCCACAGAACCATGGAATGGCTTGGGTGGGAAGGGACCTTTAAGGTGATCTCATTCCACCCCCTGCCATGGGCAGGGACACCTTCCCCATCCCAGGGTGTTTGAAACTCCATCCAACCTGGCCTTGGACACTTCCAGGGATCCAGGGGCAGCCACAGCTTCTCTGGGGCCCCTGTGCCCCCTTCTCCCCACCCTCACAGGGAAGGATTTCTTCCTAATATCCCATGAAAACCTCCTCCATCCATGGATCCATTCCTGATGAATCCCACATGCTGACACTCTCATTCCAGAATAAAAGCACTGGGTTCCACACCAACAAGGGATCAGGTCTGTGGGAAGGAAGTTCCTTGTTCAGAATCAGGTGTCCACCCATGGATTTAACCCACAACAGCTCCAAACATCAGCAAGCCCTAAAATGGAACAGTTCAGGAGAGCCCAAACATTTCTGCAAGACACAAACCACCATCCACAGTGAAAATGAGTCTGCAGACAGAAAATTCACTCTCACATCTGTTAAGGTAGAATTCAGGGCTGTCACAGCACCAAAAGAGAGAAAATACATTCAAGTAAACAGAATAGTTAAACTATAAGAAATAATTTCCTTGGGAGGTGGTGTGGGAGGTGGAGAGCCTCTAATTACTCTCAAGACAGGAAATACACCCATCCTATTGCCTAGGTAATATCACAAATATATACTCATAATGAAGAAATAATGTTAATGCAATAATGTTACAGTAATTATCCATATTGTAATTATTTTGGTGGCAGCCTGGAAGCTTCAATCAGTGCTGGCATTTGGGCTCTGTGCCACAGCTGGCAGCAGAGCCATCCCCCACCCGGCCTGGAATTAGGACAGGCAAAGCAGCTTTAATCCTTCCAAGCCTGACCTCGAGCTCAGCCCTCCCAGGGGGGTGATTCAGCCCCAAAGTGGAGGTTTTTGGGGCTGCACCCCATTTTTCTGGTCCTACACAGCTCTGCTGTGACCCCACCTGCAGTGCTGTGTCCAGTGCTGGTGTCCCCAACATCAGAAGGACATGGAGCTGTTGGAATGAGTCCAGAGGAGGCCAAGTTCTCAAGGGGCTGCAGCACCTCCCCTGTGCAGAGGCTGGGGGAGCTGGGGCTGTTCTGCCTGGAGAAGGTTCTGGAAGAGATCTTCCAGTGTCTGAAGGGGCTCCAAGGAAGCTGGAGAGGGAATGTTCATCAGGAAGTACAGTGACAGGACAAGGGGGATTGGGTCACACTGAAAGATGGGGAATTTGGATATAAAGAAATTCTCCCCTGGCACAGGGCACCCAGGGAAGCTGTGGCTGCCCCATCCCTGGAAGTGTCCAAGGCCAGGTTGGATGGGGCTTGGAGCAAGCTGGGCTACTGGAAGGAGTCCCTGCCCTTGGGAGGGGATGGAATGGGATGAGTTTTGAGGTCCCTTCCAACCCAAACACCCTGGGATTCTGGGACACGGGTTCTCTTCAGGTCCAGGGTGCTCAGTGCTGACATTTCAGCCATGGCTCACCCCAGACTCTGCTGAGCACAGCTGGATTTTGGGGAGTTTTCCAAGAACTAACAAAGTCCACAGGAGCCAGCCCAGAATTGCTGGAGTCCCAGCAGGTTGTGTGCCCCAGCCCTGCACAGACCCTGGGAGTGCTGCTGGGGTGGGAGGTGACACTTTCCCACTGCCACATCGAGCACAGCTGCTCTGCAGCGGGCCCTGCACAGAGCTGAGCTTATTGCCAGAAAAGCCTGGCTTAGACAAGCAGTTTATCAAGTCTGAGGTGCTAAAGCTCCTTTTCATACCAGCCTGAGGCCTCAGGGTATCTTTAAAAGGTCTCCACACTGTCCCTCTTTTTTTTTTCTCCAGATCTTCATCTCAAGATATTTACATATGCAAAGAAGTTCAATTTTTATAGATTTTTATGAACAGTAAGCCTGGAGGAGAATGAAGTTCTAATTTAGACCATTACATACTCTAATGGAAGAGTGTGTCACCACAGCCACCCACACCTCAGCAGTCACACACAGCAGCAGGCTCTGCAAAGGGCAACAGCATCTCCTCTGAGAACCAAAATCAACTGTGTTCTTAATAACTGTTTCTCACATGTTTTTCTGATTAAAAAACCCCCAAATGAACTCACATGTAATGCTGGAAGAGGAAATATCCAAAGCTCTGCATTGCCAGCTTCGCGCTGAAAAAGGTATTTAAAATTTACATCTAATTTTGAATTTCTTGGGTCAGAAAATGAACCTGCCAGCTCCCTCAAGGAAGCTGCCCTAAGTCCCTGCAGACATCTTGCAGTTTGTCCCGTGCCCACAGGATGCTTTTGCAATAAACACAGATGTAAATGAAGCTCTTACAGTAACTGAGTTTGCATTTCAGCAGTGTCACCCCCTCAGTCACCACACCCATGTCTGTAGTACAGTTCTACACAGATATTAACAGGGTTTTACACAGGTTAGTTCTAATATAAAAAAGTTTCCTTACTATAGATCAAAAGGAAGCAAAGACACTGAGCACCAGCAAGATGAAGCTCTGATCAAACCATTTTTAGGTTTAATTTTGGTAAAATAGCTGAAAAACTGTGTGTTGGGTGAATACACCGAGTTTTTACCAGTTACACACAGTTTGCACCCAAGTGTTTGCTGCCTGTGCCATCTACTGGTGCAAAGCACTCCTCCAAGTCGTGCTCCTTCCTGCTTCCATAGCCCAGCTGAACAGAGGAGCTGCTCAAACCCAAACACAGCATTAGAAGATCCCAGAAATACCTTCAAATTCCAGTATTTTGGCTTGGACACCCAGCCCCAGCCTAAAACACTTCGGGACAGATCACAGGCCCAGCAGAGCACACGTGGGACCAAACCCAGCTCACCTCAGAGCAGGTGAGAACAATCTGTTCCTCCTGTCCCTGGCTCCTTGCCTGGAACATCCAACATCATCTTGAAGAACAGACTTCACTTCCTTCCAAAGGTACAGAAAGTGTTCCAGCCCACGTGGAAGCAGGTCCAGCATTCCTGGCTGGAGGTGCATCCACTGCATGGACACTCTGAGCTGGAAAGAACAATTCCTTGGTTTTATTTTCCATAAAATCAGACCTCAGAGCAACATGCAGGTGCTTTTTACTCTCTACAACCAACACATCTCCAAGTCCTTCCACTCAAGGCTCCCAAAAGAACCCATCCTTGTTATCCCCCCCAGCCAATCCAGAGGAGCAGGAAATCACCCCTTGTCCAAGGACACAAAGTCTGGAGGAAAACCTTCCCAGGGCAGCTGCTTCTCCCAGTAACACCTGTGAGTGAAAGGAACCTGGCTCACAGTGACAGGAAATAGAGCTTTCTACAGCGTTTTATTTCACTCTATACTGCAGTTCACTGAAATACTCTCCTACACACCCTATTTTAGAGCCAAAGCTCTGGTTTTGGGACACATCCTTGGGGGAAGAGCTGTGTTAGTTTCTGTGCTAAAATTCCTGTGTTCTCCTTTCTCCTGCAGTTTCCTGAGCAATGACAGAGCAGCAACTCCTACAGACACCTCTCCCTCCCCTGTTCTCTGTGCAGAAATCCTGTTTTCCTTCCAGCTGCACAATCCCAGGTACTTTCCAGGAAAGCCACAAGGGTTCAGCAATACTTTAGCTCTGAGCCCCAGCACTTTCAGGGCAGGACTCTCCTGTCTGAGCTTCCAGCAAAGCTCAGGGCCAGAGCTGAGGGTTCATTAACCTCTGCACAGCCCCTCATTAACACCCAGGAACAGGCAAACCTTCAATCACAGCCTCATCACCAGCAATATTCAAATGAATTGTAAATATACCCTCTGTCCTTGCAGTGAACACCCCAGAGCTGCCCCTGGGGATCCTGTTTGGAGAGAGCTGTCTGTTCTTCCCTCCGTTCCTCGAGTTTGTCTGGCACCACAAAGCATTTCCACAGCAGCAGAAGAGGAAATTCAGCTGCACAAGCTCAAAAAGAAGTAAGAGAGGTAAGAGAAGAGCAATGCACACTGCCCCAGGCCCACAGCATCACCCCCTCACCTCTGAGCACCAAACACAACACAAACACCAAAGTTTTAGAGAAACATTTATTATAGGGTTGCAGAATTTATGCCAATATAAAGTCCCTTAATAAAACTCTCAAGTTTATCAACTGCAGGACACTAACTCTTCATTCTTTTTAGACTGCAGCTTTCCAAAAAAAGGGAACAATACTCTGACTGCAGCAGTAATGCTACTTGCTCATAAAAAGTTGATCTAAAAAGTTTTATATAAGCCCAAGTAGTTTAAGTTTACAACTACAGTCACGTTCACAAGTGAGCTATACCAGAACAGACCCTGGAAATAGGAAGTTACAGGATAAACCAAGTCATAACCAAAAATACTGACAAGCTTTAAGAGCAACTCTATCAGAATCTAACAACTAAATGCCACAAAACCAAACTAAGGGAGAAGAACTCAACATAAGCTCAGGGAAGGTTCCAAATATACATACGAATTCAATACAGTAATTGCACAAAAAGAAACAGGGTAGTGTTAAAGGTTTCTGATCACTGAGCTTGGATTTTACATGCTGCACACATGGTCGTTAAAATAAACCTTTAATGAGCCAGATCAGGAAGGTTTTTGAGCCAGGATACGGAGTGCAGAGCTATTCTACAGAACTACACAAGATGTGCAAACCACAGATTATTAATATTAATCATTCTGTGAAAGTTAAGGTGAACATAACTGGTTCCAGCCAAGGAACTGGTTAACATTTTTATATATATATATTTTTCTGCCATTCCCAGATTACACTAAATCAAACACATTCAACAGATAAACTGATATTAGCCTTCTAAAAAAACCTTACTCAAATTTAGGTTTTACATGAGACAACTAAAAAGTTATACCAAGGATCAACAAAAGCTGAAATGGTGACTTTGTCTTCTGAAATACAAGCAATACACAGAAAATGCATAAGGCTTTTGATTATCACTGCACGGTTTAATTGCAGAAGTCGATGTCTAATGCTGACTTCTCCAAGAAGGTGTGACCTGGTCACCTCCCATCTGTCACCTTTCACTGCTGACAGATCTTTGTCTCAACCACGAAAGAGTTTTCAAAGTGTCTGATTGAGTGACAGTTCTCCGCTGCCCGTTTCTGCACACCTGGGGACGAGAGAGGACAAGAGGCTGAGTGAAGGGATGCACAGCCCAGAGCAAGCCTTGCCAGCCTCCCACCATTGCAAGACACAATCCTTCAGTGCACTGAGTTTCTCCAGCCAGGAATTGCCACCAGAGCCTGCTAAGGGGTTGTTTTCCATCCCAAATCCCTCACCCAGTGTGCATTTGCACAGGGTGTGCTTTGCAGAGCACTTCACCTTGGGAGGACTTACCTCACTCTGGTTCTTCCTAACACTATTAAAGTGATTTTCTCTATTTTGGGACATGCCAGCACTGGGTCTGACCCAGGCAGTTCACCTGTATCAGCTGTGGCTCAATGAGAGACAGGAACACAGCAGTCCTACTATCAAAGAGCTGCTCTCCTCAATCACTTCCATTTGCAATAATTCAGAAGGATTTACTTTGTTTAATAAGCAGACAATTGTTCAGATGAAGCAAGAGAAGTACCAGCTCTTAACCCAACCCCAGCAGGGCACAGCTTTGGTTTATAAACACCTAAAATCCAGGCTTCTCCTTCAATCCCAAGGCATCAGGATGGAGGAGAAGTTTCCAGAGCCAACCTAACAGCATGACCTGGGTTTCTCCCACACCTCCAAGTTACAAGCCAGGGAATTGACACAGCACCTGAGGTCAGTTTGATCTAAGAGATGAACACACAAACTCCACAAAAGCTGAGGGCCAAGGCAGCACTAGCTAAATGCGAATAAATGAAAATACTTTTCCAGAGAAGTTCAGGAGTTTTTCTGTTGCAGCCTCATTTCTGTGACACGGCCCATACACTGCATGCTAGAAATGAGATGGGGAAGGCAAGGCAAGACTTGCCCCTGAACAATTTTCTCCTCAGTTGGATCAGATTTCCCATCCTCTCCCCTCCAGAGGAGAACAAGGAGCGTTACAGCACAGCAGCTGTACCAGGAAACATTTCCCATTTACCAGAATCCTTTTGTACAAGTTCTCTGCAGGAATCTTTTACTCTGCAGCAAAGATGTCAACAACATGTTAGAGCAGGATGATTTCAGGGAACATCATAAACACTCTTCACAGGGCTGTCTATAGACTCGGCAGCTGTCAATTTAGCCTTGTTCCCAAATCATTCTCACAACAGCACAGTCACACGCCTCTGCCTCCCATGAGGGCAGGGTGTTTAGTGTTCCTTCATGTGCCCTACACAGAACCCCTCTGCTGCTCCCACAGAGGGAGCCTTGCTTCCATCCACAACAGGATGTTGTGTGCAGCAAGCAGCAGATGTAGCTCCTGATGCTGCAACTGGGCTGAGGAAACTCTTGCCTAAGAGCTTGGCAGCCAAACCAGAGCACAGAGTCCTGACAAACCAAACATTTGCATTCTGAAAGGCTCTAACTGACAAAGGGTTAGCTCACTGTGTTTGGTGCGAGCAGCAAATATGAAATGCTTTGAGCCACAGTGAAACAAAATTCACAACATCAGATTTCTGCCCCCCAGGCCTTGTCCCAGCAGGTCAGAGCACAGACACCTCAGCTCAGTCACTGTTGGGGGGGGCAGGAGCACACAGGCAATAAAGAACCAGAGCTCAGCAGTTCCTCTGAAGTGTTCTTCCTCTTTCAGAGAGGAAGTCTGGGATGTCCGGAGCTCACTGTTCAATTACTTTTTTTTTCAGAGCAAGTAAAGCAGAAGAAAATGTTTTCATCTGGTGCTCCTGTAACCCAGTTTTAGACAGGACAAGGACAGAATAAGCTGCGCCTACAGAGACTCACATTATCTGATGGATTATGTGAATTTTAGGGTCAAACTAACTTATAACTTCAGCCAAAAACTGGAACAGAAACAGACTTAAATTTGGTTTGGGCATGTAACCTGTAATTGTGTAACTGAAACTTTCTCAGCATGTTCAAATGACAGTTCACATTCAGACAGGCAGGGAGGGGAAATACCCAACAGGGCCAGGAGTAGCCTCAGCTTCTGCTGAACACTCAGATTCCCCAGATTAAAAACTCCCCAGATTTAAGTTTTCACCCCTTCCTTAGTTAAACAATACACTTGCTTTTTCCTGAGGGGAACTTACCCATGATTTGGTCTCTGCGCTGAAGCCTGAAGGTCTCTTTTCCCACACAGAGCTGGTAGATGAAGATGCCCAGGTCGGACACGTTGTCGATCTCCTCTGTAACCACCATCTCCTCACGCACCAGGTACGTCTGGGGCAGGTAAGAGCCAGTCTGGAAGAGACAAAGCCTGAAGGTACAGACTGCTGCTAACAAGGGACAAACCACCACATTTCACTCTCTGCTTTGCAAGGGATTCAAGCAGCAGAGTTTTAATACCAAGATACACTGAGCTCAACCAGTCTCACACCAGGGAAGTTAAAAACTGACAGAGGCCATTTGCAACAGCTGCAGGTACATTCAAACAAAGCACAATTAACCTCAACTCTGCAAGCCTCGTGTGAAGCAAATGTAAATAGAACCTGGTCAGGTTTATCTGTACACAAAGTTTGCAGCTAAAAGAGAAACAAAATATTGTGAAGGACTCCAGGTTTGAGGCAATGTAATTCTAATATAAAAAAGGCAAGGCAACCTACAAAAGGCTTCACCAGATACTCCCAGCACTACTGAAACAGCTTCCTACCCCCAACTGCTAAAAAAAGGGGCAGGGATATACACTTAAAACTTGTCTTCTTGGAGCTATAAAAAAGAATGCAACAAGCAAAACTAGACTAGTGGCCTCTAGAATCAGGTGTAAGAGAGCCAATGATTTTTTTTAAACGTCCATTTGATGCATGATAGCCAAGCATTGCATTTAACTGGGAAGCAGCAGCCAGCTCTATAAACTTGACCAATAAATCATCTTGGAAAAACACCAGTTTTAGTCACTGAAGAGTCAAATGCTTGTGGTGATCTCATAACTGCAGTGCCAATAACTGGGGAACAAGTTCACATTGTTCTTTTCAGCAAAACCCTCACGGGGCGAGCGAGCTTGCCGGGAGTAACTCTCAGGTTTAGGCTTTCAATCATATTTGGAGCTTTATCAAATTCCTTTCTAACAGCTAAATTTAACCTTATCTGCTGGTTGCTTTCAGCTCTCATAAAGCCAGGTATTAATAAGAGCATTAGGCATGAATCTACTCAACATAATATACACTGACAGCTGGCCTTAACTTCAGTGCAGTGACTGAGCCGGGGGATTATGGACTTTGATGGAGGGAGGACTGTTCTAGCAAGGGCCTGGAGTTCAGGAGCAGCACCCAGCACTCTTAGCAAAGGCAGGCTGTCAGCAGAGCCCAGCAGCAGAGCTCCCACATACCGCCAGCTTGGCGAAGAGATCCATCAGATTCCTTGGAGGCATGACTATGGAAGTGTTCAGCGGGATCACGTAGCAGTTCCCCAGCTGCAGGTCGAGGTACGCTGTCAAAAGCTGGTTTTAAAACAAGTTTTTCATTAGTCAGGGGGCCTTTGATTAGGAGAACACAATTCCACCAGGAGCAAGGCAACCTAAAAAAGCTGGAGATCACTCACAGCTACTGCAAAAGTAATGCATGTAATGCCCCAAAAAAAATGCAAGTAATGCCCAGTGTAAGAACTGAACTGTTACCACTTTGGCAAACCAGCAATAGTTTAAAAAACTTTCCTAGATAAGAGAAAGCTGAATATAAAAGCAGCTTCTGCCATAATTGTAAAGGAGTACAGTTTGTACTAACACAGAGGAAGTATTTGGGAGTATGAGCTCATAACTGAAAAGGTCTAATTAAGCACAGTGCGAACAAAAGGTATCCAGCTGCTGATAAACAATGATTCCCTTTAAATAGTTTTTCAAGAAAAGTGTTAGTCCCTACAAAAATCTCATCAGCATTGCCACTGAGCACAAGAACTGCAGCAACTAGAATTATCTGTTTATTCTATCTGCATTTCCAAGGCTGGATTTACAACCAACCTCCGAGAGCTTTTACAGCTGACTGAGGACAATGTTAACACTATCAACACAACTTTGATAAAAAAGTCAAATGAAAGCCATCCTCTCCTCTTTGCCTTACAGAAACTCCATGCAACTACATGGCACTGTCAGGTTCTAGGTTTCAGCTGCATGAAATGATTTTTCAATGCCCTTCTCCTCACACCTGTTTGCAGTTCTACATTTTGCTGTGACAATGTACCGAGTCCTCAGTCCCTTAACTCACATTTATGATGTTCTCCATTTACATGGGATTCTTTATCCAACAGCAAGTGACATTTGCACATATCCCATGGGCAACAACAAAGCTGCACAGCACTGAGATGCATTTTTCTGGGAAACAACTCAGAGTTCCTACCCACAGTGACTGTAACACCCGTGCAGAGTTAATCCCTCTGTTCCAGAGTTCACAGGGTCAGCTCTGCCACGCTTAAGCCCAAGGAGCAGCCCGTGCTGCCAGCGAGCTCCCAGCCCCGAGCCAGTGCTGGGTGCCCCCCACTGACCCTGTCGAAGTCGTGCACGATGGCGGCGGGGTCGCTGTCGGAGAACTTGGGCACGGGCACGTCGATGATGGCGATGTTGTCGTCCTCGCGGATGTCGGCCTCCTCGGCGATGGGCAGGAAGTACGGCTCCACCGCGCGCTCCCGGCCCTCGTTCTCAAAGTAGCACATCTCCCCACGGTACACCTTGTGCTGGGACACGAGCAAGGGCAGGTCACGCACAAAGCAGCTTTAACACCGCACCTCCGTCTGCTGAGACTGAGCACAGCCCTGTCACACCCGAAGGACACGCACTCGGCATGTCCTCGTCATCTTGCTTTCCCCTTCATCTTTCCAGTCTAGCGATAATCCATTTATATTTTTTTTAACCAATGCTGTTTAAATGAAAAAGAATTCTCAGATTACCTTTGGCATGAAGTACTTGTAGATGCAGGCTCCACCCACAACAACCCCTGCCAAGATGAATGCCAGGCCCAGCAGAGTCAAGAGACATCTTCCAGATGAGTTTTCACCCCTGTGTGTGGCAACTTCGGGGTCCTTTAAATAAAGAAGGGGAGAACTAAGAAAGGGCAGTTGCTCTGAATTTAAAGTAAGTTGTTATCAACTGTTTCACTTTGATCCACTGCCTCCTATTTCTTCTAGGTGCGTGGGAATTACAAGTCAGCATCATAAAATAAAACTCACATGAAATGATACTGCATCAGATTAAGATCAGTTTTCAAACAGCACCGAGAGTATTTTCTGAGTTAGAGGACATTTTCTAGACAAACCTTTATCCAGAAACTATTTAAGATGCACAAAACTTAAGTAACTGCAACAAAAGATGCTGTGCTGCAGCCACACTGTAGTACAAAAAGCAGGATTGGTAGATCAAGGTCATTAAAGGTACACAGTGTCTTCAGGCCTCTTCCCAAAAGCCTCTTCCCCTCCTCCTCTCGCTATCATGTGCATTAACATCACTTTTCCTCCCAAAGCTGGATTAACAGAAGAAGCCAAGATGCAACTTTGTCTCTTGGCTGGGGAACAGACAACTGACACGAGTCACCAGGTTTTGGAACTTTTAATATGCACAAGCAAAGTCCATTATGAAAGAAAACAACTCGTCAGCTTAAACACAGCTTCCAATTATGCCAAATAAAAACAAGTCCCTGTGGCACATCCTACCTTGCAGCCTCAAAATCACTTTTCTCCAACCCAAATCTCAGGAAGTTTTGTTTCTAACAGCCTGAAACTTCTCTCTTTAGGTCAGCAGCTTGTTTTCCCCCACCCAATGTCCTCTCAAACAAAGATGACTGCACCCAAAGGAAACTACTCTCCGGTGGTGGTGAGTTGTGCAATCCTCACTGCAAAGGCAGAGGTGGTATCTGAAAGGAAAATTTAACCTTCCAGAGTTCCTGCAGCACCTTCCCAGACTTCCAGCTGCAAGCCAAGTGAAGAGAACAGCAAAAGTGCTGTCAAATACCAAACAATCAGAAGAGACATTCCCTCCTGGAATCACACACTGGGCTTGAGTCTTTAAAAGGAAAAAACAAAACACAAAAACAACCACGAAACCCAAAATGTTTAGCTAACCCCTATATTTGGTCAAGAATGTCCCTTTAATGATTCCTGACTCCAGGATTTAATAGCTTGCTTTCAAGATCTGCTCTTTGTCCCAGTCAGGAAGGAAGAAAATCGGATTTCACAGTAAAAGATCTTTTCCTTTGAGGTATTCCCAGAATCAGTGGCTGGGCTGGGCACAGCAGCTTCCACGGCCTTTCTTTATTTGGGTCCTGCAGAACACAACACATTTAGTGACCTGTGCTCCCAACAAGCGCCAGCATTATCACCAGGGCTGCAATATTTCCATGCTCAGCAAGATGCAGCAGCATAAAAGTCAAAGCCATCAGTTATGCAAGTGCTGAAACAAACCCCAAGCTGTTTTGTGAAAGTCAATACTCCCACATTCCGCTCGCGCATCCTCCAAACACAAAAATGTTGGTTCAGCAGGACACAAGCTGCTACAATTGGCATGTGAAGCATTTGTTAAAAAAGAAACCAACTACAAAACCAAAGCCAAACCCTGGTTTCTAGTCAGAATGATGCCACATTTCTGTGGCACTGAGTGAAAATCTCTTTTCAGGGTTAAGCAGCTGTAAGATGGAGATTAATTCTGTTCTCTCCACGTTCTCCCACCCTCACCTCCACCTCGGAGCACCTTACTCATCCAGCCTGTCCCTACTTGAACACACCAGTCTGCACCAGTTTTGGCACTGCAGGATCCCAGCGCAGGGGTGATGTCGACATCTAATTAGCTACACTTGCACTACACCTATTTCAAACAAAGCAAAGGTACTTGAGCATATTAAGCAGCAATGTGGGCAGCTGAACCTGAGAGGGAAGAGTTGACAGAGCTGCTGAGAGAACACAATAGCAAGATTTTGCTCGAGCAGGTTACAAAATCTCTGCACTAAAGTAACAGGTAAAAGTTGTCAAAAACCTACAAAGAAAATGCAGCTCTAAGCTGTAACAAGCAAAGCAAACGAGGGATAAGAGACAAGAAGAAAAATCACTTGTTTTAACACTGCTGACAGCCCCAAAGGATCTGCAGGGAGAATATTCTGCAAGCTCAAGGGTTTTCTGCAGATACTCCAGGGGACTTTTATTGTGCTGTTTCAGCCAACATTAACTTTAAGCTTGTTTGCTCTGCACAAATATTCCAGCTAAAGAAGACATTAACAACCACTCCAACAAGTTTGTCTTGGAGTAAAATTATGAACTTGATGTTTATATGCAACTCCAAGCCCTGCAGTCAGAGTGAAGAGTTGTTAAAATCCCACGTACATGTGTGCAAACACACAGAACATTCCAAATTGAGAGGAGCAGCTCTCATGAGAACAGAAAAAAGGGGTGCGTTTATTAGAACTATTCCAGTCAGAACTTTCACAGTACAGGGCTAGTAAATATATGTATAACCAGTTGCCTCAGGAATAGCTGATGAGTTTGTCCTCAAGAAACTGGCCAGGCTAATGACATCTTCAAATTTTAAATCCTTTATCTACCTTGTTTTCCCACTTTCTTTCCTTTTGATCCTGTAATTGAGTGCTACTGTATTAAATGTGCACACATCAAACTGACAGCTCAGAAGAGTGCACTGAGCAAGAAAATCATTCTGCATCCCTTCTCCTTCCAAAGGAAAGCTATTTCAGGTGAGGCTGTGTAGGCTGGCAGGGAAGCTGCTTTCCTGATTACAGCTTAGAAGGGAAGGAAAAAAAAGAAAAAACAACTACAGTCCAACTCCACAAGTTTTGTTGTTTGTTAAGTTTTCTTACTCTCCTATTGCAAATAAACTCAGCCCATGCCATCTTCCCCGTCTAGAGCCACTGATGTATTTACTTACAGGCTGAGCCTCTCCAATTCCCTAAAATCGCAGGACCTTTTCAAAACAAATTTCCCACAAATGGGGAAAGTTCCACTCAAGCCAGCGACGCGCAGCTCTCTGGGAAGGAAAAGCCAACCACAGGGTGCTCGCCTGGGTTTCTATTTAAAACCCTTTATGGCAGGTTTCTTAATTTAAGCGCGACACCGACGCCTCACCGCAGCTGCCGGGAGGCTCCGAGCGCCGCCGGGAGCGGAGGACGAGCCTCAGCCCGCTTTGTTTGCCTGGGAGGCGCCGGCCGAGCGCTGCCCGCGCCGGGGGGTCTCTCGCTGCGCTTCCCCGGCCGGCGCAGGCCCGAGCTGGGAGCTTTAAAGCGCCGTCAGGAAACGCGGCGCTGGCACGGGCCCAGCTCGACATAAACACCCGGTGCCGGCGCTGGCCCGGGGGTGTCACGGGACATCGCACCGCGACAGGGCTGCGGAGCGGGACAGCACCGCGGCACCAGGGCCCCGCGGCCCCTCAAGGCTGAGGGAGTCGGTCCCTCAGCCCCGGGCAGAGCACGGCGGCGCGGCCGCCACACCAGCGACAGCCCCG
>VZRH01000398.1:526990-549139 GCA_013397555.1 Urocynchramus pylzowi | reverse complement strand
GGTCTGCGCTGGCCGCGCCCCCAGCCCCGCCCGCGGGCACCGCCGGGAGCGCCCCCTGCCGGCCGCGCCCTCGCACGGCTCCATCCCCCCGCAGCTCCCCTTAGGCGCCGGGAGCGGGTCCCGACATGGAGAGTCGGGATTGGGGAGGCTGGGAAAGGTCTCTGAGACCATCGAGTCCAGTCTGTGACCGATCCCCACCTTTTCCCCAGCCTAGAGCACTGAGTGCCACTTCCAGTCCTTCCTTGGACACCCCCAGGGATGAGGGATCTACCGCCTCCCTGGGCAGCCCCTTCCAAGGCCCGACCGCCCTATCCATGGGGAAATTCCTGCTGATGTCCAACCTGAACCTCCCCTGGCCCAGCCTGAGGCCGTTCCTTCTCCTGTCCCTGTTCCCTGGGAGCAGAGCCCGACCCCTCTGTCTGTCCCCTCCTGTCAGGGACTTGTGCCGAGCCAGAAGATCTCCCCTGAGCCTCCTTTGCTCCAGGCTGAGCCCCTCAGCTCCCTCAGCTGCTCCTGGGGCCCTCTGAGCACCTGTCGCAGTGCTCTGCCCCTGCCATGGAAAGAATTTCTTCCTCATGTTGAGGTGGAACTTCTTGTGATTTCGTTAATGGCCGTTGCTCCTTGTCCTGTCACTGGCACCACAGAACAGAGCCTGGCAGCATCCTCTGGACCCCTCAGAGATATTGGCATGGATTGATGAGATCCCCTCACAGTCTTCCCTTCTCCAGACTAACCAAGCCCAGCTCCCACAGTCTCTCCTCATCAGAGACATGCTCCAGACCCCTCATCATCATTGTGGCCTCTGCTGGACCCTCTCCAGCAGCTCCTTGTCTTTTTTGTCCTCAAGAAACCCAGACCTGGGCACAGCCCTCCAGAAGTGCCTCAGAAGGGAGAATGAAACACTTCATGCATTAGACTGTCTGAAACAATCTGCTCCTTCATATGGATGGAAATCTGTGTCCGTCTCTCTAGAATTTGACTTTACAGCTCTACAAAAGAATCTGGTTTGAATCTGGTGCCCACACCATGGAACCCTCCCTCACAGACAGCTGTAATTAAACAGAGCTGAACACTTATGCAAATATTGCAATAAGTAATTCTTCTAAGTGTAAACAACATGCAGTGTGTATTCCAGCATTCAAAGCATGTTCCTGTTATTCCACAGATGGAATACACTGTGTTTCCTTTCAAGATCATGGGGTTGATATTGCTGCTTTTCATGTCCATAAGAGTTTTGACTTTGACTTTAGTCAGGGAAGAACAGTTTTATGTCTATTTAGCCTGACTTGGTCTAGTAACAGAAAACAATTTAACCTCATTTTACCAAGAAACCAGTGAAAAATCAATTTTCATATTTCCTAGCTTTAGCGTGTTTGGAATAAGTCAAGCTCTACTCTCAAAGTCCCTGGAACACAGATTTAGGACAGACTAAGAAGTTTCCTTTTGTTTCAGTGCAATATCTGTACTCTCCAAACTGGCGGTTGATAAATGCTATGAATAATTTTTGGTATCTTAATCTGATGTAATTAACTCATGCTTAAACAAATTGTCTTTAGCTTCCAATTACCCAACAACTTTATTTGAAAAAGAAGACAAATAAAACTAGAATAGAACAGAAAATAGATCCTGCTTTTTATCAAGGCCAGTGTCTGTGCATCCCAGATGCCTCACTGTCCATGTTCAGTTACCAAGGGTGGACATACCTGGAAATATTGTGCTCAGAGGAAAAAAAATTAAAGAATAGAAGGGGGTTTTTTTACACTTGTCTGCACTCAAATTTGCAAAACTGGAACTTTCATGTGATTTGTTGTTGATTTTTTTTTTAATGTGCATTTCTGAAGTGTATGTGACAATAATTTATCTTAACATGTTCAAAACTTATTTAAAATGTGCAGTGCCTGGGAAAAAGTAATTCTAGCATCATCAAACAGTTTTGCAGAGCTGATACTCTCAGTTCAATCAGCACCAACTCCTTCCACACACATCTCCTACAATAATCTGAGTGTGTTTTGTAGAATACCAGGTTGGGAAGACATAAGAAAACTCAGATTTTTTTTTCCTTCTAGAAATCATCAGGCTGTTTGACTGAGTAAATACTAGAGAACTCCATGGGTGACTCCCCCACTTCACCCCTAAAATGCTTTTTCACCTTAGTCCTGGCCCAGTTTTCTTTCAGACTTTTGCCATATATTGATTGCAGTTAGGCCTGGAAATCCCAAGCCATCTAAAGAAGTCATATCATTTCTTCTTTTGAATTCTGCAATATTGTTACTTTTCTTTACTGTTAAAATTCCCTGGGATTAATTTCCTGATATTTATTCTGAGGTTGTCTTTATCACCTTGGCAGGGAAGAGATTATCCCCTGATGCTTCATTATCTTTTCAATCCTTCTGGTGTCTGTAAAGTTAAAGCAACACTCCTTTAAAAAAATAACAAATACATGGAACAAGTTGTTCTAGAGACTGCAGAAATTTGGCCAGAGAAAAGGAGAACTGGAATGCCATGGTGGCTGTGATGCTGTTGCCTTTGCTCAAAGAGAAGAGAACTGAATTTCTTAGAAGTGCCACTAAACCCCACTAACGCCTCCCTTTTAGCAGCAGAGATGACATAAGGAGCCCAGACAGTCTAAGAATATTAAAGACCAGGCTTTGGAAGGTGAGGCTGTACCTTGTATTGCACCAGGCAGTGACTCAGCATATAATCCCACTGGAAGCTCCTTTTTGAGCAATCCTGAATTAATTTTTAACATGTAGGAGGTTTTTTAGCTCTTCTAATACACTTTTTAAAAACTCCAGCCATAAGATGTGTTCACATTTATTCTATCTCCTCTTTCTTTTTTTTTTTTTTAATTTTATGCCAGGATTCCCTACTTTCTGGGAACAGTGGGATGTTCTATTTATCCTAGTTTTTGAAGGATTCTCACACTTTGAAGTAGAAGGTGCTGTGTATGTGCATAATCCTGACTCGTGTATCTTGTCCTGGCTCAAACAGAGCTGGGAGGAGGAGGAGGCTGCAGGCTGGCAGGACATGTGAGCACATGTTCTGCATTTCAGTGGTCACTCACTGAAATAAACCTGAATAATGTTTTGTCAGACCTAAATCCATGCACAGAGTTCAGCACTGAAGTGTAAATTCACTCAGCTGAGCCTCACACCCTCACTGGTACTGCAGAGCTCACAGGGACAACAATTCTCAGAGCTCCAACCTGGACTCAAGGTATAAAGAAACAGCAATTAATACAAGTAATAATTAACAGTTTTAAATATACACTATATCCAGCAGTTGGGTTTTTTATGAGTAGTGTAATTACTGACAGAAATGCCATTAAAGTAAACAAGTATGTCATGCAGGGCTGTTAAAAATTAAAGCAAAACTACAAACTCTCTCCTTTCCAAAAGACCTTCTCCCACTTTGACATTTTATATTTATCCAGATGTCTGAAGTTCTGCTTTTTGCCTCTAGTCCTTTCCCAACTCTCTTGCAAAGCATTCCTCCCTCAACATCTCCTCCTGTTTTTCCTCACTCTCCAGCTCTGATATTCCATCTCCATTCCTTCCCTAATCAGTGACCTGGGACCTCTTTTACCTTTCTACCTGTTCCTAAGGCTATTGATAGGGAATGCATCCAAAACTGCAAAACTCAGAGCTGCCAGTTTAAACTTTTGTGGAGGGAAGTTTTTCCCACTAAATTTGGGCCCTTGAGTGAGGATCTGTGTGTCTGGAGAGGAAATGTTGTTTGTTCCACTGCCTTCCCCTACTGCCTGGCAAGCTTCTCTCCACTGCAGCAGTGTTAGATTAGGATCTGTGGCAAGGAAAACACACATTACTCACTTCTACTGATGCCTTGTTACAAAACACTACAACAGGAATGTTGGCTACATGGAAAGCTGCCTATTTCCATGCAGGGAGAAGTCGGGAGTCCCTTTTCTCTGCAGTGTCCAGCTGTGGGAGGAATGAGAAGAGGGAGCCTGAAGGACACAGAGATCCTGTTGATGTGGTCAGGTCAGTGTTGAAGAGACCTCACTGCCCACACAGCCATTGCCTCACAGAGCAGAATTCCACAAGAAATTCCAGTCCCCTGGAACATCTGCCAAGCGAGCAGCACGCCCAGGGTGATCGGCAGCCCCAAAGGATGGAAGGGCCAAATGTGCCTGTGGTGTAACTGCAGTGAGGCAAGCAGAGATCTGTCAGGAACCTGGAGTCCTGGCAGGTCTGTAACAGCATTGCCACACTCTGCTGCTGGAGGAAACCCAACAATGGCTCAAAGCTCAGAGTGTCTTCTACTGAACCGGCCAAATAGACATTTTTGGACAGAGATTCGTGTTTGCCTTGGCACTGAGGGGTGGCATCCGGGATTCCCCCTCTTTCCTTTCAGGCATGCTTTCCCTCAAACCCACTCCAGGAGTTTTCCCACTGGCCAGGTGGGCTGGCAGAGGCTCAGCTCTTCCAGGGGCTGCTGTAGGGGAGGAGCCCCAGGCTGGGTTTGTTTTTGTTTGAACGGGAGCTGTTACTTTTTGGACACCCTAAATGGAAAAGTGCTGAAGAAATCCCACCCCTTCACCCTCGGCATTCTCCCTGGGTGCTGATCCCTACTCGAGCAGGAGCTTTAGTGGCTCTGCCATCCTGCTGGAATGCTGCACGTCAGGAGAGCCCACACCTACACATGCAGATGTTGCTGCAAGGGGCAGCCTCTTCTCAAACAGCCCAGGCTCGATCCTGCTGCCACCAAGTCATGTTTGAGCTCAGTTTAACCATGAGTGTGGACATGGGAATGTCTTGTTTGGCTGTGCTGTCCAAAACTCGATGCTGTCCCTGCCCAGGCCGGGTGAGGATGTTCCCAGATGCACAGGGCTGTGCTGGCAGAGGCCCCCAGTGCCCTGGAGAGCTCAGCAGCGGGTGGTGAAGCTCGTTGGACTTGTTCCCTGTGGGTTTGCTCTGTGCCTGTCGATAGGGCCGTGCACACAGGGACAGCTCTTTCCTGCCTTAATGGAAGCAGTACCCACAGAGCTGGTGCTCCTGGACTCAGGAAGGATTGCTGGGAGCTCACATCATCAATTTAACATCCATTAAGTCTTCCAGTGAGTCACAGAATCATTAAGGTTGGGAAGACCTCCAAGATCATCAAGTCCAACCTTTCACCAAACACCATCATGTCAAATAAACAATAGCACCGAGTGCCACGTGCAGTCGTTTCTTTGAAGAATTCCAAGGATGGGGACTCCAATACCTCTCTGGGCAGCCCCTTCCAATGCTTCACCACCCTTTCCATGAAGAAATTCTTCCTGATGTCCAACCTGTCACAGCTTGAGGCTGTTTCCTCTTGTCCTATCCCTTGTTCCCTGGGAGAAGAGCACAACTTTCACCCAGCTGTCCCCTCCTGTCAGGGAGTTGTGCAAAGCCACAAGGTCCCCTCTGAGCCTCCCTTTCTCCAGGTTGAGCCCCCCCCAGCTCCCTCAGCCACTTCTGGAGCTCCAGCTCCTGCCCCAGCTCTGTCACCCAAAGATGAAGCTCTGGAAACAACCAAGGACACGAGAGCCCTGCCTTGGTCTGTTTACATCCGTGTGTGTTCCATGCATACCACCTGCATATGGAGCACCTCCATCTGTTCATATGACATTAATGAAGGATTTATGGCCACACCACATTCCAGCTGGAGGATTTTTTTATGTACAAGATGCTGTTATTAGGCACCTCTAAGAGACTGTGGAAGGTTTTGGAGCAAGGGTGAAAAGTCACAGGTGAATCTTTCAAGGGCTTTAGCAGAGCTCTGTGCATCACCCAGAGCTGGATCCAAACTGGAATTGGGAATATCCAGTGATTAAAAAAGACATAACTCAATTACAGAGACACCTTTTCTACAAACTTCATTAACACTAACAGAAATCAGCCCTGAACTGTGAGTAAGAACACGTTACCAATTTTTGTAGCCAGCTTTTACCAGAAGAAATTATGCAAACTTTAAAAATAAAATATACTGATGGAAAATGAACCTGCCTTTACCCTCATCTACTCCTATGGGTGCTTTTTTTTAGAATACAGGTGTCCCTTTTCATCTGTGCAAAGCCTGTCAAAAATAGCAATCCCACAGAACACCTGTGCTAACAGAGCCGGAGTACAAATCTCGTCAGTTAAAGAGATTTATGGGGCTTTTTGTGAAGTTGTGCAGGTTTTCTGTTGAGCAGCAGAAGTGGCAGTGGTCTCCTGTGCTGATGTTTATCTGTGAGCCAAGGCCTGCCAGCTCCGAGAGGCAAAGCCCAGCAGAGTGTGGTGTCTGCTGCTGGGGACGGTGCCAGCGGGGGGGTGACACTGCCAAGCCTGGCCCGTGCTTCCTCTTCTCCACACAGAGAGCAGGAAGCCTCTGATCTGAGCCACGAGTTTCCTCTGTGCAGTGCAGGCAGGAACAAACGTGGTCACACACACGCACAGGCACAGCCTCAGAAAACCACCTTTACTCCGTGCATGAAATATTCTGTTGAAACAGATCTTAAGAAACTCGTTAAGTGTTTGTGTCCTACTTTGGAGAAGATGCCTTTTGATTTGAAGCAAAAGCAAATCTACTGCCCACACCATTTTTACAGAGCACAGGTTTCAGTGCAGGAGGTGTTTTGTGTTTGTAGCACAGATATCACAGCATGATATGGGAAATAACTTGTGGTTCTTTCTTTTCCTGTTCCAAAAAATCTCTTCATAGTGAGGAGACACCTGGTGATGTTACAAGGCTTTGATGGGACCTGTGCTGCTGCAATTGAATGTGTTGACTCTCCAGCAGACAGCAGAGTGAACAACATTTGTGTTTTGAAGGGTTGGAATTAAGAAATCCCCCAAAAATCAGTGGCTTTCTTCTATTGCATTTTAGTATGAAAGCTCCCAGTTCAAAAGAATGTTTAAGGAAAGCAATTTGGGGCATATTGAAATCTCCCCAAGTTAACATTAAAGACATGCATTGGCCTGAATTGAAGATCACAGAAACATGGGAATGTTTGTTGGAAGAGAATTCTTTTGGTTTTTAGCCCAACCTCCCACTCAAAGCAGAACTATCACCAACATTAGATTTGGTTTTGTGCAGCTGAATCTTGGAAAACACCAAGGATGGAGAGTCCCCAACCTCCCTGGGTAACCTTCTCCAGCACTACACTCCCTTCCTACTGGTTTTTTTTTTTTTTTTTTTTCCCTGAGGTCCAACCTGTGTCTTCCAAGCCACAGTTTGAGGCCATATTCACCCTTTGGCCACTACTTCTTCAGAGAACAGTGGTTAAATAAAATGTTCTGAATCTCTGTTTCATATAATTAATATTTAAATATTAAAAATCAACTGTATTATGGACTGATGGGAATATTCACACCCACAGCCTTATGTTGGGGTTCTGGGAGGATATAGCTCTTGGGCACAGCTCTGGGGATGAGAGGGAGCAGCTTTGGGACACAGAGGCAGGATGGCTGTTCCAATGCCAGCCCTGAAGAGGGGCAGTGGGGGCTCTGCTCTCTGACACCATTTCCATTCCTTAAGACCCTTCCAGTCTCCAATGTAATGGAGGAAATCGTGTTCCCACTGCCCCATTTCTAACCCCTGGCTGTTTCCCTACACTCAACTGAGGGTACAGGATAAAGGGTTCCCAGCAATGTGACCTTTTGTCCAAGTAAACAAATCCCTGTTTTCTGCAATTTAGAAATTACTTTAAAATTTGGCATCTCTATCTAAGGGCCCATTGTGTCCGTGCTTGGAGCTGTTTCTTCGAGGTGGCAACGCAGTTATCCCAAAGAAAGAACCTTGCCAAGAGGCAGGAGGAAGTGTTTATTTCCACTTCTCCAAGGATTGCATCCCACAGAAATACAGTTCTGGGAAGTTCTGGTGCAATGTTTCATGTCCTGGTAACACTTGGATAAACCAAAACTGAATTATGGCCCAGCTTTGATAACCTTGAATGGCCCATGTGACAATAATCTCAGAATCCTTGAATCCTTGAATGTGTTGGGAATTCCCACAGGATCATTTTCCCTAGAGACACGTTACAGAGTCTCCTCTTGGAATTTCTGAGATTTCCAAAGAAACTAGAGCTGCTTCCACTGCTGCCTGTGCTGCCGTGTGAAGTGGGATCCTCATCCTTGTCAGGCTCAGCAGCAAAATGAGTTCAGTCTCAGCACTGCTTGAGTGTCCCCTGGGGCTGCCAGGGGAACAGTGACCTTATTTCTGGGTTATTTTCTCCTCCTTCTTCCCAAGTGGATATTCCCATTAGTGAAGGATGTGACCTCCCCTCCTGTGCCCCCCTTACTCAGTGGCACACTGGAAGCCTGGAGATGATGCCACTTGGAACCCAAATTTAACCATTCTCTTAAAATTCACCTGCTTGCATTCAGCAGAGTTGGAAAGTGTTTTCTGATAGGAAAAGATGCCACTGAAATTACAGCATTAGAAATTCTTCCACTCATGCTGTATTCCAACAGGGAATAATAAATACACAGTGTAGAAGATATATCCTTGGAATTGCCTGCTTCAGTTTCTTGGATGAGCTGCTTTTTCACCTTCATTAGCACAGCTGGATCTGGCTCCTTTCAAGACTTACTGAAAATTAATCTCAGCTGAGGCAGTTACTGTTCAATTCCTGCATTGGAGGCCAAGGTGCATCCCCAGTCCTGGTTTCCATCATGGAGACATTAGAATTGGTCTTTCCACTACGCTGTTCTTTCCTAATGAAGTGGCTCCTTGGGTTTTAATTAGTCTGGGCAGTGAGATAGGAAGGGTTGGAAGGCACAGGATGGAGCTGGGGAGACCAGGAAAACAACTGGCATGAGAGGGAAAGTGATGCAGGGCAATGCTGGGAAAAGCCAGAAGTATTGCCATAATTTAAAATCCAGTGTTCCTTAAAAGCATTCTACTCCTCAGAGTACTCTGGAGAGTTCTTCCAGTACCTAAAGGGGCTCCAGGAGAGGAACTTGGGACAAGGGATGGAAGAACAGGACAAGGGGAATGGCTTCCCTGAGATGGGTTATTGGGAAAGAATTCTTCCCCATGAGGGTGGTGAGGCCCTGGCACAGGGTACCAGAGAAGCTCTGTCTGCCCCATCCCTGCAAATGTCCAAGGCCAGGTTGGGTGGGGTTTTGAGCAANTATTGGGAAAGAATTCTTCCCCATGAGGGTGGTGAGGCCCTGGCACAGGGTACCAGAGAAGCTCTGTCTGCCCCATCCCTGCAAATGTCCAAGGCCAGGTTGGGTGGGGTTTTGAGCAACCATTCCATGATTCCACGATTCAGAGATCCATTCTGGGAAAGTCACTGCAGCCAGGTGGGAGTCCTGGTCTGAGGGCAATTGCACAGCTCTGTTTATGCTCATGAATTGTATCCTCAAGCTGAGCACATCCCTGTCTCCTTGCATTCCTGTCTCTCTGAGGAACACTGACATTTTCACTTAGAAAACAGAAAAAATTATCAGAATCCTTTGCCATGCCTGGAAGTGAAGGTTTGGGCACAGCAGTCACAATTTACAATTTTTTTTTTTTTAAATGTTTTTAAATTTTTTTTTTAATGTTTTTTTAAAGGACCTGGTACAAGAAAGCACATGAAAGGATGTTGGCCTTTTATCTGGAAAAGGCAAAGACCTCTCCAAGGGTGGGGTTCCCAAGAGAGGGATTGCTCAGCCCTGGAGCTGCTGAGGGCTGGAGAGGCTGCAGGAAGCCTGCCTGATCCTGCCTGTCCATGTGCTTCCCAGCCTCTGCAGGCTCCTGGACTTGTGCTCTTGGCTGGGGATGGGCAGGGACTGGGGAATATTCCACACAAAATCCTGGCCAGGAAGACAGCAGCAGTCGGGCTGCTGGAAGGATGTGGCAGCTCCGGAGTTGTAGAAGCTCGGAGTGCTGACATCCAGGTCAGGCTGACCCTGGCAATGGATGTGCTGAGCCAACCCCTCCTTCTCTCTGCTCACACTGGATTTCAAGCATTTGTTGCTCCTCTCTGAGCTAAAAATAATCCCAGACTGGTTTGGATTCAAGGGGATCTTACAGAACATCTCATCCCACCTGGGCAGGGACAACTTCTGCTATCCCAGGTTGCTCCAAGCCCTGTCCAACCTGGCCTTGGACACTTCCAGGGATCCAGGGACAGCCACAGCTTCTGTGGGCAACCTGTACTTGGTTGTAAATCAAGGGCCTCCCCACTCCACAGGGAACAATTTCCTCCTAATATTTAATTTTATATGATGCCAAGGGTGAAATTCTGCTGGGACACTCTTGATCCATGAGCAGGACCATTCCTTTGGGAGATCCATAACCTACAGGAGAAAGAAGGCCAGAGAGATGGGGATGCCAAGAAGTCTTCTTGCAGGAATGATGTTTAAATACACACATCTGTGGTTTTTTTCTTGTAAAACCCCTTTCAGAGAATTCTCCAGAGGAGAATTCTCTAGAGTTCAAATGCCCTCACCAAAAAATCCAAACCTCACTTATTTTCCCAGTTTTTCCAGAATAATTTCAACTAGAAAACTACCCACCAGGAAAGTACTGTGTAAAACAAAAAGGCCAAAGGGAAGTAAAATCAAAAGATTTGTGCCCTCAGGCTTTATATTTTGGGGAAGTCCTTGCTGGCGAGGGACAGGGAGGAGGAGGAGGAGGATCTTGCTGGGAGGGTGACTCAAATTCAGCTGCTGATATCAAATCCTGGAACTCAGCACAAGATTTACATAGCTCATTACCCACTGCACCTCAGAAACAACTGTGGGATACATAATTAGGGGATTTTCAGAAGTAAACGTGAACCAGGAGGTGAATAAGAAGAAAAAAGGCTATGGCTTCCCAAATATCCTTCTTTTGTCCCTGTTCATGCCTCAGCTTCCCCACAAAGTGCCCTTTCTTCTCCATCTCCTCCCTCCCAGGTAATACAACCTGGTTTGGAGCATGAATTCTTATTACAGAAGAAAAGCTGCATTGTTCAATATCTTCCTCCTCTGAGTTATGCCAGTGGCACCTATTTTGACAGAGTCTTCATAGTTCCTCATATCTGACTAATTAGAGATGATGAAAGCCATGATTCATTAAAAAAACACAGATAATCATCTGAGTAAATCCAACCTCCATCTTCAAATAGGGCTGAATTTTTAAAAGTACCCATCAAACCTCAAACAAATGATTTAATCTCAAGGCTCCATCTTGTGGCAAAGTAAAGCAAAGTCACCGACTGAGAAATTATTATTTGTTCTTCCTTAATATTTGTTTTTTCATTAATATTTGTTCTTCCTTAATTTTCCCTGCTTCTTCTTTAATAACCTCATGTGTGTGTTTGCTCATGTGCAGGGAAAGTTTAATTTAATACTCTTGAAAACCTAGGGCAGTACTCAGAGCTGTGGTAATTCTGAAATATCCTGAGATTCCAAAATTTCTGAGTGTCTGTGTCCAATATGATCGTGCTTGGGTGTTATTTGTATTAAAAAAATCTTGTAAAACTGTAGGATTTGGCATTGATTTTTGGCTGCAATCTCTCATGGAGCTTCTTTAACTCCTTCATTTTGAATTGTACCAAGAGTGCAAAGCAGAGAAAAAGTTTTATGATTACCAAGATGGATTTTTCATCAGTTAGAAATTCTGATTAAAAAGATGGTTTACAAGGGGCAAGGGCATTACCTGGTGTTTGATCAGGTAATTCAAAATCATAGAATGATTAAGGTCCAAGATCATCAAAGTCCAACCTCAATCAAATCCCACCACTCCCCCCCATCACCAAGGGCCACATCTGCTTGATTTTTGAACACTTCCAGGGTGGAGACTCCACCGCCTCCCTGGGCAGCCCTTCCAGTGCCTGACCACTCTGCCAGGGATGAAATTCTTCCTGATAACCAGCTTGAGCTTTCTCTGGGGCAACTTGGGGCCGTTCCCCCTCCTTCCCTGTTCCCTGGGAGCAGAGCCTGATCCCCCTGGCTGTCCCCTCCTGCCAGGAGTTGTGCAGAGCCACAAGGTCCCCCCTGATCCCCCTTTTCTCCAGGCTGAGCCCCTTTCCATCTCCCTCAGCNCCACTCTGCCAGGGATGAAATTCTTCCTGATAACCAGCTTGAGCTTTCTCTGGGGCAACTTGGGGCCGTTCCCCCTCCTTCCCTGTTCCCTGGGAGCAGAGCCTGATCCCCCTGGCTGTCCCCTTCTGCCAGGAGTTGTGCAGAGCCACAAGGTCCCCCCTGATCCCCCTTTTCTCCAGGCTGAGCCCCTTTCCATCTCCCTCAGCCTCTCCTGGTGCTCCAGCCCCTTGCCCAGCTCCATTCCCTTCTCTGAACGCGCTCCAGCCCTGAGACCCTCTGTCCCCAAAGCCGTGTCCCTGCCCTGGAGGGGACAGGCAGCGTGGCCTGGCCAGATAAAGCCCGGGGGGGCCGGGCAGGAAGGGGAGCAGCTGCTCCTTATCTGCCTTCCTGCAGCTCCCCCAGCTCGGCAGCTTTTTTATTTTTTTTTTTTCTTTTGCTAATAGTAAAGCTGGTTTTTAGCAAGCAGGAGCTGTCAGGCTTCCAGGAGGGCATCCTGGGCAGCAAAGATAGCACCCATGGGTGCTCCCTGCCTGCTCATCCACCTCCACCAGCCACGGATCTCCAGGAGCTCCGGGCAGAGGGAGCAGATCCTGGGCTGGGCTTCAAAAAAGTATCTTTTCCAGCTGGTACTTTTCTCCTGGTACTTTTTTCCTGGTACTTTTTTCCTGGTAGTTTAATCCTGGTATATTTTTTACAAGGGCAAGGAATGACAGGACAGGGGGGGATGGCTTCACATGGAGAAGGTTCAGGGTTAGATGGGATATTGGGAAGGAATCCTTCCCTGTGGGGTGGGGAGGCCCTGGCACAGGGTGCCCAGAGAAGCTGTGGCTGCCCCTGGAAGCATCCAAGGCCAGTTTGGACAGGGCTTGGAGCAATCTGGGATAGCGGAAAGTGTGAAATGAGATGATATTTGAAGTCTCTTCTTACCCAAACCCTCCTATGATTTCCTGATTGTGTGAAAATAATTATTTCTCCTTAGTGTCACAGGGAGCAAGGCATCATCTCCCAAGAAATTTGCCAGGTCCCCATGTTGGATATCTCACTGATAACAGCTCCCAGGCTGCTTATCAGCAGAGCACCACCATTCCTGCCTTCTGTGCCCACCTGAACTGGTGTCTGTGAGAACTTTTGCCTTTGCTAAACACATGAAGAACAATTGCCATTTGAGGGGGGATAATTGGAGTGAACCAGAAGCATTTAACAATTGGAATATCATTCTGCTCCGTGGCTTTTTATTTTTTCCTGTTCCAGCTACAATGTCATTCACTAATGAATGCAGCATGGGCTGGGATTAGGTTTAAAGCAGTATTTTCCTGTTGCTGTTCCCTACATGTTGGTCGCACCCTTAATGATCTTCCTAGGAAATATTTACTTTGAGGAGTTTGCTTCTAAGTCCTCCAAGTGATCAAAACCAGGCAAGGCATGGCTTGCTCTCCTATGACTTCAGTTTTTCCTGGAAAGAAACAGGAACAAAGAAAAATTCCTACTTCCAAAATTAATGCAAATCAGCTTGAAAATCATCTTGTCCCAATAATGAACACTCCGTTCTTTCTCAGGCAGGCTAATATTGGCTTTTTAGGGAAGAGAAACTCCAGGAAGAATCAGCACTCGTTGGCAGGATGGGCCTTCTGTCAGTGGCCCTCGTGAGAAATCCCAGCCAGGGGTGCCAGGATCGCTCTGGAGCTGAAGTTTGGGAAGCAATCTGGGCAGATCAGCAGCCCAGTGGCTGCTGACCAGGAGACTGCCATGTCCACTCCTTCCTTGGACACCTGCACCACATCCCTGAGCAGCCCCCTGCAATGCCAGGCCACCCTTTCCATGGAGAAATTCCTGCTGATGTTCCAGAGGATGCTGCATTGAGCCTTCCAAGAGATCCCTCTGCTCTTTGCAATACATTTGCAGTTTAATTTTGTCTGGTTGTCAATAAACCCACAGGACATAATTACACCCCAAAATTCCCCAGACTTGAAAGCCTGACCGTCCCTCCCTTGTTCTCCACGAGCTGTAACTCAATGCAAACCCCTCTGTCTCTCTCCATTTTCCAGTTCTTTCATTCATTCCTGCTGAGTAATTAAAAATGGCTTCTAAATAAACAGCGGGGATGATTTCCGAAATGTTCTGTATTTCCTTGCAGGGCTGGGACTTCTGTCATTGGCCCACTTAAGTGGTTTTGAAAGATTGTATACAGGTTCCTTTTACAATGTATTTGAAGTTTGTAATCCTGCTTAAACACACAAAAATAGGAAGGATTAACAAACTGCCACGCTGAGGCCAAAAGAAGACAGAGCTAAAAGCAATCAAGGAGCAGCCTATCAGATCCATGAAATAAATTGGGGGAAAAGTGGAAAACTGTCAACAAAAATAATATGTTATGGATCCTCAAGCCTTTGTGTTTATGCTAGAGGAAGCCTAAAATAATCTGTGGTTTCTGATGCTTGATTTAGTTTTCCACAAGCCTAATTAACACCAGATTAAGTTTGCTGCCACTATAGGTTATTGCTTAGACTGACAAATCCTGGCTGTTTATTTGTTTCCTAAAAAAATGACTGGAGGCAATAACAGCATGACACAGTCAATAAGGGTGAAAACAATGCTGTAATACTCATTTTTAGAAACTTCATCTTCAGGAGAAACCCCCTTGACTTTCTGTATTAAATTCTGGCCCCAGAGTCTTTACAAAGGGAAAAATCCCATTGATTGATTGTCCCTTTGATTTAAGATGCAGCCCTGTGAATTTAAGCTAAAAATTATGGATTTGCTGCAGTAGATGGGTTTTCCCAGATGTTTCAGGCAACCCATGGGCTCAGGGGCTTGGCCAGGTGTGGCCCAGGGGCTCATGGAACAGAGCTGAACAGGGCAGAGACTTACAGAGAGAAAATCCCTCATGCTGGCATTGACCCCTAGTGTGGATTATTTGTAGGGAAAATACCCTAGAGTGGCATCAGCCATTCTGTGACTCTGCCAGAGGGCAGGCTGAGATGGGATTCTGGGGAGGATTTCCTCCCTGGGAGGGTGGGCAGGCCCTGGCTCAGGGTGCCCAGAGAAGCTGTGGCTGCCCCAGCCCTGGAAGTGCCCAAGGCCAGGTTGGAGAACTTGGAGCAGCCTGGTCTGGTGGCCCCCTGGTGCTTTTGGGGGCTGCACTGGGTTCCTGGAAGACCCAAAGAAATCATCCAGGCAGAGGGAACAGATTCTCCTGGGGTGACTGAAATGTGGCAGAGACATGGATGAACAAATCAAATAGGGATTTTCCTGCAGGGCAGAGCCAACACAGTCACTGAGTTTTCATCCTTGAATCTTCATCTCCCTCTGAAGCCAAGTCCCAAATCCTTGTTTTGGTGCTGACCTGAACCCTGATTATTTCTGGGAAGGCTGAACAGAGGATGTGCCTGCTCGATGGCACAGCTGGGAGAGAAACAGAAATTCCAAAGCCAGCCCAAATATCTGATGATAAGGGACAAATATCAGCATTTAGTGGCTTCCTGCTCTTTTCTGCTCTGTCCTAAATCCGTGACAGCAGCAGCTCATGGAGTGTGACCCTGGCTGAGAGGAGCCCAGCCATGGGACAGCTCCCACCTTTCCTGCTGGCCAGGAGATGTGGAGGTGTCACCTTGGATCTTCCAAGGATTGTCAGGGACTCAAGGTCCTGCCTGATGCCTGCTGAGAGTATTTCAGAGTTAGTGCTGCGTCTGAATTCACCTTTTGGAGGATTTTTTGCAGCAGACCCCTCTCTATATTTCTCTGCCAAACTGATTTGTGCCCAGGGCAGCCCCAGGCTCACTCTGGTGCCACCATCCTGCCCCAGCCACCTCAGCAGAAAAGGACAGGACTTACAGGAATTCCACCAAATGGAAGAAAAATGATGAAAATTTCTCTTTTCTTCTAACATTTATCTAAAAACCTCCCTGAAAAAAAAGCTCTTGCTGTGTTTAAAGTGCACTTGGGGAGCAGTTTTCCAGGGCTGCAGTTCATCATGCCCCGAAATATTGTTAATTTTGGTGTTTAGTGAGTCCGGCAGGCCCGGGCTGTGGAGCCATTTGGATTCAATCACTCGCTCCCACCGCTCCTTAGCCCGGATTCCTCAACCAACTGCTCCAGGATTTATGGTTTGGGAGCCGTGAGTGAATGACTCCGGGTAACCCAACCCCAGGAGAAGCGGCAGGAACGCTCCGGGGCTGGGGCTGTGTCCGCAGGTGCCTCCCTGTCCTGCCGTGTTAAATCACGCTCAATGCCACTCGCCTTAAAAAAGGAGGGCGATTATTTAGGAATGGCTTTCCGAGGGAAATGCCCCGTGTCCTAAGCAGATGCTGCGGAGCTTTTCCCTCAGAGATATATCCTTGGAAGCTGCGTTTTCCTGCTCTTTGCCCTCCCCCTTGGCTCCTAAGCCGCTCTCTGTGGCCTCATCACAGCAATTCCCCTCCTCTCCAGCTGCTGCCTGCTTGCCGTGCCAGGAGATGCGAGGCTGGGGCAGCCCTGACACGGCTCAGGGAACACAGCAGGATCCAAATCCCACCAAAATGTGTGTTTTGGAAAGCCCGGCTCCTCCGGCTGCCTCTGCTTGAACATGGAATATTTTGGTTCAGCTGAGCCACAGAGCTGAGTCAGAGGGGGCTCCCTGGATGCAGCCGTGCCTNTCCCATCCATTTGCCACGGAGGACAGGGCTGCTCGGGGCAGGGGCACTCCCCATTTCCCCATCTTCTTTCATCTTTCCCCACTTCCTTTCCTTTTTCCTCATTTCCCTTTTCCCATTTTGCTTTTCTGACTTCCTTTCTTTTTCCTTCACTTCCATTTCAAATCTTTTCTTTCCCCACTCTTCCCTTTCCCAATTTCCTTCCTTTTTCCCTGCTTCCCTTTCCTCATTTCCTTTCTTTTCCCGTTGCTTCCCTTTCCCTGATTTCTTCCTTTTTCCCCATTTCCCTTTCCCCACTTTTTTTTTCCACTTCCCTCTGCCCATTTCCTTTCTTTTTCCCCCTTTCCCTGTCCCCATTCCCTTTTTTTTTCCCCCCTGTTTCCCTTTCCTCACTTCCCTTCCTTTTCCCCCACTTTCCTCTCAGGGAGGGAGCAGCAAGGTTGGATCAGCTGATCCCAGGGTGGTCCCTTCCATGTGGCCGAGGTCGGGATGTGCCCCCAGGCTTGTCCCATCCCCTTGGAGCTCCCCCCTTGTGCCAAGGCTTTGCCACCAGGTGGCTTTAAGGTAAAGGGGATTTGGGGGATATTTGGCTAAATCCTAAATCCAGGTCAAAGTTCCTTCTTCTGCTAATCCCTCTCAGTCTTATCCCCAGATCACAGCGCCTTAGAGCGGGATTCAGGTGCTCGTGAGCATCAGGAGGTCAGCCATGCCTCAGGTAAAAACTGTTCCAGGGTGGAGGATTTTATGGGAAAACCCATGAAATTTTATGGGAAAATCCCCCAGAGACCATTCCTACAGCTTGCCCAACCCAGTGTCACTTGTTCCCTGCCACCCTTCCCACAGAACGATCCTTGTGCTCAGCCTTCCTCTGTTAATTGCCATGGAAATTCGATAATTTCATCCTAAAGCAGAGCTGAGGAAAACTCAGGAAGAGCTCCGATTACTGAAAACTGGAAAAAATTAATCTTGATTAAAGCACTTCCCTCAGGAAAATCGGGACCTCCTGAACTTGGCCGAGGGCTGATTGCTCTCCAAGCTGGGATGTGCCCAGTTTGTCCCAAACACCTTGGGAAAAGGAGGAAAATTTCCCTCCAGAGGTGGGATTTAGTGGGCCCTTGGCTGCATCCCATCAGGGAAAGTGCCAAAAGAGGGATATTTCCCTCCCAAAGTGTGACAGGATGGTCCCATCAGCGCCCACCAGCCCCACCAGGAGGGAAAATTGGGATGGGGCAGTGACAACAGAAGGAGCAAAGGAGGAAATGGACCCTGTTTGTTTGGCATTGTTGGGACAAGGAGGGAGAAGTCCTTTTCCACCCCAGCAGAGGGGGGATTTAGTGTGTTCTGGCAGGTGATGAGGGAAAGGAGGACTGGGGTAGGAAGGGCTAAACATGGAATTAGGATTGCAGACCAAACTGCTTTTTTTTCTTTTATTTTCTTCTTATTTCCTCTTATTTCAATCTCTTTTTATTAAATCAAATTTTCATTTTTATTTTAATTAATTTATTTATTTTCATTTTCATTTCAATTCTATTTATCTTCATTTTTATTTCATTTGTTGGCTAATTACTTTTTCTTTGAATTTCTTTCCATTTAATTTTTTTATTCAATCCATTTTGCTTTTTAATTTATTCAGTAACCTCTCTGTGTGAATTTTACTACTCAACACCATGACCTGAACAGGTTTAAAAGAGCAGATAAAGCCCAACTGCTGCCTATCCCAGGCAGTTCCTGTTATCCAGCTCATCCAGCACCTCTCCAGCTTGGATCCCTCTGGCTGCTTCCCACGGTACCATTTGTGGTGGAGCCAGGAGGGATTTAAGGCCATGCAGAGGTGTCACTTGTAAGTGTGGAATAGTGGTGGCCTTGGCAGTGCTGGGGGACAGCTGGTGACACCACCAGTGCCATGGGAGCCTGTGCCAGGGCAGGACAATCCTTTGAATGGAGAAATTTTCCCTCATATCCAGCTAAACCTCCTCTGGGGCGACTTGAGGCTGTTTCCTCCTGTCTTTAATGGTACCTGGGAGAAGAGGCCAACACCCAGCTGGAGGCTGTGGAGATCCCAGAATCCCAGAACCACTGAGGCTGGAAAAGACCTCCAAGACTGAGTCCAACCCCCAACCAGCCCAGAGCTCTGAGTGCCACATCCAGAAGATAAAATCCATGCCCTCTTCAGGTCCATGTTGTGGCTGATGTTCCACACTTGGCCCTCGAGCTGTCCCATCCCTCTGGCACCTTCCCACCCTCATCCCACCGCTCCCACTCACCCCAAAGCACTCCGGGGGGGCCACGGCTGCTCCCCTGGACCTCATTATCCCATTGACAGCAGTCCATATCTCCCTGGCCAGGAATGTATTTACTCCTGGGCACATAAGAAATTCATTTCCCAAATTGAATTATCTGCCTCGGGAGATCGGGGGTTTTGATTGTGTCGCTGCACTTCGGAAAGCGACTGAAAATTGATAAAAGCCAGATGGGAAGCGGAAACAGTCATTTCATGACTCCTTAAACGTTTCACTTGGTTAACCCTTGGATTGCACCAAGGCTTGGAGTTGGGCTGGGGTGTGGAAGCAATTTGTTGGGGAGTTCTCGGGATGCAGAGTGGGCTGGAAGCGCTCACCAGGGAAAGGAGTCCCTGCAAGGGAGAAAAAAAAAGACTTAGGACAGAGATGTTTCCCCTGGGAGTTGTTCAGCCTGAAGGATTCTAAGAGAACGGGACAATATCCCAGCTGGAGGGTGTTTGGGTGCAGGGAATGTTCCTGAAGGTGTGGGATGAGCAGTAAATCCCTCAGGCAGCTCTGGATGTGGGGAAGGCAAAGCCCAGAGAGCAAATGCCCAGCAGAGGCCAGGAACGGGAGTTTCTTTTCTTTGGGTGTGTTTCAATCGGCAGAAAATCAGGGAAGAGAGGAAACACATGAGGAGGGAATAGTTTTCCAGGCTGCTGGTCCTGGGGAACACAAATCTGGCACTGTGGATTATGCTGAGAAGACTCCCCAGCACCTGTGAATGGAGCAAACCCAGAGACTCACTTTATTCCTCCGTTCTGTCCTTTAAATTAACCTTCTAGAGGATTTCTATAGGATTATTTTCCACTGGAATGCATTCCCTGTGCTCCCATGGACCACACATGGCACAAATTCCCATCTCGGCCCAGCAGGACTCAGCCTTAAACCCAAACCTTTCCAAAATATCTGCCAGCTCAATTAAAACCCTCAAATTCCCTGATAATTAGGGAAGAACACGACACAAGAGCAGCCCGTCTTTGGGATCTGCAGCTGGAGCAGGGAGTGGATTCCGGGGCACATCTGCATCGAATCCTGGCTCCGGCTCTGGGAGCAATAACCCCGCAGGTGCTGGGGCTGGGATGTCTCCCTGCATCCCAAATCCTCGCCAGATCCCTTCCCTCCGTGAGAAGCCTCCGAAATTAAATTGCCTTTAATTGGTTTAGGGTTCTGCTTCTGCCACAGTCGCATCTTGGAAGCTGCAAAAGGCTCCAGCCCGGAATTCTTTACGGTCTCGGTTTCCATTTCGTTAATATTTTCCAAGTTGGTTTCCTGGTTTCCTGTTGCCAAAAACACATTTCGGCAAAGAGGAATATTATTTCACATTCCAAATGTTGGAAACCTTTGTTTCAGCCCAGAAATTTGGGAAAAGCTGATCCTTTTTATCGGCAGACCCTGCGGTGATCCTTGTTTTCCCAGAAGGTGGATTTTTATCCCCAATTATTGACACAGGGAGGGAGCCCAATGCTCTTGTATCTCCCTGGATTTTGGGTCCAGAACTCCAATATCTGATATTTTTTAGATCCCACAAAATTGGGGTTTCTATTCTTATCAGCTCCAAAAATAATTTGCCACAGAGCAAAACTAACTGGGAAGCTGGAAAAGGGCAGGGAAAGGACTCTGGGATTGGAAAAATTTCGCTTTGTCTGGAGCTGCTCCTTCCAGGGCTCAGCTCAGGAGAAAAAAATCTGTGGTGTTGGGAAAGGCCATGAAAGGAAAAACCTTTTTACTGGGGCAGGAAGCCAAGGGAACTCCTCCAGCTCCACATCTCCCATCCTGACCATTTTCCATGTTTTTGAGCCGTTATCCTGCCCGTGCCTGGACCATTCCTGCTCCACAGTCCCAGAGATGCAAATGTGGGAATAAAGAGCTTGAAGCTCCCAAAAGCTGCTGCCTCAAACTCAGAGGGATAGTCTGAGTTGGAATACTGGAATATTGGAATATTGGAATATTGGAATAATCCAATTTTGGGATTATTTTCCCTAGGGAGATGCTGCTGGAGCATCCCTGGCCAGCAGCTCATGGGTGTCAGATCCCTGGAAAATAAAAAATAAAAAATGGATTTCCAAATTTCTCCAGGTCAGGCAGGGTCAGGTTAGGGATTGGATAAAACCAATGTTTTCGTTTAGGGTTTTTTTTGGGGTTTTTTTTGTTTGTTTGTTTTTTTTTTAATATAGGAATAAAGGGAAATTATTTCAATTTCCTCAGGAGCAGCCACAAACTGTCATTAGAAGGAAAAGCTGGGAAAGAGAAAGGGGAGATTTTACAGGAATNTAAAATAAAATAAAATTTTAAAAATTAAAAAGTAATAAAGTAAAATAGATTAATAAGAAAGTAAAATAAAATGCAATACAATAAAACAAAACAAAATAAAATATGCAAAGGAAAATAGAAGGAAAAATACAAGAAAATAATATAATGAAAATAAAATAGTAAAATAAAACTAAATTAAGTAGATTAGACTAGACNTTCCTGCTCCACAGTCCCAGAGATGCAAATGTGGGAATAAAGAGCTTGAAGCTCCCAAAAGCTGCTGCCTCAAACTCAGAGGGATAGTCTGAGTTGGAATACTGGAATATTGGAATATTGGAATATTGGAATATTGGAATAATCCAATTTTGGGATTATTTTCCCTGGGGAGATGCTGCTGGAGCATCCCTGGCCAGCAGCTCATGGGTGTCAGATCCCTGGAAAATAAAAAATAAAAAATGGATTTCCAAATTTCTCCAGGTCAGGCAGGGTCAGGTTAGGGATTGGATAAAACCAATGTTTTCTTTTAGGGTTTTTTTTGGGGTTTTTTTTGTTTGTTTGTTTGTTTTTTTAATATAGGAATAAAGGGAAATTATTTCAATTTCCTCAGGAGCAGCCACAAACTGTCATTAGAAGGAAAAGCTGGGAAAGAGAAAGGGGAGATTTTACAGGAATATTTTACATGGGAATATTTTACAGGAATATTTTACACAGGATTACTCAGCTGGGGCTGTTTGGGAGAGAGCAGAGGGAGATCCCCTTCTCCTCCCCTTCGAAGTGGGGATTTGGATCCACGAGGAAAACAAAAAGGAGGAAATCAGAGATTTCCAAAGCTGTGTCCCTTGGATTTCCTGGCTCCATGCAACTCCAGGAGGCTGGGAAGAGGCAATTCCTGCCAGGACAGGGGGAGAATCAGCTGCAGAGTAAGGGAAATAAAATAAAATAAAATAAAATAAAATAAAATAAAATAAAATAAAATAAAATAAAATAAAATAAAATAAA
>VZRH01000398.1:515840-526964 GCA_013397555.1 Urocynchramus pylzowi | reverse complement strand
TAAAATAAAATAAAATTTTAAAAATTAAAAAGTAATAAAGTAAAATAGATAAATAAGAAAGTAAAATAAAATGCAATACAATAAAACAAAACAAAATAAAATATGCAAAGGAAAATAGAAGGAAAAATACAAGAAAATAATATAATGAAAATAAAATAGTAAAATAAAACTAAATTAAGTAGATTAGACTAGACTAAAATAACATAAAATAAAATAAATGCAATTTATTATTGAAACAAGGAGCAAGAGATGGGTTTTGCTGGTCAGACAGATCCTAAAACTGTAACATTAAAATTTAGGACTGATTTGGGCCAGGTCTAACCAAAACTGATGCTCCTTCCCCTCCTCCAGCCTATTGCAAAGATCAGCTTCAATTCCAATCAGCAAAACAATCAATAAAATGATCAGAAAAATAGTCAATAAAATAATCAGAAAAATAATAATCAAAATTTAGAGGAAATTTAGAGGAGAAGACAGAGGAAGCCCAGGGTGATCCCACGGTGTTTCTGGGGTAATTTTTGTCTGAATGATTATATTTAATGGAGTTAATTCTGATTCACACTGGGAAGCCCAAAGTCAGGAAGAAAAAGACATAAAATAAGCATGGGGAGAGAGAGAAAAGTAGAATAATTTTAATTAAAAAGACAAGATTTATCAAAAAAAGCTTCTACAATGTGGATGCATTTTAGGAAAAATCTGGGAAGTAACAATGACCATTTTTATCCCAGGATACTCCTGGTAATAACTGCTAATGGAATTGGATGAAACAATCATTTTATGCAAATATTGTGACTTAATATAAAACCAATGAAAATTAATGTTTAAAAATTTCCCGGGTGATTTAAAAATAATTATTTTATTGAATTTTGATTGAGGGAAGGAGGGGGAAGGGGAGAACTGAGCTCTCCCAGCCCCATCCGAGCTCCCTTGGCTGCTGTGGCTTCACTCATCCCCCAGGATCATCATTCCCTGGATGCAGCCACATCCCTGGGACTGCAAAACTGCCAAACCACTCACTTGGGCATTAAATCAGAATATTTCCCTTCCCTTTGATTTTCTATTACATGGCTTCAAATACGTAATTAAAGAGCGGGATAATGTTATTGATGATTTTCTAAAATGTGAATTAAATAATAACCGGAGTTAAATAAACCCTGGGAGTCAGCAGCTCTTCAAGGTGAACTTTTCTCCTTCATACTCCAGGAAAATTAATTAATTTTGTACATTTTCCAGTAAAAAACAGCACAGAAATCTGGGAAGGAGCCCGAGGTCTGTCCCTGCTTTTTGTCACCATGAGAGGAGTCAGCAGCTCTGGTCCCATCCCAATCCCAATGCCAGCGATGCCATTGGCACTGCTGGGAATAATTTAGTTTAAGATTAGAATTTACGGGTCTATTTTGCATAAAATATTTACTTTATAGGAAAAGAGAGAGAAAATCAATCCCCTTCACCCTGCTGGAGTTTCAGAGGAAATTCCATGTTCCCACTCGAGAGCATCCACAAGAGAAAACAGGGAGGGAGAAATCCTTGTTTCCGATCATTAAAATAAACCCAAAGTGGTGTTGCCTCCCCTCGGCTGAGCGGGATGGGATGGGATGGGATGGATGGGATGGGATGGGCTGCACATGCTGCCTTTGGGATTCACTGGAAAATTGTATTTACTCGAAAACCAGAGGATTTTATATTTCCATCGAGCATCCCAAGAAACCGAGAACAGACCGAGTGCCAGATCCAGGGAAATGTGTGGGGTGCTTCAGGGAGTTAAATCGGCTTCTGGCAGGATCGGGAGGCTGAGGAAAAGCGGGGACTCGCCTCCAGATGGCAGGAGGGAAGCTTGGATCAGCTGCAGGCTGTGCGGAAACCTCCACGCTCCCAAGACGTGCACGGGGCTGGTACCCGATAGCCTGGGGTCAGCACCCCCAAATCCCAGTGTTAATATCACCCAAACCCCGGGGTTAAAATCACCCAAACCCCAGTGTTAAAATCCCTCAAATCCCAGGGTTAATGTCCTCCAAATCCCGATGTTAATATCACTCAAATCCCAGTGTTAAAATCCCCCAAATCCCAGGGTTAATATCCCTCAAATCCCAGAGTCATCACCCCCAAATTCCAGTGTTAATATCCCTCAAATCCCAGTGTCAGCACCCCCAAATCCCAGTGTCAGCATCCCCAAATCCCTGTGTTATCACCCTCAAACACCTGAATCACCATGCTCCAAGCCCCAGTGTCACCACCTCAAAATCCCAGTATTAGCACCCCAAAGTTCCTGTATTACATCCCCAAATTCCAGCACCCACAGCTTGGAAAAGCCCTCTGAGATCCCCAGAGTCCCAGAACTGCCAGGGCCACCACTGACCCATGTCCCCAAGTGCCACATCCACAGGGATTTTAGATCCCTCCAGAGATGGTGACTCCACAACCCTTTTCCTGAAGAAATTTTTCTTAACATCCATTCTAAAGCTCTGTCCCCTTCCAGGAATCCAGGACCTGGATGCTGATGTTGAATATCAAGCTGTGAAAGGAAGAGGTTTTTGAAAGTGAATGAATTAATAGGGGATGAGGGGAGCCCCATTATTAACCCTTAAAAGCCTCTTTCACCCAGCCCCTGATGCCCAATGAAGGAGGTGAAGCTGCTTTTTGTGGGGTGACTCATGCAGGAAGCTGAACTTGAATTTAAATTGGCAGAGGTTGGGTTTAGATGGTATATTGGGATATTGGGAAGATTTTTAGATGGGATATTGGGATATTGGGAAGAAATTCCTGCCTGTGAGGGTGGGGTGGCCCTGGCACAGGGTGCCCAGAGAAGCTGTGTCTGTCCCATCCCTGGAGTTGTGTAAGGCCGGGCTGGATGGGGCTTGGAGCACCCTGGGACAGTGGAAGCTGTCCAGAATTTGGAACTGGATGGGATTTACAGTCATTCCCAGCCCAAACCATCATGGGATTCTATCTGGCAGCAGATTCTGGTGCCCAGGCAAAACTGAGTCACATTTGCACAACTGTTTGCCAAGGAAGCAAATTGCACATGACAAGGATCCTGTTCCAGTTCCTAACTGAGGGGGGAAAAAGGCAAAATAAACACCTCCTGCACGGGGAGGCTTCACTTCAAATCTGGGAAACTCCAAACTGAGCAGCTGATGAGCGCTGGCTTCCTGGTATCCAAAATCCCAACGCCGAACCCTCCAGGAGTGGATTTGACCACGAAGGACGGAGGAATCTCTGATCTCCACTCATCCCACATCCTCTCCCATTTGAAGGCCCGGCCTGGGAGTGTTGTCTCATTTGTTATTAATAACATCCATGGTGTGCACTCGAGCTGGGCCTCATTCCATGTGTCCGGTGTTTGGGCATTGTGTGCCACGGCCCATCTGGGCCTCGTTTGAAGCCCCTCGCAGTCGCAGGGGTCCATGTGCAACTGATAAAGGCCAATTTGGGGTGGCTGCGAGGGGGGGGCACCTCTCTCCAGGCCAATCCAAGAAGGACGCCCTATATGTTTTGGAAGTGCTAAACCCCAGGGAAATTACTTCATCCAAAGCCGCTCCAGACCCCAGTAATGAAGGCTGTGATGTAGCCAGTGCTCACCCATGTTGACTTTACAGTACTGGAATTAATCCATGTGCATTGCAGCTCGGTGAAATCACTTCCAGCCCGTAGCAGCTCCGGGGCTGACTTCATCCTTGCAGCCCCAGATGCAGATCCTCAGAGCCGGGGAAATCAGGGAGAGGATGGGAAGGCTGCTCCTCGTGCGCGCCGACGCCTCCGCGGGGATGGCAGATTGTCCTGGGACCATCCAGATCTCCCAGCTCCACGAGGCTTCTCGGTGCTCTGCTCCTCTTCTCCTGTGGCTCTGCTTCCTGCAGGGCTGGAGACAGGGATTTGCTGCTCCCTACATGAGATTATTCCATTTTAACTCCTATAAAAATCCCAGTAATCTCACCGTGACCATGGCTTGTACAGAGCGCAAGTTCCAGCCGATGCCCTTGGAAGGGGAGTGCAAGCATGGGGCTTTCCTCACTGCCATAAACCCCACTGCCCTCACCCTGGCAATCTTTGTGTCCTTTAAAGATGGACACTCTGGGTATTTTTGTGCTGTTTCAACCACAGAAATTCAAGGGATGGGGTGCCCTGGCTGTGAGTGCCCTCGTGGGAGCTCGGCCCAGCTCCAGGGTGAGGAGCTAAGGAAAACACAGATCCCTCCAGATCCCACTGCCCAGCCCTGCTCCCCTTCCTTTGCCTTCATCCCGAGTTTTCAGTGCCATTTTCTCAGTAAAAATGCAGCTGCCTTTTCCTGTGCAGTGCTCATTCCTTTACCTAAGTGAGAATAAAGAGCTGCTGCAATGTGAGCACCACCCCAAACCCTGAGTTTGGTGCTGTTCCATCAATCCCACGAAGCTGAAATCCCGTGGAGATGGATCCTGCCTGTCCAAGCTCTCCCTTGCTCCGTGCCTGCTGCTGGAGGCTGGAGGGGGATGCTCTGGGGACCCACAGCAGGAGAGTCCCCAAATCAGGCAGATCTGATGCTCTGCTCAAGTCTCTGCATCAGGGAAATTAATGGGAATTCGTGGATACTCAGCTTTCTGAGGAACTTCCTGGGCTGTTTAAAAATCTCTGTGGCAGCAGGATTTTAAAACATCTCTGAGGGTAATTCCTTAGGTAAGGGAGACTGCTGTGGGCATTCCAGGATGCCCCTTGGAATACTACAGGGTGTAGGGAAGGTGCAAAACGTGAGTATCCAAAAGGATTTATCAATCCTTGTATTTTTGCTGGGCTGTTTGCTGTCTTACCTAACCCCTGTCATGTAATTTAATTACGTTTGTTTAATTTCTTTCTTTTAAAAAAAATGCATCTGGGACTGGTAAACTTAATTAAAAAGAAACATTGTTAAGCAGCTTGATACAGCTATAATTTGATTTAAAGTACTGGATGATACCAACATTATAAATGTAAAGTGATATGGCTTTTTTTGGGGGAAAAAAAAGGGACCTAAATGAACTTAAAATCCTTATTCATTTGAGCCAGGGTTAATTGTGAAGTCTTTCTTCCTCCTGTTTTGTGGCTGTAGGGCTTTTCTGAGTGGGGGAAGAAATATTCCCTCCTCAAACAAAGGATTGCAGGATCATTTGTGCTCTGCAACCAAGCCAGGTTTCTGTACCTTTGTTCATGGAGTGCAAAATCCTGAGTGCCCCAAAATCAGTGCCAGAGCTCCCTTGGATTTCAAAGGTACCAGGACACTGGGGGTCATTTAGATTTGTTTGTGGAAAAATTTCCTGGATTTCAGGGAATCTTCCACCCAGCACGAGTCAGAGGGGAATCCCCTCCCACGGGGGTGGAAAATCCTCGGGATGGATTTTGCCAGCCAGAGCTGAACAAATCCCTGGGTGCTGGGGTTGTGCCAGTGCAAATTTGGCACAAATCAAATCCAGAACTAAACAAAAAAAAATGACAAATAATGAACAAATGATGAGCAAAGACATCTTCACTAATTATATTTTGAAGTTTGGTTTGTTAAACTGTGTGTGGAACTGTTCTGATGATGTGAGGAAGTGGACTCATGGGCAAACTTAATTCCACTTATTTTAGTTTTCAAATTAATACATATAAAAACCTTCATTGAAAAATCTTAATTGAAATTCTTTAAAATTGAAATCTAAATTTAAAAAATCTAAATTTCTCTTTTGCGTTACACTTTCCCCTTGATTTTTTTTCCCCCCCCAGTTCCTTTTGCCTTTAATAAGAATCAACCATCCTGTTTCCCCCTCCTCCAGGGAAGGAGGGCCCAGCTGACAGATGCAAAGCCAGGATACACGAGAAGGAAAACACTGAAAAACTTTTTAAAAATATCATTTTTCCTTCAACCCCACTCAATAACAGCGATCTGAGCGCCAATTGGAGGCACAGACCCCAAGCTGGAAAGTGTAGCAGGTTTGGATTTAACTTTTTCTCTTTAAACTTTAAATTTTATGGAACTTTATGACTTAGAGAGTGCCCGAGAGCTCCCGGAGTGGCTCCGGCACAGGCGGGATCCCAGCAGGAGCTTTGCAGGTGTCCCGGCAGGAAAAGGGATTCCATGTTATTTGTTGAATGAAAACCTTGATAAATTAAAGCTTTTCTTTTTTGTCTTGCAAATTATTCTCAATGTGTTCTTGATTTGGGGGAAGGTAAACAAACAGAGAGAGTTTTCAAACTCGGGGTTGTTCGCACATGCAACAATTCCAGGGATCTGGGGGAGGGTTTGTGGGAGCTCAGGAAGGAAAACCCATGGATCCAGGGAACCCCTTTTTCTGTCACTCAACTCTGTTTGCCAGCCGTGGACACAGGAGTTTTTTAATTACTATTTTTTTTACTTATTCTCTTGGTTGCATTTTAATCCTGTTATATATGCAGAGAAAAGAAATAAAATAAAATCCAGGGCTGTGTTTTGTGTATTTATTGCCTATGACTTAGAGGAGAGCAGATCCATTCCTTATCTCCCAGAATCCTGGGATCATTAAGGCTGGTAAAGAGCTCTAAAACCATCAAATCCAACTGTCAACCCAGCACCACCACCCTGCTCTAAGCTGAATTGTAACAATTTGAGGAAAACCCATTTTTCAGTGCTCTTACCTCCACTCTGAGCTGCCCAGACAGAGGAACACAAACCACCTCGGGCCAGGGAGTGCTATGATTCCCTGAGTTTGCTGTTCCTGGGATTGGGAATTGGAGGATGTGCGGAGCAGGAGCCTTTGGCATCCTCAGGGCTGAGTTTTGTTGTGTTTTGCAGTGAACTGGAGGAATTCTGTTCAGTATGGAAGCGCTTTAAGTTTGTGGAACATGGGACAATAACTCTGAGCAGATGCACAAATGCAGGCAGAAATCCAGGGAAAAGTAGAGTTCATCTCCCTACAGTTTATGGGAACTCCTCTGGCCCTACTTGGGCTCTGGGCTCTGCTGTCCCAGGAGAAAGGGGAAGGAGAGGGAAGAGTGAAGTCCAAGTGGGATGTTTTAAATCCAGACAACTTCTCCTGGCAGCAAGGGAGTCATCCAACCTGCTGCCTTTGGTGGCACTGCTGGAGGAGAAGCCAAACCTGCCCTGGTGCTTGGTTTAATGCTGAGCTCATCCTAAACCTTCACCCATGGGAACACTCATGAATTACTAATTCTATTCCAAACAATGCCCACCAGGTTTCCCATAGGGAAAGGGACAATTTACCCAGGAACTAAAGGGGCACAGCCAGACTTGAGCAGCACTGAAAGGCAACATCCCCCTGAATACAACCAGATGTGCAAGGAATACACGGCTTTCCATGGGTAAAACCTGCTGCAGAGCCCAAATTAGACTCAGCTGCTACTTCCAGGTCTTGAAGGTTAGGAAAAAGCAAATTTTTTTGTGGGTGATCCATAGCCATAGCTCAGCCTTCTGGCCATGGCTGGCAGGGCAGAGTATTTATTGATGAGGGCAGATGCTCCCAATTGGAGATACTAAATCCATATTCCTGATGTTTAATTGCAGCTTAGCTAAAAACCCACAGAAGGCAAGGAACTAAGCTCAGTGTATTCCACACAGCAAGGAAAATGATTTTGTGCCCTCTGAACCTTCCCTCTGTGCAGTGTGGGCTCCAGCCAAGGGTGGGAAAACCCTGCAGTTCCCAGTGGAGGGTTTCACGTTTCACACAGGAGGATCTCTCCTTGAACACCCACACACTTTGGTCCTGGAGACCCTGGGTGGGAAACCACAGCTGGCAGCACAGCTCCACGTCCACAGTGGCTCTGTGACCCCCAAAACTGTGCACAGAGTCTTGGAGCTGGGACAGAGCACCCTGATGCATGGAGAAACACCAAGGGAACAGAGCTGGGTGAGCTGGTGGATCCCAGGGAAGGGCCTGGGGGGCTCAGCCATGGATGGGACACCAAGAGTCAAAGAGGAGATGCTCCTGCAGAGCCCCTGTCCCTGCTGAAAGCCAAGGGATGCTTGCCTGGAGCTGGCTCCCTCCTGGAACCAAAGCACTCCTAAGGCCTTCCCAGCTCACCTTGTTTTTCCATTACTCGAGGACTCAGCTCGTTTCTCTGAGCAAATCCCCTGCTAAGGTTGCTGGGATTTGAATTTACGGCCACGGGAGGTGTTGAGCCACCAGGCCAGATGGTTATGTGCTAATTTCCATGGGTTGGAGTGGTTTGGGGATCTCAGCACAACTGTCCACATTACCAAACAAGAGAGCTTGAGCTGTTTCCTACATTAAATCATTGCATGGCTTTCTTCTCCCCTTATTGCAGAAGAGGGTTTGATTTGGGCTGTATAATTTACACTCCATAGCCTGTGACCCAGTGCAGCCAGGAGGAAACTTTGGAAGGGGAGACAATACCATGGAGGCAGATTTTCCTCTTCCCTGAGCTGAAATTCCTCATGAAGCTGAATTTTGTTGACCAGTTCAGCTAATTCTGATTTTTTTCTGCTCCAGCAACACCAGCCACTGACAGACTTAATTGACAGACTTTATCCTTATTTTGCACAACTCAGTGCTATTGGGTGGCAAGTTAATCACATTTATTTATGAATTTAAAATTAAAACCAGAAAATAATACCCATCCTCCCTAAGGGGGTGGCTGTAAAAGCAGAGTCTCACCCAGCTTTGTGCAGGGAGTTCATGCGGCTTTAATTTCCAACACAAAGAATATCTCGCTGGGCTGGGGGGGTGACATCACCCTGCTCCCAAAACTTCATGTGCTTCTCTTCCTTGCTTTTAAAGCTATTATTTTACATCTCTGCCGACAGATATTTGTATTGGCACATCTCATGGAATATTAAGATTGTATCTTTTCTGTTTAATTTCAAAAGGCGCTTCCTAACCCCAGTGCAAGCTCACAACTCCAAACCATGAAGATGAGTGAAAGCTTCCTTGCAAACCTCTTAATTTATTGTTCTTCTCCCCAGAGCCTCAGCCCTTCCAAGCTTTCATTCTCATCCCTCTATATTTGCATTTAGGGCCATAATTAGCTGCATTAACCGAGGATAGAGCAGCAAAACAAAGAGGAGCTTTCTGTCAGTCTCACCCAGGTGTGGGCTTGGCTTTAGGACAGTTTATCACTGCACACAGTTGGAAGGATGGAAAAGCCTTCAGCATGTCCAGAAAAGGGCTGGTGGGGCAGAGACAGCAGCAATGGAGAGAAATGAGTGGAAACAAAGTCCTTGGAAAAGCACTTTTCACCAGAGCTAGTGGGATTGGGATAAATCACCACACCATGCTTGGACTCACCTGCCCTAACCCCAGGGAAGGGGGAGCAAAGTGCAGGCGTGGGGATTTGGTGTGGTGGAAGAACAAGCCCCAGAAAGCTGCAATTCCAGCAGGAATAAACCTGCAATTCCAGCAGGAATAAACCTGCCTATCCCTGGCTTTTTCTGGATTCAAAGAGCAGTTAAGCTTTGAAAGAGGCACCCCAGGGAAGTGGAGGTGTTCAAAAACCACATGAACGTGGCACTTTATGATGTGGTGAAGTGGGCATGGGAGTGATCAGTCAAAAGCTGAACTTGATGACCTTGGAGATCTTCTCCAGCTTTGATGATTCTGTGATTTTTAAGCCAAACTCCAAAACAGGCTCTTGTCCACTCTGTGGATGGCCAAGACCAGAGGACTCCCCAGTGTCCCTGTCCTGCCCCACGTCCTGGCCATGGAGCTGCCTCCTCTGGGCATCCTCTTCCTCCTGGAGTGAGGACACAGCCCCTCAGGGGGGGCAGCTGGACCTGAACTTCAGGGCTGGAATGTCAGGAATGTCACCACAGGGCTGGTGAGGGAGAGACCCCAGGTGAAGGACCTGCAGCACGGACCCCAACACTGGTGGCCATTTCTCCAGGTGGGCTTGGCAAGCTGGCCCTGTCTGGGACATTTGGGATGGGTGTTGGTGCTGTGAATCCTCATCCTCCTCACCCCAAATCTTGGTGATCATGAGGGAATTGACCCATTTTTTTCCTCTCAGAGCAGATGATGCGACTAAGGCCATCGAATCACCCAGGGGGTGTCTCCAGGTACCCAGTAACTGTTTAAAGATCCCAGGCTGCATTTGGTAAAAATAACATCCCTCCTCTCTAAAAAGGCTTTTTGCCCTCAGATTTCTGCCTCCAAGAGGGTTCCTGGGGCTCAGGTCCCAGTTGGGGTTCCCAGACCTCAGGATGCTGAGCAGGGAGCACGGGAAGGTGGCCCCAGCTGTGCCCAGCTCTTGCCCAGGAATATGGAATAGCTCAGTATCAGCTTCCCCAAAAGTATTCTAATTTCACTCCTCCTGTGTGCTTTTCCTGGCAGCTAAACTGAGAACTCCAGCTTTTCCTTCTCCATATTCCAGCAGCGAGGAGAGCAGGGGTGGCCCTGGGGACAGGGGAGTCTGGGCTCACCTGGGGTCACCCCATCTCCCTCCCTGGAGCCCCTCCCTGAGGTAAAGGCAGACAGGATTTGTTTTGGTGCGATTCTAAAGGTTTTCTGTGCTGAGTTTTGCCCTCTCTAAATCCCCCCTTATTATACATTCTTTAAGTATTTTCTTTAAGTGTGATGAGGAAAGTTCAATGCATCAGGAATTTTCCCTGTTACTTAGAGGGGGAAGGGGACGGGTCTTGGGTTTATTTCTCAGCTCTGGAGAAGCCATGGTGAAGGAAAAGTGGTGGGAGAGCTGCTTGGAGGGATGGAAGGCTGGTGGCTGGAGAGGGGATGGAGCAGCTTCTCCTCATTCTCCCACACTACCACGAGCCAAAAACCAGGAGCTGGGCTGGAAAAAGCCATGTTAAAAACGTTCCTCACAGCACAGAGATGAGAAATCCTGCTTTTCCAGAAAATATTCAGAGGTTGCAGTGAGATCTCTCACAGAAGGTCCTGTTACATCACGCTGGAGGTCCTGGAGAAGCTCAGCAGGGCATCAGCCACAGCTGGAGGAAGGTTCTTGTGGGGACAGGTCCTGTTGTAGTCCCATCCTTACCCCACCCCACAAGGGCATTACTGACCCTTCCTTGACTTCCCTGCATGTGGGGTGAACACCACCCACCCCTCTCTCATCCTGAAGTGATCCCAGTGCCCTAATTTGATTTAACTCTCCCCAAATGCTGTCTGTATTGTTTTTACTTCACTGAATCATTTCCTTAAGGTTTAATCCTATTCCCTGTGCACTCTC
>VZRH01000398.1:478640-509283 GCA_013397555.1 Urocynchramus pylzowi | reverse complement strand
GGCCCGCCCCGCTCCCCAATGGCCCCTTGATTTCACCCTGCAGATCACGAAGCTGAAGATCGACAGGAATCCCTTCGCCAAGGGTTTTCGGGACCCCGGCAGGAACAGGTAAGGGCCGGGGCCGCCCCGCCGCCGCCCCCCGCGCCCGCCGGCCCCGCGGCTGCGTTCAGTGCGCTCTCGCCCCGCAGGGGGGTCCTGGACGGGCTCCTGGAGACCTACCCGTGGAGAGCCCCCCTCGCCCTGGACTTCAAGGCTTTCGGCGCAGACAGCCAGGGTAAGTGAATCCCGCTCGCCGCCTCTCCCGGCCGCATGCCCCGAGCTCCCCGCGGGGCTCCTCGGGCGGCTCGAACCATCAAAGATAACGAGGAGCACCCAGAAAACCGATCCCTGCTTTCTGAGGGAGCTCGTTCCGCGCTGGTTTGGATAAAACTCCTGTGGAAATGGATGCGAGGAGTCGGGAAGAACAGGATGAGGCTGCGGGCTGCTCCAGCCTCCGGCTGAAATCGGAGTTAGATGGAGAGAAAAAAAATATCTGAGTGTGCAGGAGGCTAATTTGGAGTCGGGTTGTTCCGGCTTTGATCCTGTTACACTAATTGCTTCCAACCGGGTTGGGAATATCAACTACAAACGTGGTCGTGGTGACCGCCCGTGCTTTCTTCAGCGGCAGCTTCTGCGCCGACAAATGCGCTATGCAACAGAAAATAAAATTATCTGGTGTTTAGGATGCACAGAAATGCAGAAAAGAGGAGGAAAATTTTGGGGGAAAATGCTCTCCTTCATCCTGACACGAGCAACCGGTCCTTTACAGCGCTTTCCCGGAAAAACGGCTTCAGAAAGTAATATTTGAAACCAGATTGTTCATAGCGCCGAAGGGAAAAAACTAACAGCTCGTTTGCACATTGGAGCCCTCCAAGCTGGGTTTAAAGTCGCGAATTAAATTCTCGTTCATGTCGGGAACTCTTCAAAGTCTTGGGACGCACCAAGTCACCCCCGTGTCTGCCGGGAAATGCTGCAAAAATCACGGCAAAAATTCGTGTTCTGCAGGCGTATAAATGAGGGCACAAAGAAATCAGATGCGGGAGAAATTAAGAGGTTTATCAGTTGTAAAGAGAACTAAAATTATTATCATTAATTGGTGGTAGTAGTAGTAGCAGCTTTATTAGTAATATTGATAGGGTTTTTATTAATTTTATTTTTAGAAAATGTTTTATACAAAAGCTCCTTTTGAACCCGTTTGCCGGGGAGAGGAGGTGGTGGATGAGCTGCATGAGGAATAAAACAACAACAACTGCAATGTTAAAGATGTTAAAATATTATTGTACATATAAAATTAGAGCTACCTGGGATTTTTGGATTTTTTTGTTGTTGTTGTTTAATGTATTTGGTATTTTTCTTCAGGACAGAATTCCTGGACTGATATAAATTTAACAAAATCTGCAGTTCTACTACTAATAAAATATATTTCTGAAGAAAAGCCATAAAACTGAAATCCCAAAGCTCTAAATCCAGGAGGTAAATTAAAAGAAATTATGATCAACATGCTGAAGAAAAAATTTGCCATATAATTTTTATTTTTAAGCCGAATAGAAAGGGCAGAAAACACCTGCTCATTGATCTGCTCCATCGTTTTTGCTGCAATCCCCATTCCCAAATTTGCTGTGGAATTTGGGTGAGATTATTGCTGGGGATGTGATATTATTTGCTGTGTGCAGCGGATACTGACCCTGCTTTGCTCTGCTCTATCCAACCACGGAGGGGTTCGCTCGCTGCCTCTCACACAAATATCAGCTCAACCCCATCTTTTACATGACCCAAAGTCCCTGAGCCCTGGAGGACATCAGGATATGCCCATGGAGAGAGGAATGGATCCTGCCCTGCTGATGTCAGGACTGAAGCAGCCACTGGCATGAGCAGGGAAGGGTGAGACCTTCACTCCACAAAACCTTCCTGGATTATTGTGATCAAGGGCTGGCCTGTGAGAGGCTCTGCTTGTTGGGAGTTTGGAAATTAATTTGCATCACATTGGAAATCTTTGTGTTTTTAAGGGTTTTTTGAGATTTGCTACAGCAGCAGCTGTGGTTCAGTTTTACAGTTGATTTCGGGTCGCTGGTTGCATGTCAAGTCGGATCAGATCCCAGCCAGGCATTGTGTTGGTAGGAATTGAATGTAAATAGTAGCACAAATGGATCCACATTCCCTTACATCCTTTCCCAGTGATTTTGGTAAGAAATTAAAATAAAGGTGGGGGGGAGGGGGAAACCCTCTGGAAGAATTTGGTAATGAGTGTGCAGCAGACATTTGGCTCTCCACAGGCGGGAGATGAAACCAGCATCTGTGCAGCACCGGGGCCGGCTGCTCCCAGCACCATTCCCACCTCGGAGCAGCCATCCCATCCCTGCTTCATTTTTACTCCTTGGCGTTACTTTTCACCCAAATTCTGAAAGTGTTCATTCATCCCTTCCAGAAAGGAGGACGTTCACATGACTTGTGAGATTGAATTTCTGGAGACACCGATAGCATTCAGGGGAATGTTTCAAATTGCTTGGGAAGCCAAGTGAAATGAGTCAATTCCTGTGAGCAGGAAGGTACAAAAAAATTCTCCATCGGGCTGAATATGCTTTTTTGTTCTTATATCCAAGGGGAAAAAGCTGTCTGGAATTTGCATGAAAAATAGGGAAGCTGAAATGGCAATGGTGTGGGTATAGCAGGGGAGGGTTATCGGTCCTGCAGCCAGGTATGGATCCAGGTGTGTGTGGAGCTGCATTTACCATGATCCCAGTCCAAGGAATGGGATTAGACACGTGCAAATATTGTTCTTAGACAAATACCAGCAAACAATAACCATTTATGGATAGATCTTCCCATTTTCCAGGAGCTGGTCTTTGGAGCGGGTTCGTGCTTGGACGGACACCGGCAGCAGGGAGACCAGGAGCAGGAGTCCTCCAAGGATTGCTTGGCTGTGGACACCAGTTAGCCCAGCCTGGATGATTTCTGTTTTCCTTTCCAGGTGGGAGCTCCAGCTCTTCTCCAGTGGCCTCCAGCGGTGGGACCCCCTCTCCTCTGAACCCTCTGCTCTCTCCATCCTGCTCCCCTCCCACGCTTCACTTGCCCGCCAGCAACCTGGGCATGCCGTGCCCCGAGAGCTTCCTGCACCCCCTCAACGTGCCTCTCTACTACAAGATCTGCCCTACGAGCTTCTTGAGACAACAGGCGCTCCTCCTTCCGAGCCACGAAAAGCTGGGAGCCACCAACCCACACCTTTTACCCCACTTCATGGTGGATGTGCCCAAACTGTCTTCCCTGAAAAACGCCAAAGCCGAAGACTTAAACGCTCAGGGCCTACAAGCCCCCGGTCCTGCTGGTCAAATGCTGTATGGATTACATGCATCTGGAAACATTTTCCCATCAAGTCCCATTGCTCGGGAAGCACTTAATTGTTCTTTACATCCTCCATATGGCTTGTATGGTTATAACTTCTCTGTGCCATCCAGACTGATGAATGCAGCAGGGCATTTCAAAGTGAGTGACAGCATTCCGGCTGCTTTGAGGGACGGCAGATGCAATCACTCCAACTGGCACCCCACAATTAACCACTGCCTTTAGTGGGATCAGAGAATATTTGTGAGCTGTGTAAAGCAAGTCCTTCCTTCTTTCATAGCCAGGGGCTCATTAGTTATTGACTTTGAAACACTGCATGGTACAGGAGCAGGATGGGCAGGCATTTAATCCTTTTATTTTGTGGACAGAAGTGTTGTGTTGTTGGGAGGGTGGAGGATCTGTGAGGGTCTAAGATGACCCTGAGGTGATTTTGGCCACATTTATGTCACAGTTGTAGGTTAAGAGCAAACTGTCAGTCACCTTTTTACTATTTGCACTCCCAAGTGGGGACATTGATGTCTGTATTTCTACAGCTCTGTTTTCTCTCTCTTGCTTGCCTTTAGTTAGCTCAGAGCCCTGGGGAGCTGCTGCTCACCCACTCAAGTTTTATCCCTAATTTCAAAGGGACTATCCAGGACCTGGACTTGCCAAGGGAGCCACATCTGGTCAAGCACTCGAGCTTGTTCTTAAGTTCTCTTGGCTCTGATGGGTCCTAATTAATGCCATAAAAGTCCCTCATCCTCCAAGACCCAGATGCCTCCATTATCAAGGTGAGGACATAAATCCAAATAACTTAAATCCAAGTATCTGCTGCCAGGGTAAAGAAAGGCAGGATGAAAGATGGATGGGGTGAGAAACTGGAGGGGTGGCCCAGAGCCCTCTTTTCCATGCCCCACCCTCCAGTGGCACCAGCATCGATGGCGTGGTAGGAAGGAGAGGATGGGGTCACACATCTCTCCCATGATGAGATGCATCCATGCTGGGGACATGGAGGATACATCTTGGAGAGTTGTGTGGGGTGAAACACCCCCAGGAGCTCTGCAGGACAATCCTTTGAGCCAGAGCTCTCAGCCCCAAGGGACACAGAAGATCCACATGGGATCTCATCCAGCCTTGCCCGAGGGAAGGGGCAGGAATGTTCCTGTCTCAGTCCACAGGGAACATGGATCCTTTATGGAGAATTACAACTCTACAGGCCCTGGAACATGAAATTTTCAATTCCTTCCAAAATTCCTGTTTGTTTTCTTGTAACCTGTGGATATTCTTGTTATTCCTGTAAATAATCTCCAGCTCCCAAGGGTGCCATGTAACTCACAATAAATCAGGACACAGGTTTTATTCTTTATTTGATTGATGTTCAGTCTCTACCTAAAGTCAAATTTATCACTTGGTAGATGGCAGGGATTGGAAAATAAGGCTTGGTTGGGACCAGCCCTATTTTGAGATGAATCCTATATTTTCAAGCACAACACACAATATAGAGGGATTAGGCACAGGCTTAAGAATCAAAACTGATACCAGAGTTTTGATTTTATTTTCATCCTTAACAGATAACAAATTCAGACCAGAACAAGCAATAACAAAAGCTGCTAAATTAACCAAAAATATACTTTTATTTTCATGAGACTTTGATAAAATTCAGACAACATTGGTTTCCTTAATTTTCCTGATGTGGGTGTTCACAGAGCCCCCAGTGATGCCAGTATGAAATGGGGGATTGTGATAAATGGTCTGTACAACTGTAAAAACGAACAAACCTGCTTTCTCGGGCTGTTTCTTAGCAGTTTATCTCACTATTTTTATTAAAAAAGAAAAGAAAAAGCTTTTTTTTCCTTGGGAGTCCTTATTTCCAGCATTGGTGGTGACTGAATTCCCGTGGCAAGTCCACTGCTGGCCCTGGCCAGGCTCTGTCCAGCTGAGTGACCACGACCCAACCCCCACATGTGGTTGCACTCCTGGGGAGCTGGAAGGATCTTCCTGATCAGTCACGGATTTGTGCAGTGGGGAACTTCCAATTTTCCAAATATTTGCGGTTGCATAAGATATTCCAGAGTTGCTGGCCATGAGTAATCCAGTAAATCAGTGTCTGGTTAAAAATGTGACTGATAATGACTGGGAGAGATATTTTTGGTGCAGTGATTTGCTCCACCAGGAATGATGCTCGGCAGATTCCAGTGGAATTGAGCTGGATCTCAAAGCGCCTCCCTGGGTCCCATAGGATCCCAGGTTTCTCCACCCTTCCTCATCATAGCCACATGGAAAACACACCCTGAGCCTGGTCCCTGCAAGGTCTGAGCATGTCCCAGGGGTGCCACACTTTGGGAGGGTGCTCATCAGGCAGATCCAGAAATATCTATTTGTGTGTAGGAGAGGTCAGCATGGGACGAGAGGAGCTGCTTGATCTGGGTTATCTGAGGGTTATTTCCATTTTCTTTGCCTTTTCTTCCTGCTTTTATCCTTTCAAAAATCAGTCTAAGAAATAAAAAGGATTTGGGTGGTGTTTTCAAGCCTCTGTCATGTGCCACCAAGGCCACCTCAGAGCAGACCGAGCTCCCTGACCCTTCTGGCATAGGAATATTTTCCATATCCACAATGGTGACTCAGCTGATTCACTCACACTATAAAATAGATGGGTTTGCCTAGATATTAAAATGAATGTGCTCCAAAAAGTAGCTGACCTGCACTCTACACTCTCAGGGCCCTTTATAAAACAGACACTAGTGGGAGGTGAGTGGCGGAACTCGAGAGAATAAATCAGATTAATCAATATGATTTATCAAATGTGAAACTGGGCAAACTGAGGTCGATACTTCAAGCAAGCCCATGTGCCTGTCAATACAATTTCTTCACTTACTGCTTTGTATTTCTTGCCACAAATATTATAGGAAAACTCGTGGCCATTTCAAAGTTCACAATTCTTTGGACTTAGTGGGCAAATACAAACAGCACCTCAGGATTACCGTGCTATTTTTAAATGGGAACAGGGAGAAAAACAAAGGTTTTTTTTAGAAGATGAAACTTGCTGAACAATCTCAGCTATTAGTCATTTGACCTTTCGCAAGAGGAGTTTGAAGTTATTTGGGAATATCTGAGCCTGTTTACAGCACTCGCCATGTAAAATTCGCCATTCCAGAGGTGCCGTGTCTGTGCCCAGCGCCGGGACATGGGATGGGCTTGGTGCTCAGACACGGGGGTGGATTTAAAATCCAAGGAGACAAAAGATCCGGCAATAATAGTTTTAATCAAAGTGCAGTTTACTCTCTGGTTTCACCCAAATTTAATCCATCTATTGGAGAAGCCAAAGGCATAGAGGGAGCATCAGATGTCGCTTTTGCGATGGAAGTGCCTCGGTTTACATTTGATCTGCTGAGGTTGGGGCTGTAATTAGATGATAATTTGTATCACAATTATGCAAAGCAAACGAGGATTGGATAGCAAGATAGAGCAGAACAAATAAGCACCCAGACCATTTGAAATGCATCCAGTATGGAAACCATGTGCATGTGTGGCTGGGGCCGGGGACATGTTGTTCCAATAAAGCTGCAGAAAGGGAAAAGGCCGGGATCGGTTCCTCCAAAAGTTTCAAATGCTCATGTTTACAAATTTGTATTGCACATTAATATGTAAACACAGCCTATTGGAAACAGATGAGGCCACAATATTTACGTGCCCTTTCCTCTTCGTTTTGGGTGTCTGGTTGTCCCCCAGAACACACAACATCTGTGGTGACTCATAAAACTCAGCTCAGGAAGCTAAAGGAGAGGTTCAGATAATTATGAAATCGCTGGTGCCATGGTGACTCTCCCATCCCAGATGGATTTGGGGTTCTGGGTGCAGGGGGATGCATTCACAACTCCTGTGGGGTTGTGCTACAAGCACTCTGTGACTGGAGCTGCCCTTTGCAGTGCCACAAGTGAAGCCTCATTCTTTGGCATTTTCTGGATGAATTTTGTAATTTTCTTTACTGCTGTGTCACTTGGAGCCATGACAGGAACCATGGCATTGCTTGGAACATGCAGGAGCTCTGCCATGCCAGCTCTGTGCTCCACCAATGCTGCACCCACTGGGAAAATCAGCTTTTAAAACATCAAGAACTATTTTTTATAAATTAATTTCCAAAAGGAAAAGGAAAAGCATCTTCCTCACAATGTGAATAAAAGCTTTGACTTTTTAATCACCTTTTCTTTCACTGATTTATTTGCATTTTGGGATGCAAACTCCAGGCATCCCTTTCCATGGCATCCCAGACCACCAGCCCTGGCAAGTGAATGCTGGTGGATGCAGCAATCNTGAAATGCATCCAGTATGGAAACCATGTCCATGTGTGGCTGGGGCCGGGGACATGTTGTTCCAATAAAGCTGCAGAAAGGGAAAAGGCCGGGATCGGTTCCTCCAAAAGTTTCAAATGCTCATGTTTACAAATTTGTATTGCACATTAATATGTAAACACAGCCTATTGGAAACAGATGAGGCCACAATATTTACGTGCCCTTTCCTCTTCGTTTTGGGTGTCTGGTTGTCCCCCAGAACACACAACATCTGTGGTGACTCATAAAACTCAGCTCAGGAAGCTAAAGGAGAGGTTCAGATAATTATGAAATCGCTGGTGCCATGGTGACTCTCCCATCCCAGATGGATTTGGGGTTCTGGGTGCAGGGGGATGCATTCACAACTCCTGTGGGGTTGTGCTATGAGCACTCTGTGACTGGAGCTGCCCTTTGCAGTGCCACAAGTGAAGCCTCATTCTTTGGCATTTTCTGGATGAATTTTGTAATTTTCTTTACTGCTGTGTCACTTGGAGCCATGACAGGAACCATGGCATTGCTTGGAACATGCAGGAACTCCATCCATGCCCGCCCCGTGCTCCATCAACGCTGCACCCACTGGGAAAATCAGCTTTTAAAACATCAAGAACTAATTTTTATAAATTAATTTCCAAAAGGAAAAGCACCTTCCTCACAATGTGAATAAAAGCTTTGACTTTTTAATCACCTTTTCTTTTACTGGTTTATTTGCATTTTGGGATGCAAACTCCAAGCATCCCTTTCCATGGCATCCCAGACCACCAGCCCTGGCAAGTGAATGCTGGTGGATGCAGCAATCGAGGCTGTTGGGAATTACAGGGGCTGAAAGGACTTTTACAGATGTTGGGAATTGACCTGCAAGCTGTTTGTGCCTAATAGATCTCTGGTCTCCCCAAGCTCGTGGACTTTCTGAATTTTGCAGTTATTCATAAAGCCATTTCTCTGCTGTGTCCTTTTGGTGACATTCCCAAGAAGGACCTATCGTCTACTTCCATCCATCAAACCATTTCCTCCCAGACTGTTGCTCCTTAAGCACCAAGTTTTCAGTTTATTGTAGCAATTAAGTACAAGAAGGAGTCCAGGTTTTGAGAAGGACCCCTTGAGCTTATAAATCAACCAACACAAAGCAGCGAGTAAAAGTCAAGACCTTTCTGGAGAAGGAAACACCAGCAATAGGGAGAAAACTTCAGAAAAATAATTTTTGCTGCTTAAGGAGGCAGATCCCGAACAAAACCAGAGATGGGGGAAGGAGCTGAGGATGGCCTCTGGCTCTCTGAAGTCTGAAGATATATTGGATACATTTTTCAGATATTTTCAGGTATTTTCTCTTATTTCAAAAGCCTTGCTTTCTCAGGTTTTCAGAGAATGGTGTTTTGGAGAAATTCACTTTTTCCTTCTTGGCGCTGGCTCCAGATCTCACCTCGGCGCTGGGTCCCAGTTCCAACAATATCCTCAGGGCCCTGCCCGGCAGCTGGGAGCACTTAACAGCTCATCCGCCTGCTCCCTCACCTGCCTGAGGAGCCCTGACAGGTCCATCTGCTTCCAGTCAGGCCTCAAATAAAACCTTCGGCTCCGAGGGGAAGAAACGAGGCAGGGGCTTGTGTGGTGCCTCGGAGTTACTGCTGAAATTACTCAGCTGATGCTCCAGGGATGGATTCTGCCCCCAGCTCCTGGTCCATCAGAGTGAACTGCTGCATCCCTTCCCCTGGATCTGCAGCCTGAAACCAGCAGAAATATCCTTTTTTTAGGCAGGTTTGGGTGGATATTAAGCACTGAACCACGATCCTGCTGTGCCCACGTCACCTCAAGAACTTGGTGATTTAAACCATCACACATTGCTTCAATTACCCTGGAGGTTTAGGGCAGTTTGATAAATTTTGGGGCTGGGGCTGCGTTTCATGTGAGTTTTCAATCCCCGGACAAAATGGTGCGATCCAGGAGGCTGGACTGGCTTTTTCTCAATAGCACCACAATACCCTCAGTGCTGAGTGCCTTTTAAACTTGAAAAAGAGCATAAATCCAGATACAAAGCAATGTTTCAAGTGCTAAGTGGTTCATATCCATATAATATTGAATTATTATTATTATTACTGCTACTATTACTATTATTAAATATCATGCAATGAAATGCAAGGAGTGGGGGCTCCTGTGCCCTCCAAAGCTGTGGGGACAATTAAAAGCACCTTCAAGTGAGTCCAATAAGGTCCCATCCTCTCACAGGACTTGAGATTTGGGGCTGGAATTAGGGATTTTTCTCCCTGCAATGAAAGCATTTCACACGTCTATCCTTAGAAATATTCAACTAGGGTTTTAACACCACTGCCGGTGCAAAATAAATAAATTTAATTTTACACCAATACCTTCATTTCTTGCAGCAAACCATTAAGTCTGGAAGTGTTAATAAACTTGAAGATGAGAATGCAGAGTCTTCAAAAAATTTGATTATCAACAATTTTTCTTCTGTGGAGGCCAATCCATGTTGAATATCCAGCTGGCCCACTCAGGACATGCAGGTACCACATGTCTCCCTTCACCAGCAACACTTCTAGCTCCAGCCCTTTGCTGGATTCTTCCTTTATGTTCGTTAAAAGTCGTACTGTAAAATTAATCAAAGTCGATATGCTATTTCCTGTATCGTATTTCTTCTAACGTTATCAATATTGCTAATAAAAATAGAGATTGGAACAGTATGTTGTAATGTCCAGATATAAGCCAGATCCTGCTGCAGCTCAAATAAATATGGATTTGGCCTTTGGCTTTCATAAAAGCAGGATAATGTCTCTATCTGGGCTCTTCTAATGGATAATATCAGAGCCCTTTGCTTCACTTCTCAGAATTTCCAGAATTTGAGAATTTAGGCTGGTAGAAGAAATACAACTCTGTGTCCTGGAGATTTTCGAGATTAAACCAAATCAAAGTAAAGCAGAGCCCCAAACTTCATTCCCAGCTGAAACAAAATCTGGCATTTCCAAAGCCTTTGTGCTTTGAAAGTGCTGACACTTCCCATGTTGGCCTCTGGAACTGCAAATGAGGAGCTCTTGAGGGATGGAACGGGAAGGAGAGGACAGGGAAGGGCTCATACGGATCTGGTCAGGTCCAGGTACTTCATCCTGCTGCTGTTCCTCCTTCCCAAGACAATATCCCCTCTTTCTGAGTGTTTTTTAGTCAAAGTTTTGGTCAAAGAATTAGGAAGGAATTCTTCCCTGTGAGGGTGGTGGGGCCCTGGCACAGGTTGCCCAGGGAACCTGTGGCTGCCCCATCCCTGGAGGTGTCCAGGGCCAGGTTAGACAGGGCTTGGAGCAACCTGGGCTAGTGGAAGGTGTCCCTGCCCATGGCAGCGGTGGGACTGGATGGGCTTTAAGGTCCCTCCACCTTAAACCATTGCATGGTTCCATGAAATGGGTTTGGGCGGTGTTTGAGCTGTGTGTGCCAGTGAGGATTCTTCCCCTGTGTCCAGCTCCTCTCACCACCTTGAGGATCTTCTGGAGAGTCAGGATTTCCTCAATCCAACGTGTATGAAGGATTCATCTGGGAATGCATGGTCATAGCTGCTGACCCTGGGAGTCTGTCTCCAGGTCCTGCTGGTGAGACAGCCAGAGCATCGCGCTCCAAACTGGAGCCTCCCAAATGACCAAATATCACTTATTTTTTAACTGGTTTTGAGTATCACTCATGCATCTGGAGCCATCAGCCTTAATGAGCCGTAAAAAGGAGGAATTTTGCTGGGTAGGTCTCCTGGACACAGAACAGAGCAGAGAATGGAAATGAGATCCAGCTCTGCCCAAGCCAAAACTTTCCGGAGGCGATGGTGAGTGTCTCTGTTGGCCATCCTGCATCAGGCTCATGGGGCAGGGAAGCTTCTGCATCCACTGACTTCTTCCATCACCCTGCATCCGATCCAGACCATGCTCAGGCTCCTGGGAAAACTGTCTCAAAAATTTGGAAGCTTCAGTGTCTCCTTGGGGTTGCATCCCTTACCAGAGCCACGGCTTGGAGGTAGCAGGGATTGGTCCATGCTCTCCCTGTGGATTTGCTCCTCAGCTTAAAAAAACAAAGAAAATTAATGAAAACATCTCTGGGATGAAGGAAAGTGTTTTATTTGCAGAAATTGGGCTTGGCCAGTTTGGATCCTGGCATTCCTGCCCCAGCAGCCACGTGGCCCCAGTGCCAGCCCCCACATTTTAATTCTTCCCCTTTTTTCCCTTAAAATAGGACACACCTGTAAGGAAGGCGAGTTGCTTCAAGACATTCCTGATCTGGAGCATATTAAACTGATATTTTTGTTTTGTATTTTGGATGATTTGCTCCAGTGATAACATAATAGCATGATATTTAGCCTGGGACTGATTAAAACATTTCTTTTGATCAGCGCAGCAGATTGGAACAGTTGTTTATTACTGGACAAAGCTCGGAGAAAAGGAATTAAGAAAAAAGAACTGAAAAAAGAAACGGCTCTGGGTGGCTGTTGGGTTTGGTTTGCGCTGGCATATTTCCTTTGCTTTGGGAAAATTCTCTGTTCCAGCCGGGGTTTGGGAAGTGAGAGAAGGGAAGGACGATCCATCACGCTGATGGACAACGGCTGAAAAGCTGGGCACTGGCTGTTAAAACCACACGTGTGGGGAATAAAAGTAATTTCTCCCTCTCAGGACACACCAGTGGCCCAGATCATCACTGATGAATTTCTACCTCCAAATTTAGCATTTCCTAGGAGGAAACGTCTCAGCTACATCAATCACTGCACACTTCAAAGCCGCCTATGTTTTAAAATATAAGATTTAACTTTAAAAACCTTTTATTTTGCTTTCTTGACCAAATGCAGAGTTGTTTTGTTACAAACCTACAACATCTGAATGTAAACGTGTTATTCTGGTTTAGCTCCAGTTCCTCTAAAGGCTTTTAAGGCTATAGATTTTAATTACATGAATATTTTTAATAAAATCCCCTTTTTAACTGCTGGCAAGACTGTAAGGGAAAAAACAATAATATCTGGCTCTGTCTCTCTGACAGAATAATTCTTCAAGTTGCATTTGCCACATCCCCGCAGCTGCGACCAATAATCCTCTGTCTTTATGATTCTCCTCCGATATGAAATTAAAATGAACTGGAAATGTTTATGCTGCAAATGGTGTGCAACACATTAAACAGATAATGCCAGCAAAGGGTTTGTTTCAAACAGGGGTTCCTCCTCCAGCAGAGCCCCTCTGTAACTTAATCCCCCCTTTTCCCAGGCAGCAGAAATTGCTGCTCCCCAGAAAGCCTCGGACACATCACAGTATCTTCATTAAAGAGGAATTACTTCCATCTCACCATCCCCAGGTGCCACTGAAAGCAGGGCTTTGTTTCACGTGGCCCATTGCAATTCCTGTGTTTATAGTAGTGGATTCCTTGGCTTCATGGGACATTTGGAGATAAATCTATTTTGGGTCCTGTTTGCATCCCCTGGCCTTTTCCCTGCAGCATGTTTATAGCTGCATATTAATTCCTCGGTCATGCCTTTGGAATTTTTCACTGCTTACAATAATAAAAAAAAAAGAGGCCTCTTCCTATTTAATCATCTCAGCCCAATATATTTTTTGCTTGTTTGCAGTGATCGATACATTGGGCTAAATCAAATTCTTTCAGGCTGTTAATTCTGAGGGGCTCCATTCCCAACGCCTGCACCTGCCCCATGCTTTCCTCACAAGAGGACACCTCTCCCCAGCTCCCAGGGTGACTTCCTGACGTGTGTGCAAAGGGATCCTGGGGATGTGGAGAGCCTGGGGCTGGTGAGGTGAGAGGAGTGACATGGTCATTTGTGTCACGTGTCCCTCTGTGTCCCACAGCCAGACACTGTGTCAGTGACTTGGTAGCGGAAGGAGCTTGTCCTAAATTGGGGGATTTTTCCAGTACAACCAATGGGATTTTCATGTCCTGCTGCTTCCTGGAAACCACCACCACGGGATGGTTTGGGTTGAGCCATAAAGCCCATCCACTTCCATCCCCTGCCATGGGCAGGGACACCTTCCACTATCCCAGGTTGCTCCCAGTCCCATGTAACCTGGCATTGGACACTCCCAGGGATGGGGTAGCCACAGCTTCTCTGGGCATTGTGTGCCAGGGCCTCCCCACCCTCAACTCTGCTCAGAAACATGGTTTCTGCTATATGGTTCTGACTTGAGGACTGGAAAGTCCCATCAACTTTGCTTTGATATTTAAATTAAATAAGGTGTTGGGAATCATCACTAATTGTTCCTCCAGAGAAACCCAACCCCTCTAGACAGCACTGGCAGAACAAAAAAAAATTAGATTTACAGGAGCACATTGTCATTTTGGGTTGGGCAGAGTTTATCCCATACTCTCTGTACAGCAGCATAAATCTGGCCAGGGAGGGAAGGAAGGGAATGGCAGCACAAGCTGTCAGCAGCTCCCTGGGATCTGACAGAGTCCAGCAAACACTCCCCCCATCCTGACCCTGCCTGTCAATCAGCTTTCGGGGAGAAGCCCCTTCCCACCCTCCCCTCGGCCCTTTGGCCAGGAGCAGCAGCCAGCTCCAATTTGGAGTAGCTGTCATTTATCATTATTTCGGGGGGGAAGGGGCCGGGAAGGTTCTCCTCACCCCGAAGGTGCAGGCAGAGCAGAATTTGAGATGATGGGTGGGGATTTCCACCGGCACAAATGGGAATAAGACTCGGAGCTTTCCAGGCTGCACCAAAAATAGCGGCCCAATTTCAATCTCAATTAGAGCTCGGTAACCCCGGAGTATAATTCAGGAGTCAGCTTCTAAAATTTCAATTCAGGATGAAGAATAATATTCCACTTCCCCCTCTGCAGCCCGAGCGATTTTCATTTCATAGGGGCTAATCTTGACTCGAACATGTGTTTCAGTGAGATGCTCAAGGATATGAGTGTGCTAAAGAAAATAGGGGAAAAAGTTGTGTAGAAATGGCTGTGCAAGGGTCTGTGGAGGAGTCAGCTCCTTGGAATCACAGAATCATGGAATGGTTTGGGTGGGAAGGGATGGTAAAGCCCATCTGGTTCCACTAGCCCAGGTTGCTCCAGGCCCCGTCCAGCCTGGCCTTGGACACTTCCAGGGATCCAGGGGCAGCCACAGCTTCTGTGGGCACCCTGTGCCAGGGCCTCCCCACCCTCACAGGAACAAATTTATTCTCAAAATCTCATCTAAAACTTCCCTTTTTCAGTTTAAAGCCTTTCATTTATTTTTTGGATGTTCCTCTTACCACAGAGCTCCTATCAACAAGTCTTATGGAAAAGAAAAAAATACGAAAACCTTCCCAGATTTATTCTTTATTTTAGAAAACATTATTTTTCAAGGCTTCCAATCAGTATTATCATTCTAATAAATTCCTTTAAGAATTAACATTTTAAAATTACTGCCTGAAGAATATTTTGCATTTTAGAAGGTGTCTCAATTTGATTTCATTCTAATGACGAAGGAAATTAGCTTTAATATTCAAATTAAGATTATTATTTAGCAAACATAATATTTTTCACTTACATGCTTCACCCATGAGCACTTTTTTAGCATTTAAAAGTAAAGAGTTGTATGAAGGGATCAATCCCTTGGGTAGGAAGAGAGGGGAAAAAATACGTGATTTCGCAACAGCAAAATAGAGATTTTCCAGCCCTTTTGCATTCTGTCACTGGGAATTGCTGGGGTAGAAAAGCTCCTTCAGAGCTTTTTCCCCCCCGTGGACTTTCCTGCAGCTTTGGCTCATCCCTCTAAACGACAAGGCCGGCACGTTGGCGAGTGCCCCTTCCCTGTGCCGCCGGCGTTCACCCTCTGCTGTAGGAATTATTTCTTTGTTACTTAATCATCTGTAATTATCTCCTGGAGTAAATTCTGTTGGTGCATCAATTTTCAAACACAACAGTCATTTTTATCAGTCATGTTTATTTAATTTTAGCTGATTAGCACAGAACCTAACAAGTGGCTTAGACTAACAGTGTGTCACTGCCCAAGTATTTTGTAGGTAACAAGAAGACATGGAATAGTGCACATGTTGCTTTGTCTGCATTAATCTATTTACATTGTAATTCTTCAACTGTTTTTAATGGCTGGTTCAGCTGGAAGCAATTAGTTGTCCAAATTAAAGCCACATTTCTCACTTAGTGCACTGGGAAGGCTTTTTGCCGTTGTCTTTTCTTTGCTTTTTGTTTTCCAAATCAAGACAGATACCGTTTGAAAATGCATGAAATCTTATTGAGGGGATTGATCCGGGTGTTTGGAGCCGTGTTCCCGAGTGTTTGTCTGGAAGCCAAAGTTTTGGAGGGGCCAGGGAATGGTGTGTTTGGAGGGGCACCCTGGAGCAGGGCTGTCAGCACAGCAGCAGCAGCCGGGCCTCGGAGCGAGACCTCGGGGCAGCTCCAAGGCAGGAGTGGAGCAAAGCCAGGAGAAGAGAAAGCACCAGATACTCTGGGCTGTCCTGCAGGGGCAGGAGCCCGTGGTTTATATATTAATTAAATTAAAAAAGAGGTTTGTGTTAAGTAGAATGTCATTTATGCAGCACTTCAGAGCACAGTGTCAGTGCATGCTGGAACCCACCTTNNTTTAAGGGAAAGGGTTAGCTCGTGTGTGAACCCCCCCTTTTTTTTTTTTTTTTTTTTTTTTTTTATTTTTTATTTTACAGGCTAAAATGTCACATTTTTAAAGAAGACATAAAACATTTGGAGTTAGGCTGGTGTTGCTCCACCCCACCTCTGCTCATCTTATTCTACAACTCGATGATATTACAGTCCAATGTCTCCCATGAGGTTTGGACTTTTTGTGCAAGGTGAGAACTTTTCCTTAAAAAGTACTATTTTATACCATTTGTTAAAAAAATTAAATAAATAAAATAAAATAAAATAAAATAAAATAAAATAAAATAAAATAAAACAAAACAAAACAAAACAAAATAAAATACTCTCCATGCATTGATTTTGAAATCAATGCATAAAGTCAATGACTTATGAAGGCAAGGAAAGAAAAGCCCCACTGTGCCTTCCCTATAAAGTGGTACCCAATGCGCCAGCCTGGGAAGGAGGGTACACCTACAGAAAAGAAGGACTTAAGTCACCGTGTCCCGATGTACCTCCAGGGGTCATTGGACAGGTTTCAGTTTGAGCATCATTGAAATTGACACATTTTATTTTCATTTTGGTAAAAAAAATTAATAAAATTCACATGTGGCCTAGTCCAGACTGAGTCTTCGCTTATGTCAATATTCCAATAAATCAAGTTTGGTCCAGATTTCCTCCTGAGGAAGGTTTAGCTGGTGATCCAGCAAAACAGGCTGAAGGGAGGGAGGGCTATCACCCTGTTTGCTGCTCTGCTCCTCACCTCCAAACCCTAAAGCCCCAGTGGGGAAGTTCTCTGCCTTCTCCAGGTTGTGCAAAGCAAGGTGCCCCTCAGATATGTGTGTGTGTTTGTGTGTGTGTGTGTGTGTGCTCCTTCTCCCCCAGACATGATGTGTGTATGCTCCTTCTCCCTCACACATGGTGTGTGTGTGCTCTCCTTCTCCCATCAGACATGGTGTGTGCTCTCCTTCTCCCCTCAGATATGGTGTGTGCGCTCCTTCTCCCCTCAGACATGGTGTGTGCTCTCCTTCTCCCTCACACATGGTGTGTGTGTGCTCCTTCTCCCTCAGACATGATGAGTGTGCTCTCCTTCTCCCCTCAGACATGATGTGTGTGCTCCTTCTCCCCTCACACATGGTGTGTGTGTGCTCCTTCTCCCTCAGACATGATGTGTGTGCTCTCCTTCTCCCCTCAGACATGATGTGTGTGCTCCTTCTCCCCTCACACATGGTGTGCGTGTGCTCCTTCTCCCTTAGACATGATGTGTGTGCTCCCTCTCCCTCAGCCATGATGTGTGTGCTCCCTTTTCCAGCCCATCCCAGCTGTCCCTCATTACATGCTCCGCCTGAGCCTCACGCAGGGTCAGGTTGCGCCGAGGCAAAGGTCAGAGGAACCTCCAGCCTGCATTTTGCCATCGCTTGATTATTCAGATAACAAACAACCTAAAGACTGACGGGGCTTCTCTGTGCCCACAGACAGGGCCTGATCACTGTAGCAAAAGAAAAAGGCCATTTCTAATTCCTCCTGGCTGCCCTCTATCCTGAATCTCCCAAAAGTAATTCAGCGAGCAGATGGTGTTTGTGGAGCTGGTGCTTGGCCGCAGACTCCTTGTTCTGCCATGTCCTGCTTTTAATATACTGCCCAGCATTAATCAAGCAGTTTAGAAGCATCCTGTATCAGTTGTGCAAAACAGGGCTTAAATGATTTACTGTCGGATTCTTTCAGCTCCTGTTAGGCTCCTGTTTTTCTTTCATGTGGGGAGCAGGGGTCAGCGGCGGCAGGAGATCCGTGCTTTCACTTGGCCAACATTTGCTGCTGTCATTCCGAGCCCGCTCCGGTCCCTGCCGAGCGACGGATGTGTTCATGCTCCCAGCCCTGGATGCTAATTGATTTTAGGGAGCCCATTCATCAGTTAAATTTAGTAGATCACCCACCAGGTTTGCTGTTCACTGTCAAAGGTAATTCAATTAAAACTCCACAAGTGTGACTAACCAGTGGATGGTAAATATGTTCACCAGCTGTGTTTGCTGGGCCTTCTCCACCCTCTTGTGTCTGTGCCTGGTGGAGGATGTGCCCAAGCCCTATACCTTGGCTGATTAATGTATACAACAAATCTGCAGCACTGCCAAAAAATTAAGTGCAAATGCCATCTTTGGGATGTGAATGTCTGAACATAAGAGCTTCAGAGAAGAGAAATCCTCAGGTGTGTTAAAGGCAGTGGTACAGTGGTTGAATTAACTCAGGTCTTGGGGTTTTTAAAATAACCTTCCAAGGAATCAGATTAGGATTTTTGGTTTTGAAAATAACTGCCAAAGAATCCAATTTGGCTTTTAAAATCCATTAACAGTTTGGTTTTTCCTCATTCACTCCCACTTTGCCCTCAGCCATCAGTCAGAGTTGATGCAAAACCATGCAACTTGGTTATTCCATCACCAAAGCCACGTATAAATCAGGGATGCATCACAGGAGCTCATGGAAAGATGTTTCTATTAAACCCTGAGGTGGGGGAACCTTGCTGGACCCTCCTGCCTGACCAACTGGGCTTTGAGTCTCCTGCCTGCTGCCATCGGGCACTCAGATGTGGTTTGGTAGTAATTAAGTGCATCATTAAGGATCCCATTGCACACCACGGGACAAAATGGTGTGTCTGCTTAATAGATTAAAGGAAAACATTCTCTGAAAAGCACAGGTAAACAAGACACTCATCCCTCAACCTTTCACCCTGGAAGACCAAGGTTCACATCCCACTGGAGCACAAATAAATAGGGACTGGACTCCCCTGGCTCGCTGCTGGGGGGCTTATAGTCATGGTGAGACCATTTTGGAGCATGACAGAGATGGTGGGGATGGGAGAGGATGAATGGGATGCAGGCTTGGAAGGGGCTTGGAGCAGAGAAATTCCTTAAATCCCTGCCCATCCAGAAAGTAACATGGATTTACTTGCAGTCAATACAGTACTTAGACTGGCTGCCTAAAATTCTTCTTAAAAAATTAATTAGGCAGCATCATGGAGTTTCCAGGAGCTTCCACTGCACAGATCCCATTCCAGCAGCCCCTTCTGCAAGAGCAGAAGCCCACACAACACTGAGATTTCCTGATTTCCCTGTGGCTGTAGGAAATAAATGAGCTGGAACGACTCTGCAAACCACCGGCCTTCCTGCACATCTCTGTAGTGCAGGAGGAGGAAAACCTGTGTGGTAAAGAGTACCCTGAGAAAACAGCCAGATTTCCCAAACATCCCCATAAACCTTAATGAAGAGCTTGGGAATATCTGGTTTATTTATTACTCCAACCACAGGCTAAAAAAACCCCCTTAAAACTTCAGCAAAAGCATTAAATTTGGAAGAGAACCTGGGATATTCATATCTGCTGCTTTAAACTCACACACCAGACAACTTGTGGTTTGGTGAGTATTAATCTTTGTATTTCTAAAATATTTGGATGAAAAAACAGTGCTATTGTTAAATGTAATAATTACCACTAATAAATTATTGCATCTCCTCTCTACACATAAAACTACTCTGCATAAAATGTTGTAATTTTACATTTTACATGGAAATATGAAGATTTTAAGCAGTGGTCAAATACTTACAGAGAGGTAACTGGATAAGGAATGGCTTTGATACACAGCTGCTGCCAGGAATTCTCTTTTTGTTGGTGCTGTTGAATCTCTCCCTTCTTCTGGCATTATTGAATAAAGGCACCTGCTGTACAAATCAGCAGAAATCTGGAAAATCATTATCACTCCAACACGGAAACGATGCCCATCACGACAGAACAAATGGGGAATGGAGCCTACACAAGACTTTAAAAAAGGGCTCTATTTGTCAAATTACCAGAGGAAAAGTTGATCTTACTGTTATGGACTTTATCCACTTCCAGGTCACATCAATTAGTCACAGCAGGCTCGTGGAGACTGGAACTAATTTACAACACTCTGAACAGGCCCGCCAGCTCCTCCGATGGATTTCCAGGCAAATATTGGGACTTCAGATGGAACTGAGAAACCACCAGCAACAGAAACCCAGCTTAATGGTTCCAGTAATTTTGCACTATTTTGCACCACGAGAAACAAAGCCCTGATTGTGATAAGAATAAAGGGAAATTATCTCCTGTAGAGACTCCAGGGTTATGTTTATCTAATCTTTGAAAAAGAAAGGAGTCATAAAAGTTTTAATACAAAATACTGAGCGTCTTTAAAGGAAGTTTTCAAATGCTTTCCTATCTCTGACAGCTCATTTTGACAGAAATTGATTGTGATAAAGAATTATGAATCAGATAGCAGGGAAATTAAATTAAGCTGATTGTTATCTTGTCAGATACACACATTATGTCATGTTCGTTGCTTTAGACTTTTGCAAAATGATTGTTTCATTCAGGTTTAATAAATTTAGAATATCCTAAGCAATACACACAGGCGTGACTGTAAAACACCTTTGTTTTTAAAAATTTAGATTTTATTTATTTTGATATTTTTATTTATTCATATTTCATTTTATTAGTCTATATAATTAGCACATGTATATAATTCTCTAGATTGTTTGGATTATTAAATATGCATGTTTAGATTAGAAATATGCAATATGAAATATTTTATTCTCTGAAATCCCCCTTATTTAGGTAAGGGCTGTGAGCAGCCTCTGTGCCGAGTCTGGATCTGGCTGCCCCTTATGGTGACTGGCACCATTGGAAGACCCTGGAAAGCTTTCCCAAAGCCTGGATCCTGCAGCCCCTTTGATTTTCCCTTTTGAACCACATCGTGCAGCTGATCCAGGCTGAGTTCCCTAATAGAGAGCAGCAAAGGGAAGCAGGAGCCTGGGAGAGTCTCTCAGTGCATCTTCTCCCAGTGAAAGCAGCTCCACTGGCACGTGAAATTAGTTACAGATTGTTCACGTCGGGCCTTTCCCTCATGGAATGGTAATGAAGGGAGCTGCTTCCGAAACAAGCAAGGCCACTGACCCTACTCGGGGCTCCACTGGAAAAACACTGCTTGAAACAAGAAAGTTGGGAGCCAAGTGCTGTTGTGAGCTCAAAGCAGCCTGAGCAAGAGCTGAAGGCAGAACTGCAGAGAGAATCCTGAAATTAAAGTCAATCCATCATCAAACCAAAGCTCATCAAAGCTCTGATAAAAAAAATAAAATTGCTACTAAAACCCATCTCCATCAGTGCATACTGAGTGGTTCCTTATGTATAAAACAGAAGAATTATCACAGGTCAAAAGCAGAACGACAACAGCTAAAAACCCCCAAGATTTAACTAAAAATGAACTTTAACTCCAAGTTTTAAGCACAAGGTTACTCACTATCCTCCTCACTCCTAACAGATCTCAGAGACCTAAATTACCCCCAAAGACAGCAAAGGACCGTTTAAGAGTATTTAGTGCAGACTGACCCCATTGAGCTGATGGCCCCGTGGATTGCTGCCCAGCTGGATTTTGGGATCAAAGCCCCGGCACAAGCGTGTCCTACAGCGAGTGGATGCTGCCCAAACAAAGGTTCCACGGGAGACACTGCTCCCTGAACCAACCAGATTTCCTTGAACTACTCTGACCAGTCATTCTGCAGGATCCATAAAAGCAAAGCCTCAGGTGCCCTCTGCTGGCTCTTGAACAACTGAACAGAAATGTTAAAATTGAAGATTTTTAGGTCTGGGAAAGCCAAACCCAATCCCAAACTCAAACCCACGCCACCTCCTTGCCAGCTTTGTGGTGGTCCCTTATTCTGTGTGTAGGGACAGAAAACCCTCAGAGATGTTTAAGCACGCAGTTCTCTCCATATCAGACTAAATCTTTTTAAACATCCCATAAAATTAGAGTTTCTGTTGTTATACTTAACATTAATTACTCCCCAATTGTCCCAAATCTCTCTCAGTAGTACCCACTTTATTTTCTTCTTGTTTTCTCTCCATAAAGATTGAATTTTCTGGATGTCTTCCCACAGGAAAGACATCCCATCTGCTTGTCCATTCATGTACAGAGACCTGTAGCAGCCACACAACCTGGACACACACTCAGAATGAGTTGTCTGTACAATTTTATTTACCACCTGCAGTTACATTTACAAACTGTCCCATACAAATAAAGCAGTTTTCAAACTGAACTCAACCAGAGCTACAAAAAGTATTCTCTTCTCTATACACGGCACCAGCTTCAGAATTTATGTCTATACACAACTGCTGATTATGTTTAACAAAAATTCACTATTTTTTGGCTCCAAGGATCTTCACAAAGGCAACTTGATAAGTTTTATCCCGTTGCAATCATGACATTAAAGTTCTTGTTTTTGTTTTGCTCCCCTCTCCTTTCATCTGAAGCTTTGCATGGCTTTGTTTTGGAATTCTAATGAAGACAAAGCTACCACAAACCAGCAGTTTTAGAAACAGAGGATAAAAATGCTGAGCAAAACCATCCAGCAACATTTCAAGCAATGTTTCACTTTAGATGTGCCTGCTCATCAGCAGAAATATTGAAATTTTAACTGGCAATAAAGTTCCAGAAAAGCACAAACAAGTGATTTAACATGAAATGAACTTTACAAACAGTCAACTTACAGAGACAAAACAAGGCCGGAGTGAGGAGCCAGAGCTGCTCAGGGAAGAGAAATGTTTTGAGGAGCCTGAAGGGAGAAAGGATTAAACTCAAATATTGCTTTAAGAATAACTTTCAGCTTTAAGCATTTCCAAATGACGTGAGAAAAATGGATGTATTTAAAATATAACATCAACCTTTCTGGATGCAGCTCCCAGCCACCAGTGAAAGCATTTCCCCAGGAGAGGGCAGGAGTTCTGTACACAGGAGCTGCTAGCCCCAAACCCTGGCACGGCTGAAACACACAGCAACTCCTGGAGTGAAGTCAACAGGGCAAAAATTCCCTGTCTCAAACACCTATTTCTGCCTAAGCCTCTCTGCACCACAGTCCCCCAGACATAACCTTAATTATGTCAGTCAAACCTTTGTATTTGTTAATTCCTTTCAAGAGAACAGTGGACATCTGTGCTTCTGGAGATCACCAGCCTGGGATAAGATCAAAACTCCACAACAACCAATAAAATAATGAAGCTTATTTAACCTTTCTGTTGCAGCAATCTCAGTCCCAGACTATTTTTAAATCCCTCCAAGGCTTACAGCAAGGCAACAGACTGGGAAAATCAACCATGTGGGAGCTCAGAATTGCTGTCTGACCCTCAGCTAATTCCAGAATGGCCCAAACCAGACTAAGAGCAGCATCATTTTTAACATTGGAAGAAACCAGACACAGTAGCTGGAGCTGTCTGCTTTCAGACACTGAATCCTCAGCAGCTCATGGACAGCTCCGAGCAAACTCCGGTGTGGAGGGATCCACAGCAGGAAGCTTCCAGAACTCTCATGATATGAAGTAACTGAATATTAAAAAGCTGAAGGAAGTCCAGCAAGGCAAAGGCACACACACAGTCACCCCAGCTGGTAACTGGGTTGCATAGATACACCATGACCTTGGTTACAATGCTCAGAAGCAGCCAGGGAAGAAAATGCAGGAAAAAGACCCTTTCTAGGATGTTTTATTAATCATTTGAAGGGATCATAGACAGACTACAGCTGTCAATATGTGGTTTTTAAACACCTTCCAACTTCTCCTGTTTACAGGACGAACACTCAAAATATTTACATTTATTTTTAACCCCATTTTCTTTCAAACAAGTGAAAAGATCCCATTTTAAATTCATGGGTTTAGTTCAGCTGCCAGTGTGAGAGAATCCCACAACATTTCAGGTTGTTTTGTCTATCTTATTTTCCTTCCTTTATTTTTACAGCAACCTTGATTACTTCAGTACGTAACATCCTGCTCAAGCCTTGGAGTGACTTGGGTAACACATTCAAAATAACATCTGAAACTGCCCTGAAATGTTTCATCATTTCTGCACATTTTCACTGAAAAAATCCCACTTGAATAAAAAAGTGAGGTTTTTCTTTTTCCTTAACCAATTCCCTAACACTGGAAAACCCAAGTGGCCCTGAACACCAGGCAATTAAGAACCAATTCCAAGCCTGGTGCTCCACACCTTCCCTCATCCCTACAAAGACAAAAAATACAAATGAGCCCAAAAAAATCAGGAAGAGAATTTCAATGTCACTGTTTATCACAACACATCACAAGTGGTCTCAGGTACAAATTTCTACAACCATTTCTTATTTTACAACTGCAACAAGAGTTTGAAGCTACTGAGAGCAGCCAGACTCTCTCACTATGCAGAAATATAATGGGTTTGCTAAAATTAGCTCCTCCATATAACCAGAATATTAAAAACAATGGGATGTTATCTGCAAAGAGCAACAGACCTGGCAAAGAGTCCAAAAATATATTTTATTCCTCCTGTGCTGAAGTGATGCCACCATCCAAGTCCCCAGTTATATGAAATCAGCTTTTGGTAACTCATTTTTGAACTAAACTGTTAATTTCAGCACATTTATCCTAAATTTCAAAGACTAAAAAACTCAAAGTCCACTTATTTGTTTCAACAAGTGAATTTTCCAGGAGGTCCACGCTGTCCATCCCTGCGTGTTCCAGGAGTTTGGCTCTGTAGGAAAATGATCTAGAACAATCATCTGAACTGATACATCAGTTCTCCAACCATAAACAGTTCTCATAATTTAAAAAAATCACTTCATAATTTAAAATATATCTCACTGACACTCTGCTTTGCTTGGAACTAGAATGTACTGACTTAGTAGCTGACTTTAAACATCAACTTGAATTTGTGAAAAAAGCTTGCAAAAAATAGATCAACTTCCAAATGTACAGAAAAGGACATTAGAGCTGATATTTTTGGGTCACTTAATGTATTTTAGAAAGAGTAGCAAGCTGGGGGTGAAGTACCCTATATTACAAATATTCAAACACCTAAGCTGGACTGTTTTACACCTCGAGTGTAGTGCAGGGTTAGTTCCAGACAGGGAATTTGGAAGCAGGTCCAAAGAACTGCAGCTCTGTTCAGTTAGACTTGATCACGTAGGCGGGCCAGTCTCTGTGACAGCTCATCCTGCACAGAGGAAAACAAAAAGGGAAAACCAACCATCAGCAACAGGAAAAGCAACTTTTGCCACCTCATGTCCAGCTGATGAGAAATTCTCTAATGGTTTAACAAAATTTGCTTAAGACCTCAAGCATGGCTATGAGGGAAGAGTTTCAGAACACAACATTAAGCAGAGAAAGAATTTTTTCAAAGAATGTGGAATATTTAATAGGACAAGGGGGCTGAAATCCTTCCCTGTGAGGGTGGGCAGGCCCTGGCACAGGGTGCCCAGAGAAGCTGTGGCTGCCTCATCCCTGGGAGTGCCCAAGGCCAGGCTGGATGGGGCTTGGAGCAACCTGGGAGAGTGGAAGGTGTTGCTGCCCATGGCAGGGGTGGCACTGGATGAGTTTGAAAGGGAAGGGGCCTTAACATTCAACAAGTGTATTGTTAAAATTACTTTGATAGCAAGACTTTTAACCACATAGTTTCCTTGGGACAGCTGAAATAGAATTTAGCAAGTAAGCACTCTGTTTTGACTGAGTAAAGCATTAATTCTCACATCCCATTTCTCCAGAAAACATTGACCTCACTGGAAATCCAACATTTACCTGCTCTGCTGAGGCCACGCTTGTACCAACTGAACCTGTCTGTCCTTGAGGTAGTTCCATGTTCAGATCAAGGCTAACAGGAGAAAACAGAGCAAACACCAAGTCAGGCAGGGGTGGATCAAGGGGGAAGCACAATCATTGACAGCAGAGGAATAATGAGACAGCACCCCCTGAACACTCCAGAGTTACACATGCTGGTGAGTAATTTTGACTACTCCCAGGACAAGTCAGGTATGTCCAGAGGTAAAAGGAAAATTGTGGTTTTTCTCTGCTTCCAAGAGACAGCTTATAAAACAAGGGTATTTGATCTCAGATATAATCAGCAAGGGTTGTGGGAACCAAGATTTATTCTAAAGAAATAGAAATTTCACCTACCCTGCTTCATCTGCCATTTCCTGCAGGAGCATGTCCACTTGGTTCTAAAGGAAAACAAAATGGATTTTTGCATTTGGAATTTCTGACCACTTCTTGTTAGATTTTCAGAGAACAGGAACTATTTTAACAAAACTGATTTAAAGGTAAATGCCTTGGCAGAATAGTTTTGTGCTTAACCACTAGAAGGTATGAACTCAAAACTAAGGGGTGCTCAGCAGTTAAAACTACATTAATTGAACTCTGACTTGTAAATAATGCTTCCACAGAATTCAACTTATCTGTAAAAAATCCCTGACATGTACCTTAGTGTTTCAAGTGCTGTAAATGAACAGTTAAGACACATAATTTAAGATCACCTTGCTAAAATATATTTTATCATTCTTACTTGTGGTGTTGTTAATGTTGTAGTGTTGCTCATTGTGTCTTCCATCTGTTGTGTCTGAACATCCAGTGTCTCAAACTGATGCTCAAATTTGTCCATTAGTGCAGATATCTATGAAAAATATGAATGAAATTACTTATCTTCAAGTAACAGAAAAAATACATCTCAACTGGAAAACTCATGATTGAATTTCCCTTTTCAAAACTTGTGCCTTCTGCTTTTGATGTCAGCTCCAAGAAAATTAAGTCTATTTACCTTTTCCAAGTTCATGCTCTTCAAGGTGGCATCCATAGATTTCACCACCCCTGCCATTGACTTCGTAACCTGAAACAAGGGGAAAGAAATTATTACAAGGAAAAAAAGAGCAGTTTAGGAACAAATCCTTCCCTGTGAGGGTGCTGAGGCCCTGGCACAGGGTGCCCAGAGAAGCTGTGGCTGCTCCTCCATCCCTGGAAGCATCCAAGGCCAGGCTGGGTAGGGCTTGGAGCAACCTGGGATAGTGGAAGCTGTCCCTGTCCATAGCAGAGGGTGGCACTAGATGGGCTGTAAGGTCCCTTTCAAATGAAATTATTCTGGGATTCTGTTATTTCTTACCCAGCTCTCTTATCTCTGTCCACAGAGCTTTGACAGTACCAAATAGAAGGGAACATCCTATTGCCATCTGTAATGTCATATTTTAAATACCTCCTACCATTCCCAGATCTAGAAATTAACTCAGCCACTTGAAATACACATTCTGAGGCAAAATTCACTAAAAATGTTTCATGGCACTCATTTCTGTAGACTTGAGACCTATCACTGTTAAGGGATATATTTGGTCCACAGGTCACAATAAACTTTCAAGGTGAAGAGCAGTAGATTAGTTTACCTTAAACAACTATCTGAGCTAAAAAAGATCTCTGGAATCACAACTCCTACCTCATGACTTTACTTTGAAGGGGAGAAATATCTTTGCAAAATAATCCAAAGAGCGGCTGCCAGAGGAATTCCAGCAGCCGATTTACTCTCGGCTACCTCTAAAACCAAAAGTGAAAGTTCCCAGCTCATTGCAGCCGGGCTGAAGCCACTCCAGAGAAGATGAGAGGTCTCCTCCTTGCCCCTGCAGGACGGGGAGGGCCTCACCTTGCCCATGGTGACAGCAGTCTGGACCCTGGCTGCCACGGCGTCCACGCGGGCGCTCATGCGCAGGAAGTTGATGGCCTGGTTCTTCTGGCGGATGGCGTTCTCCGCGTGGATCCGCGCCACCTCCATGTTCCCCTTCTGGATGGCCTTGGCAAAGAGAGACAAAAAGGAAAAGCCTTTTACCCTCCCCTGCTCCTGTACACAGGATTTCTGTGTAGTCTGTTCTGGCTTTGAAAGAAGCATTAATTAGTCAGTATATCTTTTTCTATTAAAAAAGTAAACAAATCTCTCGCTTCTCCCACAACAGATCCCAACATTTCCAAGATGAGAACTCCTAACTTCTTTCCAAGGAAGGCATTGGAAAGAATGCACTTCAAACAGGCAGTTTTGCAAAGCTACAGAAACACAACTTCTGTTCCTGAAAACAGTTTCAGTCTCAAGACACAGGCACAGGCGGTGCAGCTGTATCTGATGGGCAAAAATACACCAAATCAACTCAGTCTCTCTCTTCACTACCTCAAGGACTCAAAAGCTGTTTTGAAGTTCCTCTCCACAAGCCCATTTAATACAAGCTGATAAACATGAAGTGGTTTTAACTCTGAGAACAACAGTCTCTACCAAATCACATACAAGACAATCCCCTAGGAAAGCAAATGCCACGAGCCATGCATGAGGATGCACAAGGATTTATCCTCATGTTTATTAATAAACAGGAATATTTATAGTCACATATTTTAAATCACAAACACTGACCACATGATTATTAGCATGCACACCGGGGAAATGGCAAAACACGAGATGTCTTCCTGCCCTAAGAGGCAAGCAACAGATCTAAAAAGCTTGGTTCAGACTTACCTTCTTAATTTTAGCTTTCTCAGCCTTTTCTTCTTTGTCACATTTTTTGGAGTTCCTGTTGAGCTCCTTTGCAGCGAACTTCAAATTAAACAGGTGTTCTGCAGTGCAAGTTAAGGGACCAAACCTATTTCAGACTGATAAATCCAGCCACCAAACACCCCCCAAGAGGAATTGAGAGTGGTTCTCTGCTGGTTACTTTCACTCCCACACCCAAATCCTGTGACTCCCAGTGAAATGATGTGGTTTCCTGACCTGCCTGGAACCTCCCCATCCAAAAAAACCCCAAAGCCACCGAAGAACACAAGAAATGAACTGTGTAGCAGCAAACTGGCTCAGCTGCCACAGCCAGCTACAACCCAGCAGGATCCTGGATTTAAATTGTTCATCCAGCTCCTTCCCAGCCCTGGGTCATGTGAGTGATCCCAGGTTCTCTGACAGCTCTGTCATCTGACTTTTGGGCAGAGAGTACTCCAGTCAGGAAGAGAAACTTTAGAAACAGAAGTTCAATTGCTTAAACTGAAAGCTTAAAGAAAACAGTAAGACAAGCCTTCAGAGTGATTTGGAATGACTGCACTAAACTATTACTGACAGAGAATCTGTCTGCTGTAAAAATGACAATCAAAAACATTCTCTTAAAATACTGTTGATGAAAGCTTCCAAATAATATCAGTCCTTCTCAAACAATATGTAAGTAAAAAGCCTTGTAGGTTTTTTTCCTGCCACCTGTGATATCCCAAGAGGAAGATGCAGCAGGTACTAAGATGATTAACAATTAAGTGGACGCACAAAGCTAAACATTATGAGTACTTAAGGTTTCTTCAATATTTCAAGAACATAAATTATTCCAGAGCTGTTTTCTGCTTTAAAGTCCAGCCATTCCTCTTACTCTGACAGCAACCTGGAGACATTAGGAATGTCTTTTGTTATCCTATAAACATCACAGGCAGACTACAAACAGGTAACACACATGACTTTGCATTTAGGATATCTATTAATGTAGCTACCAGAACCAGAGCAGTTTATTTTGAAATAACTTCCTCAGTTACTCAGCTGGGGAATTTACCCAACATTAAACCAGCTCACCTGCCACCTCCTCAGCTCACCCATTCCTGCTCCTCCCTTCAAGTGTCTTTCTCAACGTGCCACAAACCAAGTGGAACCCAACTTCCACCTCAGTTTGTGACTCACAGTCAGCTGCTCCAGCAATGCCTCAGTCCCTACCAGGACAACCGGCAATGCCAGCAGTGCCTGCACATTCCAACCACACTGAGACACTGGAATCCACACTGAGACCTCTGGGCTCTGTGAGAGTTTTCTGCTCCTGTGTGTGAAGACGGTTTTATAGAGCAAGAAAGTTTCAGTCAGCCCACACAGGGCTCTGTGTGTAAATTCTTGCCAAGAGCAGGAAGCACAGCTGACGTGCTGGCTGTTTGGAGGACAGCCCAGCTGACATCACTCCAGTTTACACATATGTATGCTGTCCCTGCTGCACAGTTTGCACTACTTTTAGTATAAATTGTGTTTTATACTTTTAGTATAAATTGTGCCTCAGGAACTGGGCTGTCCATCCATCCTCCACAGCCCTGCCTCCTCCTCCTCACTGCCAGCCCAGGCTGCCTGATCACACCTTAGGAAGAGACACCGAACTTCCCACCCACTTCCTTGTCCCTTCACGGCGGTGAAACCACAGATTCACGGAATAACTGAGGTTACAAGGGACCTCTGGAGATCACCCAGTCCAACCTCTCTGCCGTGGCAGGGTCACCTGGTGCAGGTGACACAGGAACGTGTCCAGGTGGGTTTGGGACTTCCCCAGACAGAGACTCCACACCCCCATGGCAGCTGTTCCAGTGCTCTGCCCCCTCCACGGAAAGAAGTTCTTCCTCTTGTTGAGGCAGAACTCTTGGATTTTGGTTTTATTTTATGCTTCTCATCCTGGTGCTGGGCACCACTGAACAGAGCCTGGCACCATCCTCTGACACCCCCGGAGATATATATTGGTATGGAATATGAGATCCCTTCTCGCCTTTCTCGTCTATAGAAAAGAATTCCGAGGCTGAGAGATCTCAGCCCCT
>VZRH01000398.1:425131-478500 GCA_013397555.1 Urocynchramus pylzowi | reverse complement strand
GGCCGCGCCTGCGGCTTTGGGCTGGGAGGGAGCGGGAGCCTCATGCCAGCCCTCCCCTGCTGTGGGCAGGAGCACATCCGGAGATCGGGGTGCTCCCAATTCCGGCCAGCCTGGCTTTGGACGCTTCCAGGGATGGGGGAGCCAGAGATTATCTGCGAAATCTATTCCAGAGCGTCACCACCCTCACAGGGAAAAATTTCTTCCTACAATCCAATCTAAATCACAGAATGTCATGAGTTGGAAAGGATCCACAAAGATCATCAATGCTGCTCCTGGCCCTAAACAGACACCCCAGCAATCCCACCCTGTGCATCCCTGGGAGCGTTGTCCAAATGCTCCTGGAGCTCTGGCAGCCTTGGGGCTGTGCCCTGGGAGCCTGGGCAGTGCCCGACACCCTCTGGGGGAGGAACCTTTTCCTAAAATCCAGCCTGACCCTGGCACAGTTCCGGCCATTCCCTGGATCCTGTCTCTGTCACCACAGAGATCTGCCTGCCCCTCTGCTTTCCCTCACGAGGGGTTGTAACTTCGCTGAGTGTCCCCTCAGGCTCCTCCAGCTGAACAGACCAAGTACCCTCAGCTGCTCCTCAGGACACTTCACCATCTTCATGTCCCCTCCTTTGGACATCTCTCCTCTCCTTCAGTCTGAATCCATCCCCCAGTTCCCAGGTTAGGAGGGAATAAAGCCATTGATTAATCTCTGAACTCTTGGTAGAGACCTTCTGCCTCTAAAATGAGAAGTTTGCTGTATCCCAGGTTTTGAAAGGTGAAGGTGCTGTTAATGGCTTGTTCCAGCCAATAAAATTGTAAATAAATTGGTTTGCCTTCAGACAATCATGGGTGTCCGGTACTGCTCATTAGACTGAAATCACCTTGCACAGACACAATTTCTGAGCCGTCTCTCCAGGCCCTTGTAATAAATAAATAGTGTCTCTTCATCTTTCTTCAGCTCCTTAAGGTACTGGAAGGCCACAATTAAGTCACCCCAAAGCTTCTCCACAGTGGACACCCCCAGCTCTCCCAGCTTTTCTCCAGAGCAGAGCTGCCCCATCCCCTCTAATAATTTGTGGCTTCCTCTGGCTCCTGCAGTTCCACATCCTTCTGGATCCCAGGGCTGGAGGCAGCTGTGCAGGGCAGAATCCCCCCTTCCTGCTGCCCACACTGGGGATGAGCCCACGACTTGGGGGCTGTGGGCTGGGCCATGTCCAGCCTCTCACCCACCAGGATCTATATTTAATGATATTTTCTGCTGAGGCATCTCAGACAAAACCTGCCAGAGGAGTGATGCATCTGAGCTGGCAGCTCTTCCCAGGTGAAATGCCTGCAGGAGTCGTGGATACGGTAATAACGCAGGAGTGCTCGTGGCAAATGAACTGCAAAGAGTGTGGCAGAAGACAGACACTTGAGCAAAGCCAGTAACTAATTATTCTTGCTGGTGTCTCAGGAGTCTGAATTTACAGTGATAAAGACCACTGAGTCTGGCTGTGAAAGCTTTGAAACCAAACTGGTGACACCACAGCAGTGACAGACTCCATGTGTGTAATAGGAGAGGTCTGCAGGAAGGACCTTTTAATCCAGGAGATGGGAAAAGATGAGATTTTCTGGATCTGATATTTCTCAGTATCACCAGTTCACAGAAGTGTTATTATCTATGGTTTTAAACCACATCTTGGAAGGGCTGTAGGAGAGATTTAACATACTTAATAGCTCTCTGTTTAAAAGAGTCTGTTCCTGCTTGGACAACCATCCTGTGTTCAGCCTCCTGGAAGCTTGCACAGTAATTCTCATGAGTAATAGTTCTTTAAATGAATAAGATTTTCCAGGGTCAGAAGCAGACACTAGATCATTGAATATCCACCTCTTTTTTCTCTAATATTCCTGGAACTCTCTCATTAGGACACGATTTGGAGGCGGCGGTGATATTAGATAGGAAGTATTAGAGTGATCATCTACTCTGAAAAAAATGATTCATTTCAGTGCTGTCAAAGAGAAGTGAACCTGGCCTAATTACTCACAACAGTGTTAGAGAACAAAGCAGCAAAACCTGCTCAGAAACAGGAGCATGCAATGTTCTACCTCAATTAAACCTGGAGAAGCATCAATCAGTGTCACACAGGTGTCACAGGAGGAAACACACTGGGCTGCAGCTTCCTCAGAGCTGCTCAGGACATTAGCTCACAAATTCCAACTGAAATCTCCCTTTCCTTTTGACTGCTGAAGAAATATCCTGATGGTATACCTTTAAAAACTACCTGGGTTAAAACAAACAAACAAACAAACAAACAAAACATTTTATTGGTTTGGGTTTTTTTCCTGGCAATCATCACTGAATTTTCATTATTAAAAAACCTCCAAATTTGGAAGAAACACATTACCAAGCAATTATCTTCAGCAACCTGAATTAAATACGTTACCTACTGTGGGTGCAGGTGTAGAGACACACCAAGATGTTGGCACAGATTGCAATGAAACCTATGTAATTTAGTAATTTAAAAATATTTTTGTTACAATAACAGTCTGGAAGTGTAGGAGGGTCCCTCCTGAGCTGTGCTTTGGGTGCAGAGTGAGGCTTTGCTCACAGGAGCTCAGTGCCCAGACACTCCAGCCTCTCTCACCCGGGAGAAAAAAAATAACTTTGACATTGGAGTCCCTGTTTTTTGACATCTGAGTCACCAGTGGTTAGGAGGGAATAAAGCTGTTGATTAATCTCTGAACTCTTGGCAGAGACCTTCTGCCTCTAAAATGAGGAGTTTGCTGTATCCCAGGTTTTGAAAGGTGAAGGTGCCATTGATGGCTTTTTCCAGCCAATAAAATTGTAAATAAATTGGTTTACCTTTAGACAATCATGGGTGTCCAGTACTGCTCATTAGACTGAAATCACCTTGCACAGACACGATTTCTGAACAGTTCCCTCCTGCATTTTTCATTTCAGTTCTTGATAAATCCATTTTAGAGTCCCAGCCATTTTGCACTGAGGTACCAACTCTCAGTTCTCAAATCTCTTCCAAAAACAGCAATTTCAAGTCTACCTCCTGCCTCCTCCCCTCCTACACATCCTCCATCTCATCTTGGATGCAGCAAATATTTATTTTTCCTTAAATTTTATTGAGTTGTGAATTATATGTTGCTCCCTCCGTAGCACTTTGGAGGAATAAAACTGACAAACTGAGCTGCACAAAAAGATGAGCTAGGGAAGAAGCAAACTGAAAATATGAAAAAAATCAGAATTATTAAATAAAAGTGCTGAAAACTCAGCAGAATTCAGTTTCCAGGCATGATGGAGGTGTATGGATTTGCCAGTTTAATGAGTGCACTTACAGGTGGTGATGGTGTTTAGAGCAGGAAGGAGGTGATGAGGTGGAAAACATTCATTACATAAAATTTGCCTTCCCTGCCTGTGGTGTTTCAGCTCAGTCTTTCTCTTTTTTTCCCTCTGCCTCCATCATGTTATTTTTCATCTATTTTTTCCCTTTCCTGTGTGTTTTCACATGCAGAAATTAACCAGCCCAGGATTTGTTAAATGTAATGAGCTTTTCAGTGCAGTGTATTACAAACATTTGGCATTTCCTTCATGCCTTTCAGCCAAACCCACAGGAATACCCTTCATGTTTTGCAACAGGGAAAAAAGGTACATTTTCTTTTCATGCTACCTGAGATCCCATATTGCATAAACGTCCCAAACAGTGGCTCTTACTATAAGATGTCATTTTTGAAATGCATCCAAACCTAAATATGACTTTGCCATTAGTTATAAAGGCCACAAACACAGCTTGATTTTTATTCCTGTGATGATCAAATCCTTTAATTTTGACGTAGTGGTGGTTTTACTCTGCTCAGTGAGATTCTCACCATATGCAATGGTTACAGGCCCAAGCCAAATGAGCTCATGAGCGCTGGCTTGTGAACTGTGACACCAAGAGGGATGAGGATCAATTTTAATCACAATAATTGATCTGTTCCCTTAGTCACTCCCGGTGTCAGTCACGCATGAGGCGCAAGAGGCAGCAAATGGTAAAGAGGAATTCAGGGGGTAGAACATCAGAACGAGCAAATGCAGGTGTGATACAGCACTGCTGAGAACTCTGACCCTGCAACAACACTTGTCATTAAAATGCAGGTTTTTTAGGGGATGCAAATAAATGCAATACAAGGATTGGAGTCGTATTTAAATTCTACATACAGCAAAAAGAAATTAAGGTGATAGAGACATTGGGGGATGTGGGATCTTGGCTGCATCTCCGAGGCAGAAGCAGTTGGCCATGGGAGGAGGGATGATGTTATCCCTTGGGATGAGCCAGGCAGCTTGGATGGAGCAGCACTGGCACCGGGACCTGCAGGCGTTGCCCACTGGCTACTTTGCTTTTCTACTTGCAGCAGATTCACCACAGAAGGAGAACTCTGCAGCTCAGAATTACTGCTGGTCCAAAATGCTGGTGACTCACCAGATTTCCACTGCAGGTGGTTGGCAACTGCGTGAGTCCAGTCCAAAGAGGGAACGACAAATCAGTCCTGGCTCTGCAGGAGAGAGATGATGGCAAAATACAGCTCTGCCCACTCTCTGGACCTGGCTAAACAGGGATGTTCTGGTGGGTGTAAGAGGCCTGTTGATCCTGACAATGTTTGTACCACACATTGCAAGGCTACATCCCCAAATGAGCATTTCCATGACTTGATAAAATCACTACAAGTATAAGGGAACCATAAAGTCATGGAGTGGTTTGGGTTGGAAGGGACCTTAAACCCCTTCCCCATCCCATCCCCTGCCATGGGCAGGGACACCTTCCACTATCCCAGGTTGCTCCAAGTCTGTCACCCTGTTCTTTTGAGATTTTCTAAGCCTTCTAATGTTTACATTCTTGTAATGGAGTTTCTCATGCACTTTCATGTAAATAATGATTGTTTACATTCTTTTGTGTAGGAGGAGAATTTTGATGGACTGTTAGTTTGACCAGTGTGATTGGAGAGGGGGCAATGTCACCCTCCAAGCCACTGTCACTTTTGGAATTCTATAAATGTTGAGGTCTGAAAACTAAAGCGCTCTTTTCCTGTTCCTGTTTGGATGCTGGACCTCCGTGCGTGAGTTGTGTTATTTTGTGTCACAGCGGTGACACAAGTCCTGCCCAAACTGGCCTTGGCCACTTCCAGGGATGGGGCAGCCACAGCTTCTCTGGGCAACTGAATGTTGTTTTGTTCAGCACTGAACTGCTGGTTGTTCTTTCACTGAGACACTCCTGTAATAGTTCCACCTAAAAGACACTACTGAAAGTGGACAAAACTGAGTTTCTGTTCCACAGAATATTCACCAAAAATTGTTCTCATTTAGAGTGCACACCAGAAATTATACAATTTTCCAGGAAAGCAAAGTCCAATAATTAATGTTTTAGAAAAAAACCTCATTTTCTGATTTTATTTTTAAGTTTTAGTTGCAGTTTGTTGGGTTTTTTGTTTGTTTGTTTGTTTTTTGTTTGTTTGTTTTTTGTTTTTTGGGGTTTTTTTTAATTTACCATCCTCTTAGTCATATTCCATGTTCTTTAAACATTATTGCCTTTAAAACCTTCTGGCTGTCCTTTGAAGTGTTGCCATCTCCTTCAAAGTTTCATGGCAAAAAAACTTCTTCCACCATGGGCATTGTTTGTCTGAAGCAGCAGAGGGATTTCTCTTGTCTCTTTGTGGAACAATGAAGACAAACAGGCCTGTAAAGTCCAGGATGAAGTGTTTAGGAATTCAGAGCAAACCTGCCAGGATCTGAAGGGCAGCAACCAGAGGGCATGAAAGAATCAGTTCTATAAAACCATTTAATTCTCCGATAGCAGCATTAATGATCTGATCCTCCACCTCTGAGGTCCCTCAGATTGTGTCATTTTCAGAAAAATTGGTGTAAATCTAAGTTAGGTCTTTTTGAAAGCCAGCAGGACAGAGAAAACCAAAGGGCTCTACATCACTGGGCTCAATTATTTTTACTACTAAGTTTTTTTCCCTTTTCCATTACCATGAATTTCCTGAATAAGCTTCATTTCCAGCTTATCTCTGCCAGGAGCTCTGGCACAACCTTCTACTGAGCTGTGCTGGTTGTGTTCTGCAGTGGTTTGTGGATGTTCAATTTAAAACAGGGACGTGGGGTTTCACTCAAAATAGATTGAGGAAAACAAACTGCTAGTTCTGAAAAATATTTGAATGTTTATTTTTTTCCCCAAAAATTCTTTCTGTCTGTTCTTAAATAGATTAATATTTAGCCTTTGAAAATACTCTGTCAACCAGTGAGCAAATGAGAAGCCTGGGACAGATTTAAGGAGAAAATTAAACTTAGTTAATGTGATAGGGAAGCGATTTTTCTTCTGGGAAAAGACTAGTAGAGAGAAGCAGTTAAAAGAACCAGTGTGAAGATAAAAAAAATCAAAATTATTTATTTTAAAAAATTAACTTCCTTTCAATCATAAATCAATACAGCAGCCAGGAATGGCTCTGCCACTACTTAGGGTTGTATAGCTGGGGTTAAACTCAGCCCAGCCTTGGAGGAAGACAAGGACCTCCAAAGGCTCAGAGACTTCAAAAGCTTTTATGTGGTCTAGCAATTTTTTTGTCAAGTTAAAACAGTATTTTTATGTCCTTGCTTTACCTTTTGTTGCATTTTATTTGGGGGCATTTAAGAAATAATCCTCCAGAATACTTTTAGGGCTTTTCCCCATTTTTTCCTCAGCTGAAATCATGTGACAGGGAACCTCCAGGAGCCTACATGACTGCGCTGTGCTCCATGGATTCAGATTTCTGCTGCCAGGGCTGTCTGTGCTGTGCCGAGTGTTTCAAACATGTTTTCTCAATGATGATCAAAACAAATCCTTCCTCTCAGTGCAGTATTTGTCAGAGCTGTTGATTCTCTGAAGGAATCGCTCAGCATTTGTCATTCTTTGGGATTGCTGCAATATTGCACAACTCAGTAAATAACAATACCAGGCTCCAGTGCAGCTCTTTTCACCCAGAGCCCATGAAGCAGTTCCTTGGAGCACACGGATCCCAGCGCGGAGCCTGGCTGCTTCTCCCTTAACGATCCCGTCCGGTCTGGTCTAAGCCTTTCCCACTTTGCAAATGCACAAAGCGCTCCTGTTGTCTCCTGTTGTTCTGCTGCTGGTGACTCAGCGCTGCTGCCGTCACGCTGAGGTCAGTCCCAGCTGCAGCTCTGGCCTCGGGCTCGGCACGGCACAGTCACCGGGACACCGGTGCCACCAGCGCCTGCTCCAGCCTGTGCCCCGCTGCAGGGGAAGGGCCATCCCGGCTCTGTTCCCTGCTGGCCCGGGTCGATGGGAAGCTGGATCTGAGTCAGCAGTGTCCCGACAGGCAGGAGGGACATCCCTGTCCTGGGGGACACATGGCAAGGGAGGGGATTGTCCCGCTCCGCTCTGCACTGCGGCGGCATCACCTCCAGTCCTGGTGCCTTTGGGCACCACAATTATGAAAGACATTAAACTGTTAGAGAGTGTCCACAGGGGGCAAAAGATGGTGGAGGGTCTTGAGGAGTGGCTGAGGTCACTTGGTCTGCACAGCTGGACCAGAGGAGACTGAGGGGAGACTCATCACAGTTACGATTTCCTCGCAAGGGGGAGAGGGGGATAATGGGAATTTACAGGCAGTTAGTGCTGTTACAGCGCCAGTGAGTGCAACAAACCTACAGGAAGGTGTGTGACACCACTGGGGACATTGCTGCTTCCAGTGGGGGCCAACATGCCTGGCCCAGGCAGTGGCACAGTCCTGGCTGTGGGGAAAGCTCCAAAGGAGGGACACAGTCCTGCTGTGCTCCCTGTGCTCCCCTCAACAGCTTGGGATGGCTGGAAAAGCCCTGGAGCAGGAGATCACAGGATAATTGAGGTAGGAAAAGACATCCAAGGCCATTGAGTCCGGTGTGTGCCCAATCCTCACCTCGTCACCAGCCCAGAGCACTGAGTGCCACCTCCAGTCATTCCTTGAGCACCTCCAGGGATGGGGACTCTGCCATCTCCCTGGGCAGCCCCATTCCGATGCCTGTCACCTCTGGAATGCTTCATGGATTTGTGTGTCCTCACCTGGGTCTGAGGGTGAGCAGCAGCAATCTCATGACGTCCTCGGAGCACTGATGCAGGAAGGCATTTCAGCAGTTTCTCTGCTCATCTCCAGTATTTCATTCTCATCCCTCAGGTGCTCCAGAGTGCCCTACACAATACAATCAAATTATTGGAGCTCTACTAGGAGAGAAGATTGGATTAGCAGCTAAACAAACCGGATCAGGTTATAGATTTCTGTGCAGTTTTCTTTTCTTCCTACCACCACAGGGATATGTGTAAACAGGCACATGTACAAAGCCACCAGCATTTGCCATCCAGGGAGATCGTGGTATAACAGCCACACATTTCTGAAGTGTAAACATTTTTTATTTGGGATCTGATACAGGAGTCAGAGGTGAAGGGCACACACAGACCTTGTCTTTCCTTCTGACTGGACAGGCAGGAAACAGCATTTTCTGAGCTTCCCAGCTGTCCATTGATGACGAATTCCTGCTTGTTCCCATTTAGCCCAGCTTCAGCTGGCCTGAATATATTCTATTTAAAAGTGCCCTGGGATTAGTTCAGGTTGCTCCAGACTTCAGCGTGCTGACGTTGGAGGAGATAAACAGAAGTAATTTGCTGATTCACCATTACAATTTTCATAAAATATGAGTCAGGGTTTTCTTCTTTCATGTAACACGGAAATTAGGTTACCATGCTTTGCTGAACACTGTGCTGCACTGTGTGTGTTCCCAGTAGCATCTCATGTTCCTGCAGTATATTTTTGGAAGTATAACCAGATTTATGAGGCCACATCTCCTGTTTCCCTTGGCTTTCCAACATACTGGAACTCACCACTCTTTGCCTTGAGTGGGAGGCTTCTTCTTCACTCCATTACAGAGTCATGATCCTGAGTGGATTTCCTGCAGCCTCTCACCTGCTGGACTGTTAAACCTCTGTTTAAATTCAGCACTTCCACGAGCTTCTCCAAACCCAGACATCTTGAGCAAGACTTGCTGAGTGTTCATGGCAGAGGGGCTGGAACAAGAAAATCTTCAAGGGTTTCCAGCCCAAACCATTCTGTGCTTCATGTCTCAGGATCCATCTCAGAGTAGGGGGACACCTCGTTCCTCAGATTCCTTCTTCCATCTTGGAGCAGGGTCTTCCTGGCAGCCTTTGCATGACAGTTCCCCCTTGGATGTGTCTCCCATGTTCCTGCTGTTGCCTGACCAAACCTTCCCCTCCTCATGACTCTGACGGTGCCTTTCTGGTTTGACACAGAGTAAAATTGAAGTGGTGACTGGAGAAAATGACATCAGCGTTTAAATAGATTTCCTGAGGAAATTTTTAATGGTCATTTTTATAGCTTATTTTGTGCTTTTTAACTTTTTTCTCCCTGGTCAAAGGTCAAGGAATTATTTCATACAGACCAGTACAGGAAAAGAGCTAATTCTGACTAATCTCAGGAGGTTGATTGTTTTGATTCATTTTCATTCTGAGCATTGATGGCCTTCAGAGAGTTTCTTTGGATTAATCAAAATATTCTCCACTTCTGGGTTTAAGCAATACAAAACTTAACAAGTCGCTTCACATTTAAGAGTAAAACTCCATAAAAGGGAGCAGGAGCTATAAAACCCCTGACCTCAATGGACTTCTCAGACTTTCTTAAGAGAAATTTGCACAGCAAAGAGCTCTCAGTACTTCCACTCAGTGGCTACTAAATTGAATATAAGTTCCTTCCAAATCCTGGCCAAGTGCTCAATCCAAGGTGCACGGGGGGTGAGAGGAAAGAGTTTACAGTGCTCTGAGAGTCCTGTGTGCAATCTGGCTTCACTCTGGCAGGCTGGAAAGAAAAAATTTCTCATGGTTCTGTTCTCTTTGTGTGTGTATGTGTGTGCAGAAGTGAATGTCCAGTTCACCTGGGAAATGCACTTTTAGGCACTCCCATGCTGGTTCAGCAGCATCTGCCTAAAGTTAAGGCCATGGGGAATGTTTCCTCTGGGGTGATTTCCTTTGAGACAGAATATGCATCATTCATGACATGAAATTCTGGAGTTTTAGAAGGAAAACATAGCCTTGTGATGGAATTTTCCAAAGGTAAAGATGATTTTCTTCCACCTTGCTGAACTGCAGAGCACCAAGCTAAATGCACAGGGTATCTCAGATCTAAATACATGTGAGAATTGGAGGAGTGCAGATCAGGCTCTGACCTTTACAGTTCCAATCTTCAGCGTTTTACAACTGCCTTTATTGCTCTCACAGTTTGAACTTGTTCTGCACAGCCAAATCCCTGTGAAATTTGATAAAATCTCCAGGTAGGGCTGGACCCCATTGTTGCTGTGGAGGATTTAGGTGCTGTTATTCCAGCAAAACATGACCTTGCATTAGGTTATCCGTGGCATACTATGGACCTTGAGCTCTGCATTCATAAAACCCCACAAAGGGCACAGTTCCAAGCTCTGTGAAAAACTGGCTGTGCTTCTACAATTTTATTCAGCAAGAAATCAGTGCTGTGCGTCACTGGTCAAAAGATGACTAAGCTCTGGTTATAAATGATAGAAACTGTGAGGATTTACAGCTTGATTATCCCTTTTTACTCCTTTGGAGTAATACCTTCCTTCTTCACCAAGGAATTAGAGATAAGCAAATCTTTAAATGAGGTGTTTGCTCAAGAGATTTGCCGGTGAGAAATGTATTTATGGATATATTAAGTGTTTTCTGGAATTAGGGCCAAAGCAGGAGGAGGCAGCAAGAGTCCAGGTTTAGGGATTGTTTCCTGTACATCAGCACAGGAGACCTGGCCTCAGGGGTGGCCTTTAAAATCCTCTTTTGCAAACCAAACAAAAGGAGCTTGGTGAAATCCCACCTTTACTGAACTCAGGAGCAGGAGTCCCAGCAACTTCAGTGGCCATGGGATGTCATCAGAGAGATGTCCTTGTCCTACACCCAGTCTCCTGCCACTTTCCCCCTTGGAGAATGTGGTGCTGCCAGCCCTGTGGTGGCATTCCTGACCTGCCTGCCTGTGGCCGGTCCCAGCAGCCTGGTGACATCACCATGGCACATTTTTACATCTGCCTCCCCAAAAATGTGCAAAGAGGTAAAGGCACAATTCCAAGAGGATCCATCTCTCCCTGCCTGACATTAAATTGGGTTCATTGCCCATTGAACACGAGCTTTCCTCAGTGTACTGAACACTGTTCCCTTGCCCAACCCTGCTGTAGTGCTGCAACTTCCTAGTGATAAAAAGTGGGGGGAAAAAAAAAAAAAATGTTTATTTTCCTAAGTGCAGGAGGACCATTAGCTAATTAATTTGCCAAATTAACCACTCAATAGCTATATACAATGGCTGAGCAAGCCATGGGCTTCATCCTGGGACAGGCTAAGTGTTAAGAAGCTCTCCCATCCAGTTGCTCTCTCCAGCAGTGCTGCCTGTCCAGGGCCTCTGGGCTCCCTCCAGCTTGGCTCTGGTGGCCCAGGACCAGGCAACTGGAAAAGAGACTTTTTGGGGCTGAGATTTGGTTTGTGTTTGGAATTTATGTGATTTTCAAATGTTTCCTCACCTCTTTTTCACTAATTTGTGAACTAGGAATATAAATTAATATAATAATAATGAGCAAAGAAAACAAATAATAAACTAGTATAAAGTAATTTAAATAAAAATGCTTTTCAGAGCTGGGAATATAAAATATTATAAATTAACTTTATGACATAAAATGAAGTTGTCTCCAGAGTGGAATTCTTTAATTGTGAAGTGCTTTGTAATAGCTGCAATTGCTCCATCATAAAACTATTCCCGAGAGGAAAGATGTTTTTAAGGGCCCTAAAGAATAACAGCTGGTCTGGGGACTTTTATGTTCAACAAGGGTCGTATTTCCTTGCTGTGGATTCTTTTAGGAGAAAAGGTTTAAATCCTGCTTTGGTGTAATACCCAAGGGCCAGCCTAGAAGTACCTGGGTGCTGGAAGGTCAAGTACAGACACAGCTATTTAAGGTAATTTTATATTTCCCTGTGATAAAATGCAGTTTAAAATACTTTCATGACCTTTTTTTTTGCTCATTGTTATGAGTCACTGTAGTACTAAACCTGCACTTTTTTCAAAACTAATCATGGCTTACCCATTTGGCATATTTTCTCAGAACAGTTAAGTAAATTATCTCTCATTTTAGGTCTGTTTCTGAGCAAACTTAAACATTGTACAGCAGCAAAGGTATTCAGTGTCACAGTGCAATGGAAATTAACCAAAAATGGCACAAATTCCGTAAACTCAACCCATGCCAGGTTTTATCCCATCCATCCAGTGAAGTAGTTATCAAAAATAATAAATTTTAAAATCTCACGTTGGAAAGCTTGGGTTTTAAATTGGGTGTTTAGAGCCAGAATTGAGTCTGTGACATCATGCCTTGTACAGGGAGGAGCATATAGAATGTTTACAGTGGGACAATCTCTGAGCAGAGCCACGCTGGAGGAGATCCTGGTTCCAGAGCTGAGGATCATACAGCAGCCAAGCATTTTTTCTACTCCGGGAAGAGCAGAGCTGCAGGTGAGGCAGAATCTGGGGGATTGAGTGGCCAAACTGCAGGTGCTGGTGCTCACATCACTGATTTCTTCTCAGTCATCTTAATCCTTCTATTTGCGCTTCTGAAACGCAGGTTTCCTTAGATTTCCTTGGCCATTACATCCTGTGCATGTGTCTTGCCCAGAGAAGCTGTGGCTGCCCCATCCCTGGCAGTGTCCCAGGCCAGGTTGGACAGGGCTTGGAACAACCTGGGATAGTGGAAGGTGCCCATGGCAGGGCGTAGGATGATGCTCTTTAAGGTCCCTTCCAACCCAAACCATTCCAGGGTTTTATGAAATAGTGAGGCCAAACCCACAGACTATTTGTGCAGGAAGGACCTCGAAACCAAACAAGTTTACTTCTGACTTTTCTTGGGTTTAGTGATCTGAGAATTGGATCACCAGGATAAAAATGTTTGCCACCAAGTCAGTGGGACCTTCTTTCCACGGGCTGACAGGATCTCATGTTGCACCAGGGAGGGTCAGGTTGGATATTAGGAAAAATTTCTTCATGGAAAGGGTTCCTAAAGCATTGGAATGAACTGCCCAGGGCAGTGGTGGAATCACAGAACTGTGGAATATGCCGAGTTGGAAGGGACCCATCAAGATCATCAAGTCCAGCTCCTGGTCCTGCACGGACATCCCAACAATCCAGCCCTGCTCCTGAGAGCATTATCCAGGTGCTCCTGGACCTCAGTCCCCGTCCCTGGAGGGATTTAGCAGCCGTGCAGATGTGGCTCTTGGGGACACGGATTAGTGGTGGGCTTGGCAGCGCTGAGGTCTCTCGGTGGCCTTAGTGGGCTTTTCCAACCAAAACAATTCCCAGATTTTATGCTTCTTTGATTCCACGCTTCCACTCTTCTGTGCCCTCCACCGGCGGCGTGCGGCAGGGAAGGTGGACGAGGCGATGGTAGCCGTGTCCTCTCGATGTCACCGCGGGGCAGACACGGCCGCGGTGCCGGCGTGCGGACCCTCCGAGCCTGCGGTGTGGCGGGGGCAGCGGGTGTGACAGTGCTGCCGGGGGTACCGAGCGTGCGGGGGATCCCGGGGGCGCCGGGCGGCGGCGGGCGCGGCNGCCCCGGCTGGAGCGGCACGGGGAGCGTCCCCAGCCCCCGCACGGTGAGTGTCCCCACGCTCTGAGGGAGCGTCCCCACACCCGCTCGCTGCGTGAGAGTCCCCACAGCCGCACGGTGACTGAGTGTCCCCCACAGCCGCACGGAGCGTGTCCCCTACAGCCGCTCGGTAACTGAGCGTCCCCGCAGCCGCTCGGTGAGTGAATGTCCCCCAGGGCCGCTCGGGGGGTGGGTGTCCCCCGCAGGGCGAGTGAGTGTCCCCAGAGCGCCCAGCCCGCAGGGCCGGCGGGTCGCGGGTGCCCGCGGGGTTGGGCCGGGCGGGGCCGTTGCGGGAGCGGTTGGGCTCGGTTAAAAAACTTGGAGAAACGCGGAGCGCTCGGCTCGGCTCGGGCCTTTTCCTTCTGTCTCCGTAAGGCGTTTTCCTTAGAAACTTTAGGGGTGAACTTGTGAAAAGGGCGGCTTGGCGGCGGTGCTGGAGGGGGCTGTGTGTGTCTGGCTGCACGTGAGCTCCGTCCCACTACGGGCGTTGCTTTGCTTGAATCCTAAAAGCGCCCTGGATCTGGGCGAGCCCTGCCTCGCCTCATTCATAGTAGCTGTAGTAGGAGCGTGGCATTCCTTACTCGCTGCTGGAAGCTCTGTCATCCCACTTCGATGATGACAGCCCTGGTAGCTGAGGCCTTTTCTGTGTGTTCTGCAAGGACCATCGGTGTTTTGGGGGAGGTCACAGCCTGGAGGTGACAGTGACAGTGAAGTGACAGTGACAGCAAGCTGCGATTCTGTGCCTGAACTATTCGGAAGTGCCTGCACGCAAAGCAAAACTGCTTTCCAGCAACTCGGGGCTGGAATTCTGTGTCTTCCCAGCCAGGAATCACTCTCGTGTGCTCCCTGCCTTCTCCCACAGGAATCTCTGATACGTCTTTGAGCTGCTGCAAATCTGTAATAGCATTAATTGTTCCCTCGGAAAGAGGAGGCTGGGCTCTGCGGGCTCACACGTTGTGTTCCGTGTGCTGCCTTGAGAGTAACAGCCTGTTCGTGGCTCCCATGAAAAGCAGCCAGGTGGGAATGAATGGAGATGTGCCGAATTCTCCGCTAAAGGCCGAGGGATGAATAATAAATGACAGTGACTCCAGAGCAGGGACTCTCCCGTGCTTTGTGCTTCGTGCTCCTGACTTCTCCTAAAGCTCTAGAGGCAGGTGTGAAGTGTCTGTCCCATTCAGAAATGTTAAAAACAATCCCTGTGCCCTTTCATCCTCTATGTGCTGTGCCTGCAGCATCCAGGAATCGAGAATATGGGCTTGATGTGTGGAGGGAGAATAGCTGTCTGCATGATACCTTCTATTCCGTAAGTCTTATCCCTCTGGCATTCCCACAGCTTAGTTCAAAGGGAGCACCAATAATTCCTTTAATTTGCAGTGCTGCAGACCTTTGACCTCGGGGCAGTGCTGCCTGCACACCCTCCCTGCCCTCTTGTGCATCCCAGACATAACTTTACAGTAAATTTAGTTTTGTTGCCTCATTAGGCACTGGACACAGGGCTGTGTAAGGGCTGTGTGCTCTGGAATGATTCAGCTGCCACACAGAGACAGGTTGACCCTTGTGAGCAAAAGCCTGACCCTAAATTCCTGCCCTGCAGATCAGGGCTTGAGCTCCTGCTCAAGCTCAGGAGTAACTGCTGACACAGTAGAGTCCCATAATTTATGAATCGACCATAAATCAGGGAGACAGAAGTAGACCAAGTTTCTTGAAAGATCACATTGAGACTGAGTTATTTTGGAGAGTCAATTAAGCAGCATTTAGGCTGGCAGTGGAAATTAATTCATTAATTAACAGTGCTTGAAGGAATTAAATTCTACCCATGTTTCAAAACACTCCTAATTCAGAGAGGTTTCGTGGTTCTGGGCTCTGATGATCAGACTGCAGGAGGGGTTTGGGCTGTGCCACCCATGCTTATCCACAGCAGGAGGGAAAATCTTGCAACCTTTTGCTCTGTTTTGCCTCTGTCATTAGTGTTGTGAAGCCCTTGGTGGGTCCTCCTGAGGTTGTTGACAGTGTCTGTTGAGTTCTCAGCACCTTGATGGTCTCTGCATATGGGGATAGACTTCTTTTTTGTGGATTTAACACGTAGTTATGTCTTCCATGTCATATGTCTCTTATGTGTCTGTGTTTAACCCAGTGGTTTTAATGGATGAAAGTCAATGAACAGTCAGAGGATTTGGAGGCAAATTCCAAGCCAAATTTCACCGTGAAAGGATGGGTAACATGGAGTGAGGGATGGTCCATGGAGAGTGGAAGCCAGCCCAGAGTTTACATTGCAGAACTCAGATGCTCAGCCATGAACAGACCAGGCCAATTCTCCCTTTTACACCACAGCAATTCCTGCTGAATTGAATTGTTATTCAGTCAATTCCTTTCTCAGGAACTCTAGTGGTGGGATGGGAAGTAATAATTTCAAACTGAAAGATGGCAAATTTCACTTCAATATATGGAAGGAATTGTTCCCTGTGAGGGTGGGGAAGCTCTGGCACAGGTTCCCAGAGAAGCTGTGGCTGCCCCTGGATCCCTGCAAGTGTCCAAGGCCAGGTTGGATGAAGCTTGGTGCACCCTGGGATGGGGAAGGTGTCCCTGCCCATGGCAGGGGTTGGACCTGGATGAGATTAAAGTCCCTTCCAAGCCAAACCATTCCATGTTTCTATGAGTTTGTGTCTTTTGGATTCAAACATTAAAAAGATAGAAATATTTTGCGAATTGCAGTCTGGCTTTTTGCCTTTGCCACCATGATATTCATGCAAAAATAATTATTCAAAGCATCAGCAGAGAATCTAAGATGCCCCAGGGAATCAGCAATTTGCCATTGCCTATGGCCACGTTGAGTTAGTGTGGTACAGCAAAGGAGAATCCAGCTGCAAAACTTGAGCATGATATTGAGCATGGTTCCTTCATGCTGCAGAATCACTCACAGGTAAACCATCATTTCAGTTCTTTTCTAGAAAAAGTTATTTTAGAAGCTCTAAAAACTTTCTTTCAGCGTGTACCACCAAAAGGAGAGTTTTCCACCATAAAATGCCACAAACGGGTACAGCAGATGTTGATTTATGTCCACATCAGCTGATTTTCTTCTCCATTAGCCTTTCAGCTGGATATTTGCTTATCCAGCAGGTCCTGTTGCCCTGCCATCCGATGTCAGGTTGGATGTTTTTGCACATTTGGTGAAAGCTTGACTCAGTCTTTCTCCCCAGCTTGGTGTCGTCAGGTGCGTGATGGTCATTATGAATTATTGATAGTGATGGAAAAGTCACGAATGCACAGCTGTGCTGCAGGGCCTGGGCCTTCTGCTTGGGTTTAATCATCACTTTATCTCCTCTCTGCCTTTTAGTAATAATGTCAACAGAGATTTCGTGCTGCCTTCACCACAAAAGAGGAGCAGTTCCCTGCTCGGCTGCTGCAGCCAGAATCCTTTTTCCTGTTGTAGTTTGCCCAGAGTTCTGCAGATTTTTCAAGTGCAAACTCTAGAAAAAATTTCACTTATCAAGAAACTATTTTCTGTGGAAATCTTGGCTATTACTGATGCAAAATTAAACATAAACTCCTGTGCAGCAAATACTTTGAAGATAATGAATAATTCATTTCTTTTTCCCCACGTTTACAGTGTAACTCATAAAATTGGGAAAATGGCATTAAAATGAAATCCCACTGCTGTGTTTTGTATTCAGAGAGTAACTTTCTAATATAAGCATGGAAATTAATTCATAAAAATATGAATTCTATATGAACATTGTAAACAAACAGCAACATAATTAAATAATGGAAGACACAGTAATCTTTGAGTAGCCTGTGAGACACAGTCCTGTGGAGGTGCCAGCCCAGCCTGCTCCAGGATACAGAAGTTTTCCCAATTGAATTTAAACTACCCCCTTGCTGTAGCAATAGGGAAGAGCCTTTATTTGGAGGGATCCTAAACTGCTTCACAAATCAGCCTGGAGCCTGGGCCTGGAGCTCACGGCTTCTGCCATGAAATGAAAATACTCCTGGAGTGGAACAGAATAATTGCTCAACAGAAACACTTTTGTAACCTGTGCAGAGCAGAGCAGGGGTGAGGCAGAGAGGCCTTCAGGGTGCATTTCTCTCATCCTTCAGGCTCCTCCCAGGGAAAACTCCAAATCCACTCTGGCTGAACCATCAAAACCCACCCTCAGTACCCCAATGGCTCAGTACTGGTTTAGAGGGGAAACCCCCACCCTTCATTAACTGAAGGAACTAAATGGAGCTTCCAGCAAGGGGTTTTGGGGTGTGATCAGTCAAAAAAGGGAAATCCATTCAGTGGATGTGGATGTGTTGGAACCCTCTCAAAACAGACAGAAATGTGATCCAGGAGAATCCTCTCATGGTTTAGTGACCATGGGGATATTTGACAGTTGTCCTTTGGTGTAGCTGAGGGGAAGATGGTTCTGGAGAGTTCCTGAGGAGAGCCTTGACTTTGTAATGCCCTTTTTACCCTGAAAGCAGCCCAGCTTTAGAGCTGCAGTGGCACATGGCATCGCTCATCCCTCTTCCTCTGGCATTTGAAGAGAAGAGATGATTATGAAGATGGTTAATAGATGGAAAAGAAGGATTGTTTCAATTTTTACCTTGCCTGCTTTTGCTGCAGTTTAGTCATAATAATAATAGAGAGTTTTTGATAAGTGAGCTTTGGATTGAGTCACTGGGATCTCGAGTGAGTAAATAGATTTTGGGATTAGTCTGAGGAGCTGAGCAGAGCAGTCAGGGGAAGCTGCAGCACACAGGGGGAGGAAGGAATCTCTGGAACCCTTGGCTCTTTTTCCTGCCAGTTCAGAGGGCATCACCTGGAAATACCCTGGGAGAGCTCATGAGGTGTCTGAGCAACCTCCACATCCACCAAAGATTTGAGGTCCACCTGGAAGTCTTGAGGGTCGATATTCCTTAGGGTGAGACCTGGGAGTGGGGACACCCAAAGGAGTGACCAGCTGGGACATTGTGGCACAGAGGGAAATCCAGGGCACAGAGCCCCATGTCATCTCCCAGACCCTGGTGGATCTCAGGATAGTCCTGTGCTCCACAGGCACAGAGACACCAGGGGAAAAGGCTGGGGAGTGGCTTTGTTGGTGCATGTTGCCATAATTCATATCCCCAATTCAGGAACAGGGAAATGGTCTCTTTAAAACACAGGGTAATTGTTGACAGCATCATTTTTATTTTTGTTTTTCCTTCAGCTGAAAAAAATCCTGGGAACCCTGAGTGTAGAGTAAGGAAATGATGCTTTTTCCTGTGGTGACTGAGCCAATAAAAGGCAGCTGTTGGGAATAATGTCCCAGTAGGCAAAGCAGCTCATCAATCTCAGCTGCTGCTTCTATGAACATATTATATAATAATGCCTCTTCTTCTACAAAAAAAAAAAAAAATGCTATAAAGGTCTCTCTCTTCTTCCCCTAAATATCACCAGGGGAAGCCATAAATTCTGCTCCAGTGTTAATCTGTTCTATCAGGGTGATATATCCATTAATGGATATCATATATCCATTAAACCTTCCATCCTTGCACAGAAAGAAATAACAATATTTCAGTGTTAAAAAGAAGTTTGTAATTTTTTTTTTGCAAAGTGACTGATTTGTCTGACTTTTCCAGACTCCACATGCTGAGATCCTTTTATCTAAACAGCCCAGAACTCTTCCCTTTGCCATCAAGGCCTAACTGGCTGCTCACTGCCAGGCTCAGAGCAGAGCTCAGCCCTTGCCAGACTTAACCCTTTATTCCAGCTGCCAACGAGAGCCGTCAGTGCACGGATTTGGGAGCAGGTCAGGAACATGCATTCAGCTAATTAGTGGCCCATCAGGAGTTGGAAAGCAAATGAAAGCTGCAGACAGGCCCTGGCACAAGAGACAGGTCCTCACAGGGTGAGCAAAGCAAGTGCTGTGCTTCTGGCAGCACTAAAATGGCATTTTCAGGGATAAAAATCTGCCTGCTGTAGCAGGAAGGAAAAATCCATTATATTCCTAATAAAGGAATAACACAGTCCATACCTCCTTGGGCTATAATTTCAGCTTTTCCAGCAGATTATGCAGGTATTTGCACTTAAATCATATTTTAAATATCATCTTTACTAAGAACCATATGCAATTTGAGCATAAAAGCTGGGATTGTGGAACATAGCAAGGAGTACATTTTTGTGAATACCAAACCATACAGTGGACAGGCCCTGCATGGGATAGTCAGGGAGCTTGAGTGGGTGTTGTGAGCTTTGCAGGATGGGGTGCTGGAATGGGAGGTCTTGCAAGGAAAGCCTGAGAATACTGACTGTCAGCACATGTTTGAAATGAGAAACAAATATAAGGGAGTGCCTTTATGATAGCAGGTGAATATTTACAGAAATATTTCATTCCAGCACATGGCATGAACATGGAAATTCCAGCAACAGGATCCTGGGCTTACTCTAAATGAGCCAACAACCTCATATGCCAGGAAACAAGACCTTCCTGTCAGCTGCACACTCTGATAGGAAGAATCTAAAGCCACTACACAATTCATAAAACTTCATTTTGCTGAATTATTATTCATTCTAAATTTTATATGATTCTACTACATCACTGCAAATTTGCATGTCTATTAATAATATTAAATTCCCACTCAAAATCCTGCAGGGAAAATGGCAGGTTTGTTAATATCCTTGCAGAGGATTAAACATGACCTGAAACTCTGAGTCTTTATAAACCCTTTGGTGCTTTTTCCACTACTTTTCCCTTACCATTCCCAACTTTAAAGTCTGTTGTTACACCTACAGGATTGCCAGGCTGTAATGCATCATTTATTATGTCCAGCAGGTGACCAGTGGTTAACATTGATCTCCAAATGAATGTGATTGTTTGTTGGGTTTTATTTCCTGCAGCTTTCCCGGGGAGCTTTGTGTTTCTGACAGCGACAAGATGACAATTCATATTTCTACCAAATGATCCAGTGACTCATCCTATTAACTCTGCTGGAATACACGCTCCCAGTCGTCCTGCTACGGTGAGTCTGTGGGATTTGGCATTCTTGCTGGGAATATTATTCAGGATTTAGTCCATAAGTATGTGTTTGGTAGTACAAATAAGCATTTCCTAAAGCAGGAACTTGCCAGGGATGACCACAGCCCCAGACAGACCAAATACTGCATATGGCAGCTATTTTTTAAAAGTTATTGAGGTATTTTAGAGCAACTGAGATACTGCTGGCCTCATGTTTTTTAAAGGGCTTGGTTGGTTTGGACTGGAGGCCCTGTGAGAAGGAGCCTCATGTGTTGTGGGAACTGATACCAAGTCATGATAAATAGGCCCTTGAAAATGTTGCCCTATGAGGGGATCCCCATCTGGCTAAGAATGCATCTACCATGAGTCATGATGGAACAATGGGACATCCAAAAAACCCCAAATATCCAGCATGACAGAATATGGCTTATGATTTCATACTGGGTGCCCAGGTTAAACTCCTCATTTCGTGCCTCCTGAGAAATCCCAGCTCATTGAGGCAATATCCTGTAATATTCCAGTAGAAACAGAATCCCAGGGTGGTTTGGGTTGGAAAGGACCTTACATCCCTCCTTGTTCCATGGGCACACAAACATCCTAGTCTGGGATGCTCCCAAGTCCTGTCCAGCCTGACCTTGGACACTTCCAGGGATGCAGGGGCAGCCACAGCTTCTCTGGGCACCCTGTGCCAGGGCCTCCCCACTCTTGAAGGAAAGAATTTCTTCCCAATATCCCATCTAACCCTGCCCTCTTTCCCTTAAAACCATTATCCATGTTCCTTTTGTTGGGTGGAAAAAGTAGGACACATTTTTGTGGCTCAAGTCTCGTCCTGTGTTTACTTTTTGTGCCCTTGAAGGTGCCATTCTGTGGCACGGCCCAAGCCCACAGCTTTGCAGTGCATTTTGCCCACCTTGCAGCCTTATCTGCCAGGGAAGAGCTGAGCTATCATTTATTATCCCAGGGAAACTCGATGGGAACTGGACTGAAAACTGATGGCAATTCATGCGTTATCTCTTGATAACAGGATAAATAAACACTGCCTTCACCACCTGCATTAACATTAATGGAAGGAAAAACTCGTGGAAAGCACTGTCAAACCACTTTAAATATGTCCCCATTTAGGTTTCCCAGATGCTTTACTGCATCTCCTTGTCTCATCTGGGTTTAAATTACAACTGGAAGTCCCTCCACGTTTGACATTCCTGCCTTTGGAGCTTATGCCAGCTGCAGTTCTGAAGTAAGTGAGCAAAATACTTTCAAATGTTCAGCTTAATAGAGAAATGGATCTTGGAATTAAAATAAAGCTTTAGCAGGAGATCATGGACATTTATAGTGATGTATATAATGTGTAAGCATGAAAATCAGTGCAGAAGTGAGAGGAATGACAGAATTTCTGTGGGTGTTTCTGGAGTGATCCCCCAAAACAAGGCTGCCACAGCATCTCCCAAGACATTTTGCTACATCTCTTTTTTAGCCTCTTCTCCCAGGGAACAAGGGACAGGATGAGGGGAAACAGCTTCAAGGCGTGCCAGGGGAGGTGCAGGTTGGACAGCAGCAGGAATTTCTTCATGGAAAGGGTGGTCAGGCCTTGGAGGGGGATGCCCAGGGAAGTTTGGAGTCCCCATCCCTGAAGGTGTCCAAGGAAGGACTGGAGGTGGCACTCAGTGCTCTGGGCTGGTGACAAGGTGGGGATTGGGCACTGGTTGGACTCGATAGTCTCGGAGGGCTTTTCCAACCTCACTCATTCTGGAGTTCTGTGATCTGTGAGAGGTCCCTGCACAACAAATTTCAAGTGCAAAGTAAAAAGAATTGAAGCATTTAAATATTCCCAACCTTTATTGTAAACAGAAAAACACGGGAGCAGATAGAAGCAGAGGGAAGAGGATGGAGCTGCCACAGCTGCACAAAACCTATTTCAGCTGTATCCTGCCTGAAAATGCCAGCACATTTTCAATCCTTTGAAAACACACTGAATCAACATTATGGAATATATAAAAAGAGAATCTAAACAGTTTATCAGTAAAATATGAGCTAAATTTGATGAGACTGTTCTCTAGACTGCAAGTATCTGTTTCTATGAAAGTTGTGGGGAACATGAAAGCTGTCATTAGCATGGCAGATTTGCTTCATTCAGATGTAAAGCCAGATCTGCTTGGATTTTCTTGATGAAGCTCATGCATGTGGAGTGCTAAGAGGTGGTTAATGAAACATTTTAGCATCATTGTGAGCCCAAACTCAGAGTTGCTTGCTCCAAAAAGAAAATTAGAGCCTCTAATTTCAATAGGAAAATAAATGGTAAAATTTAACAATATTATGTTTAAGTATCCAAACATTTTTCCACATTGTGACTGCTTTATCAGATGAAGGTGACCACTCAAGGACGAGTTGGAAGTTGAGTCAGGGAAACATTTTTCTAACCTTATAATAAGGATGATATATCACAAAACGTGACTGGGTCTGATCCATCTTTTTCTGTGCTTCTCTAGCCAGTGTATGTAAAAGAAAACACCCTGAAAACTGCTTTTTCTCATCCTTTTTTCTGGCAGAGATCTTAAATCAGATGGGATTCATTGCAGGTCTGTTGCAGTTTACGGTAACATTTTAAAATCCATAAACAAAAAAAATATCAGAAAAATCACTAGGAGAGAATCTCAGTAAATTAAAATATTGATGAAGTGTGGAAAAAACACCCTCTTTTGAATTTCATTGCCATGGTGGTGCTGTTTGTGCAGCTTCTATTGGCCCACATGCAGACTTTAGGACAAGAAAACCCTGAATGTGGAACACATGAGATGCTTTGGGATATTTGTGTGGAAGGAGTTTCACAAAGGGAATTCTTTGGCAGGGAAGGCTTAGGGGCAGCTGGGATTGGGGGTGCCAGTGAGGTTTCTGCATCCAGGGATCACAGAATCCCAGGATGCAGAAATCCCATGTAAATTGATCATCTCCATTGCATACAGCAGCAGTTTCCAAGGAATAAAGTGATTTTCCAGCCCCTTTTCTAATTAACCAGCTCAGTACTCATTTGTGCTTGGCTTCATCCCGGTGCTGTGGGAACGTGCAGGGAGTTCCCTTCCCTTCATCCCAGCATCTCTTGTTTTACACAACACTTTGATTAATTACAACCTCAGTGTTGCTGCTGATGTATTGTAACTGAGATTAATTACATTAATAATAACTCCTGGCATTAACCTGAGAACCTCAGTAAGTAAGTTTGCCCCTGCTTTGAGAAATCAGGTTCCTAATGACTGTAAAAGTGCCTGGAAATTGTTCTTTTTGATAGAGACGACTGAAGAAAAGAACAAGATAAAATCCTTCTAGGAGAGTGCAGGGTTAAAGTATTGGGTTGCAAACTGGTAACAAGTTAGTAAATAATAAAAAATACTACTACTAGTACTAATGTTTATTTAGGCTTACCCACAAATTAAATATTTTTAAAATAATTTTGAAAACTGAATTCCTGTGGTTTTTTTTTTCTAGTACATTTTCCTCACTTGTCAGAGTTGAAGGTGTTATTTCAGCACAGAATTCTTTAATATTTATCATAAAACATTAATGGTGAGACTCTGAGCTCCCAAAGCCTCCTCCGATTCTCCAGGAATCACTTCAGAGAAATGACATTTTGAGGGATGCCTCTTCAACACAAAAGAGAGATTTACTGACATTACCTTCTCCTTTCAGTTTCAAACCTCAGTATATTGCAATAACATCTGAAATACCTGAAAACATGTAGCAATAAAGGAAGGATTTCTAAGCTTATTTAGAGATACGTCCATCTTCTGACTTTCCAAGTGTTTGAAGAGAGTCCCTCTGCTAAAAGGGGGTTGAATTTCAACATTCCCTTCTCTACTCCCTTTTTTTTTTACGTCACAGCATCAGCCTTAGAAAGGTCAAGGTTTTGCAATATCAAACAAGTGCCATAGTAAAAACTACTGCTTAGACAACAATTCTGATAATTTTAAGTTTGCTAGGGGATCATTTGGGCTGGTCCACCATAATCTGGCATGTAAAAAGCTGGGCTTGATGATCTTGGAAGTCTTTTCCAACTCTAATTCTGTGATTCTATGAATGACTCAGTTGACAACATGGCAGCAAAAACATTGGAACAAAATTCCAATGTTCCTCTCATTCCAACCTGCCTCCACCCAAGGTTGTCCCACTTCCAGAATTAACAGTAGCTCTCTGTAAAAGCTGGTTTTTAGGATAGAGTTGTCATAAAGGCTCTGAAGGATGCAGAGATACAGTTTTAAAGGAATAAGCATGGAATTCTAATGAATATTCAATGGTGAAATCATTAGCATGTGCTGTGAAGGGCCGTTTTTCTCCTTTTCAGTTCAAATGTTGTGTCCTCTAAATGCCTGCAGGAAAAATGTGGGAATTTCTGAATACACCTGAAAACATACCTGTTATGGGTGTGGAATTATGCACTATGTACACGATGCCAGGAGCTACGTGGTTGTGCCAGACCTATGGGACTGATTCCAAGACCTTCACACTGTCAGTTAAATTCCCAACTTCAGTCCTGCTTTAGCCAACTTTTAAAACATTCCTTCAACTTCAAACATCTGGTTAGTTCCATTCTTTGTCACGAGGCCAGGAAGGTGCTTGGAATTACATATGCTCCTGATCAGCTTAATGGGAGCTGAAACTCCAGCAGAAGTATTTGAAATAGAGCACTGCCATATTCCCAAGCCATTTGGCAGCTCACAAGTTACTTGAAATTACTAAAAGATTCCAGAATGTGGAATCTGAAGGCGAGGGAAGGGGAATGTATGACAACGTACATATGGAGTCACCACTGGTTAAGAAACAACAGCGGGGACTTTTCAGTAGTGTTGTTACTTAGTATGATTTTGCTTTATTTTTATTCTTGAGCTTTGGCTGAAAGAATATGTTTGAGCCATCTGGCTACAGAAACACTCGGGGGTGTTTGGGAAGCAGGTTCTGGGTGCTGGCAGACTCCCAAAGGCACTTCTTCCACCCGGCTGGGCCCGTTCAGATGCCACCTGGCCACCACCTGAGTGTCTCATCTCCTTGTTAAATGTGATGCTATGAATTCAAGATATCATTTGAAACTGAGAAATTGCCAAAGCTGAGCTTTATCCCATGTATTCTATAGGTGCTTCTTTCTTGAGGTCTTTTTTCCACAAGACTGGGAGGGGTTTTCTCACCAGATCTGCAAACCACGACTTGAAGCATTGATACATTAATGTAAAATGTGGCTTATGGCTTAGAAGGGAAATATTTTCCACAGAAACATCGTGGAAACAACTTGACAGTTATCAGATATCCACTCCTTAAACCACAAGTGATATGAAAGGATGCGTGTGTTCAGATGATCCATAGAGACCAAAGTTCATCCAAGGCATATGGCTGGATAAACAGGGAGCAGGTTGCAACATTCCTGATTTTCACAGAAAAACTTCCTTTCTTTTAGTACTTTTAAGTATTCAAGTCAGTGAAGATCAAGGGAGATGTCTAGGCAGGACAGAAAGAGCAAATTTGCTCATTTTGCTCATTTTATCTCTTCATGGTGAAATTTATTTGGAGTTCCATTAGAACCACCAAGTACTTCATGTTATTAACCTTTGAGTAGTTTTAAATTGGGTCTATATGGTTTGCTGCATTTACTTTGAGTCATGGGTTATACAATAACGTGATGGCTTCTCAGCAGGATTAAAACCTGAGTACATTAAAATTCAATTAAAAGCCTGTGACAAGTGCAGTGGTTGACTCAGACCATTAACTGGGGTTGTGTCTCAAAAATGAACATCTCTGTCACTACACTGAGGGAGGAAGTTTGGTATAACCATGTGAAATGTCCTCTCTGGTATTCCAGAAAGTTCTAAAATTTGTCTAATTCCTCTTTCTCCCTGTATAGCCAACCAGTGTCACAATGACTGAGGACTTGGACCACAGATTCAGTTATCTCACCTGGGATCAGATTAAAATCCTGGATCAGGTTTTAACTGAGGCTATACCTATTCATGGGAGAGGAAATTTTCCAACCCTGGAGGTAAAGCCGAAGGATATAATCCATATGGTAAAGGAGCAGCTCATTGAGAACCAGATCCATGTCAGGGACATCCGCCTGAACGGTTCCACTGCCAGTCACATCCTGGTGAAGCACAATGGCACCAGCTACAAGGACCTGGACATCATCTTTGGAGTGGAACTTCCCAGTGAGCTCGAGTTCCAGGTCGTTAAGGAAGCAGTTCTCAATTGCCTATTGGACTTCTTGCCAAAATGTGTTAACAAGCAAAAAATCACGGCTCAGACCATGAAAGATGCCTACGTGCAGAAGATGGTCAAAGTCTCCACCGACCACGACCGCTGGAGCCTCATCTCGCTGTCCAACAACAGCGGCAAGAACGTGGAGCTGAAGTTCGTCAGCTCGCTGCGGCGGCAGTTCGAGTTCAGCGTGGACTCCTTCCAGATCATCCTGGACTCCATCCTGGCCGTCTACAGAGCCTCGGACCGGCCCCTGACACAGGACTGCCACCCCGCCGTCATCGCCGAGAGCATGTACGGGGACTTCAGCCAGGCCATGGACCACCTGAAGTACAAACTGATCTCCACGCGGAACCCGGAGGAGATCAGGGGAGGCGGCCTCCTGAAGTACAGCAACCTCCTGGTGCGTGACTTTAAGCCGGCGGATGAGGCTGAAATTAAATCTCTGGAACGTTACATGTGCTCCAGGTTCTTCATTGATTTTCCCGACGTTGCCGAGCAGCAGAGGAAAATCGAGTCCTACCTGCGCAACCACTTCATCGGGGAGGAGAAGAGCAAGTACGACTACTTGATGACCCTGCGTGGGGTGGTGAACAAGAGCACAGTCTGCCTCATGGGGCACGAGCGAAGGCAAACCCTCAATATGATCACAATTCTGGCTTTGAAAGTGCTCGGAGAACAGAACATCATCCCCAACGCGGCCAATGTCACGTGCTACTATCAGCCTGCTCCCTATATCAGTGACAGAAACTTCAGCAACTACTACATTGCCCATGGACAGCCCCCTGTGTTCTACCAGCCGTACCCTTTCCACATACAGCTACAGAGCGGGATGGTGTAGGAACACTCCAGCCTCCAAGCCTCTACTCACCACTCCTCTCTTTCCAGTTCTCTCCTTAATAAAGGCCTCATTAAAGCGAGTTTTATCAGCACTTTTGAGTTAAGGACATATTTTTGTGCAAGTTGCCAAAGTTGTTTGGTTGATCAATGTCTAACTCGCCATTAAGCAGGTGAAATAAGTGAAGCGTCTGTCATTCGTGAAGTGTTTATACCTTGATGTGTGTTTGGGCTGTATTTTTTTGCAATGAAAAGAGAAGGATATAAATTATTCTAATTTTATAAAAATGAAATGCACTAAGTTCTGGGTTCTATAAAAAAAAAAAAATTCTTAAGAAAAGTTTAAATGGTGTCAATGAAAACTGAAGCCAATGAAATACCTCTCTGTAGAAATGCCTGATGTTAGAAGGGACAGTGCTCTGGGGACATCAAAGTCAATCATCCCTTGGTTTTATCCATGCAGTTCCAGCAACATTTATTTGCAGCACCTTTGAAAACACACCCTGATGGGTCATCTCTTGGTGGCTGATCATTCCTCAGGTCAGTCAGAGACTCGGGGTCGCTCCCCTCCCCAGAGTACTGGTTTGTACTGGTTTGTACTGGTGAGCAGGAAATGCCCTTACCAAGAGCAGACTCAGCATTTTGTGTATCTGAAATTTCCACTGATCCCAGGGAAAGATTTGGCTGCTCAAGTCAGGCAGCGTCAGAGCCCAGGATCTGCCTGACAGATAACAAAAGCTGTAAGAGGTACAACTATTCTGATTAAATTGGTTTTGAAAACCAAGGCAAGAGAATGAGAAAGGAAGTGAAAATCGAGCAGAATGGGCTCACTTTCTATCACTAATTTGTTATTGATCACAGCTGCTTTAATGCACAACAAACAGAGTCAGGAAAAAGCTCCAAAAGCCCAGGACTGGCACTATTTTTAAGTGAATTAAAACAAATCCTTGGCAGTGGCATTTGAAAAACTATTTTATACTGGTAAAGTCCTGTCTGTGTTTAGATACCTGCACACATCCACTGGTAGCAAACGAGGATTTATGATCAGGAAGCAAAACATGAATTACACATTTGTGTCTGTGTGTGTGTGAGTGTTTACCAAAGATAAGTTTTAAACATGTCACATAAGTGCCTCCCTGTGCCAGTTGTTCCATGAAATGCTGGAAATGGTGCCAGAGAGCTCCTAAATTATGGAAAGGGAAACACGGAAAGGGAAACACACCCTGGGATTGCAGAGTGTTTGTAGCAGTGACAGGCAAAGGGTTTGCTCCAGGATGAGCAGGTTTGGGACAGATGGATCTAAGGTGGGGTCACCAAAACCAAACATGGGAAAATGAATATGGAGCAAGGAAAAGGAGGAAAAGGAGGTTTGGAAGGGGTGTGGGTATAAAATGGGAACAGCCAACTGGAAATGCAAGCTGTAGAGTTTCTTACATCGACTTTGTGTGTCACTGTGTTGTCCCTGTTCATCCTCATCTCCTCCTGCTCCAGAGCAGTGGCTGCATTGCATCCATTTACAACAGGTGTCAGGCCTTGGGAATTTCTTATACTTGGGCACAAGAGTTTGATTTATTTTATGGAGAAATGTGGTCTATAAATGTGCTGTTTTGAATCAAACATTTCTAAATTTTCTAAGGTCTGTGAAGTCTGATTGCCAGTGAAATGTAGCTTCCCTTTTCCCTATTATATTCCTGTATATTTGAACAAAGAATTGTTCAAAGACCATCATCACTGAAGTCAACTTTTTTTCTGTAAAATACAGTGCAAAAAATTGGTATTTCTACAACATAAGAAGGGTTTGCTGATGAAGCTGATTCATTTTGTGATGTCTTTCATGAATAGAGTACTGTTACTTTTGCTGATTTTTCAGGTATGTCCAGTTTGGTGTCTGAAAGCACACTTTATTCCACTTCCACTAAGATCTTTCCATTGGTTAAACTATATTGAGTAAAACCATCAATTCTAATTGCTCTGTGATCAACTATGGTAACACCATGTTTGCATGAGAACACTTCTAGGGAATTCCCCCTGCCAGGAGCAAAATGGAGTGAGACATGGTGGATTCCTTTCATTTCTGTTTTAATTGAACTGTTGAGATGACAAAGGGAACCTTTCCATTTAGTTTGGTGTTTGCCATGTTAAATAGCACTGTGAAATTCTGTAAGAGCCTTACTTGGGTCATGTCCCTGCTAGTGCTTGGAATCTGCAGGGATGAGGAGCTGAGAGCTGGACTGGGGAATCTGTGGGAATCAGGCATCCAAATGCCTTAAATTTCAGGAGGAAGGGGGTTCCTAATCTCTTTAGATTTGTTGGAAAGTCTCAGTCCATCTGCACTGACCTGTGACCTTAATGTAGTGTTGCCACATTGATTTATTACTCCTCCACTCCTGGTTTCTTTGGTTGCTGGATGGAAAAATGGGTTGATCCTCCCAAGAACCAGGGAACAGGTCAGGCAGGAAGGAGCATTTTCAGCGTGTCTTGCATGGCCAGTGATCCAAAACCCAGAAAAATTCTTCACTAAGGTGTTCTTTAACCAACAAGTAGAAACATGCATTGGGTAAAGCACTAAAATACTTTTAAAATCAAATATTGTGGAAGTATCAGGAGTGGTGAACTCGCTGTGGATTTGTATAAACCAGCCTGTGCACTTGTACAGAACTTCATTTAAATATATCTTGAATTCTGTCACCTCTCTGTTGATCCAGGTTAGGTAAGGAAGGGCTCAGCCAAAGTCCATGGAGCTGGTGGGAAAAACCCACCTGGCTGCAATGGGCTGTGTACCCCAGGAAAGAGGAAAGACTTAGGGGAGCACCTACAGGCAAAGGTACAAAGACATCAATATGCAAAAATCTCTCAGGTATAAATAAACCCTTTAAATTTATGGAAAAAGGTCTTATATTTCTTACCTAGAGGTAGTTCAGTTCTGAAGGTTGAGGTTGTGATTTTGTATATGTAAGCATATATACATGTAATTTATTTAGCCTTACATATATAAAATCTCATGTATCTACACCTACAGGGGCAATTAACAAAACCTGATGGTTTTAATTATTTCCTTCCAGATGTTCTATTGATACCTGGCAGCAGTAATTGACCTGGAGGGTTTTTTTTTGTTCAAGGTCATAATGACTCTGTAAAGTAATATTAAAAAGGGGATGATGTATTGACTGCTGTTTGCAAAACACTGATATCAGTGTGTAGGATGAAATATTGGAACCTCTTCTCCAGTTGTTACTGATTTGATCATGTGCAGTTCTAAATCTACAAAGAATTGAGAGTTTTCTCAGTGCCAGTCTCCTGAGCTTCATGTTTGCATTTTAATTATATCTTGTTGTTACAATCTGTTCAATGATTATAATGCCTGGAAATTGTAATGCTGATTTTATTTAATCACAAAACTTCTTAGGGTTTACAGCTTAAAGTAATCTAATGTTGTCAGGACCTAAGTGTTACAGTTTCAAGTGCTTTCCTAAAAAAAGTCCTTTGAATTTTGTGTTTTGTTGTAAAAGGTCTATTTGAAGCAAATACTTTATGGTAGTCCTTTAAAAGGTATGGTATTCCTTTAAAATGTATTTTGTGAGCTTTGTACTCGACACGTTACAGAGGTTTTTGCAATGGATAAAAGAAATGCAAATTGTCCTCAGTGGAGGTGCTGCCTCCCTGTGTGTTACCTAGAGCCTGAGGATCTGTGAGGGGATTTGGGTTGTGTTAGAGGAGTTACAGTGATAATTGGAAATAAATTTGAAGTTATACAGGTGTGGATTTAAGATGAGCTGCAGAAATACCTGGAGAAAGGAGGGCAGCGAGCTCAGTTTTGGTTTGATCCTTTTTCTATTAAATAATCACATGGAAGGGCGTTCAGGACAAAGCTGTTGCAGATGAAATATTCCTCTTAATGTGCCATCTGAAGCTGTGGAAAAAATATTGTAATGCTACAAATGTGTAAGAATCCCACCAATTTGTAGGTCATTAGTCCACGGTGTTGACTGGTGCCTTTGGGTATTTTGGGGGTGATCATTAAAAGAACATTTTATTTAACCTGTGGTTTCCTGTAATCCCTTGATTGCTCCAGCTGGAGCAGGCAGGTTTCTCCAGGAAGCCAACCTGGAGTGTGGTAACTGCAAGAGAGATGAAAATTTGGTTCCAGTTCCTCAGATGGCTACAGCACAGGCTCAGAGTCAGCCTGGCAGACCCACAGGGAAGGTTCCAGAGGGGTTCCCGTGGATCTCCCATCCCTTGGAATGGCTCTGTGCTCCTCATCACCAGGCTTGTGTCAGATACTCACATTTGAAGTGCCTACATCTCTATGTAATAAAAACCTCACTGTCTGGTGGGTCAATAAAAATAATACTTCAATGGCAAAGGACTGGACTTTACATATGCACATCCCCATAAATCTGATCTCATCTTTTTCCAGGATTTCTGGTGATGTTGCACCACGGTCGGAGAAACTCCACAAACTGGGGTTTAGCTGAGCAATGTAACCACACTCATGATAGTTACATTTCTGGTTGTTTACTTGGATTTTCTAGGTTTTGGGGAGTGGGTTTAGGATTTTTTAGGAGTTTGTTTGTTTCATGGGCTGGGTTTTTACTGCTCATTTCTTCATTACTGCTCATTATTTCAGAGTTTTTAAAGAAGACAATATTGCTCTTTCTTTGGGGAAGGTGTCATAGCTGTGAAATCCCATGGACTCTCAGAGTCTTACAGAGGAGGGACAGAGGTTTTGACCCCATGTGAGAGCTTGGAAATTCCCAATTGGCTCAAAATGGTCCTTAGTATTTTCCCTGGCTCCACTCAGATCTTCCTTGGGCACCATCCCAGGCCATCCCAGGCTCTGCACACCAGGGAAACCTTTTTTTCCTCAATTTTATCTAACATTGCTCAAAACAGGGTTTTTTCACCTCTTTTTCACTGTGCAATGGGTAAATGTTTGTAAAAGCCCTCCCATTATTTTAACCAGCAAACACCATTTAATAATAATTTCATTTTCTGACTGTTTTTTTTAATACAGTTTGATGTTTAACTGTTTGCCTCAAAAAAATGGGAAGTGGGGAAGTGAGAAGGCAGCACATATAGAGGAGTTTCCCTTCCTTAAATATTCACCAGATGCTTTCCTGAGGAATTCAAAATCTGAGGAAATACATGAAGCTGAGAGAGCTGCTTTGTGTTCTAGTCCCTACCACCCCCATTTTTTCTGCTCCATCAATCCCCATCATTAAATACCATTTCATAAGCAAGTGATTTTCTTCTTCTCAGCTGCCTCCATATTCAGCTCCATTTCATCCTGTGCCATTGCAGAACCTGTGCCTCGGAAATCACAATTAGTTACCATGGAAAGCAGCTCAAGACCGTAATAAATACACTCGAAGGCTGCTCACTCTGCCTAGGATTCCAAAATAAAAGTAAAAATAAGTCCACTGGAGAACTGGATGCAGATCATGGATGTTTATGGGCAGTGTGTGCTTGTGCATCCCCGGGTTAATGTCATTTTTATTTCATTTTCCTCCTGTCTGGGTGCATGGGAACAGCAAACACCACACTCCACAATGCAGCTCCACTCCCTCCCAAGCCCACCCTCCAACAGGAACCCCTTCCCCCCATCCTCTATTTCATTTTCCTATAAATACTCCCCTCCTGTTGTTGATAGGAGTTTATTCACACTCCTTCTGGTTTGCTGCTGGGACAGACAGGGACAGGATGCTGCCCATATGTTCCTGGATTTCTGCACACACAAACCCAGTGGCGTTTCCATGTCCCAGGGCCAGCTTTGCCCTCCCGTTTTCCCCAAGGAGCAGCAGGAGGATGACAATTCCCAGCTCGAGGTGATGAGACCCCGCAGTGCTCTCACCATTCATGCCAACAATTTCTTCCTCCAGCGTTTCCTCAGCTCCTGACATTTTCCAGACAATGGGCTGGAATTGCAGCTCGTGATTCTGTCTCAAGGATCCAAATGGATGTTGGAATAGATCCCTTTATATTGTCCTGCCTGCTTATCCCTGGCTGTTCCCAGGGAATGGCATTGCCCAAGCACAGATCTGGATTCACCACCAGCCTTGAATGGCTGATTTACCCCCAGATCAGGAGGAAAATTGTGACCCTCCCATGCTGAAGTACCCACAACTCATTCCACATCCTTAAAACTGATTAACCCCAAAATTCCACCCCAAACTCAGTTGTGGAACATAATCTTTTAGGTTGGGAAGTATTGAAATACTGTATCCAGTGAATGAATTTCTCAACTCTTATTGCAGGAAAACAAAGTGTCACAAGTGTTTTTATCCAAGGCGTGATCCAGGCATGTGTGCTGTGCTTCTTTCACTGAGACACGGCCCTGGGTACATTTAGGTGCTTTCCTGAGCTGAGGTGGGATTGTTTCCACGTTGTTTCTAAGTAACATCAGAAGAAAACAGGTTCTAGGACAAAAACTAAGGAAGATCTCTGGGGGAGAGTGGTTTAGGTAAAACCAATCTGTGCTTCTGTGAATGTACAAAACAAGGGGTGCTCAACGCCTGTGGGCAGCCAAGGAAGAAGGATCCCAGCCTGGAGCTGCTCCCTCGGTCCAGGTGAGGCTGGGTGGTCTCAGCTTGGCCAGTCTGGGAGGCAGAATGGACCCTCTGGCCATGTCCATGTCCTGCCCAGTGGCCACAAAGGACCCTCTGTCCCACTCTGCCAGGCCTGCAGCTCTGGAAACACCGCTGGACATCCTCATTTATGGCACTTCAGTCACCCTGGAAACAAAGTAGCTGCTCCCAGAGGTGACTTTTAACACAGCTAATTATATCATTAGTGTCAGAGCCACTGAACCACGGCCGTGTCCCTTCCCTGGGCTGGCACTGCTGATGTTTCCATGGGAATGACCGGGCTCCACACCTCGGAGGGGACGCGGCCCAGATGTGACAGCACCAGGGTGAAGTGTCACAGCTTTCTGCCACTCCTCCCAGGGCAGGTTTGGTGGCTAATCCCAGCCCTACATTGGCTAAAAAAAGACTATTTGGAGAGCAAGAAACTGCTGATGAATTCAGTCTGATTTATTGAGCACTCTGGCCTGAAACATTTCTGGTGCCATCCCCGTGTGTGGGACTTCAGCAGCGCTCCCACCTCAGAATCCACTCAAGCAAAAGAATTCATTCAATAAAAGGTAATTATAAAAAAGAAGAGCAAAGTGAAAGCTTTCCTCCCTCTTTCCCAGGGCTTCCTGTCAGCCCCAGCAATGCTGATCAGCACTTTAAGGTTTCAAAATGACTCAGAGGAGATTTTGGGGGGTGTCCAAACCATTCATTGCCTGGCACAAGCCACTGGTTCCATGGGGAATGTGACCATGTCCAAGAGCCAGGATCTGCTGCAACAAGAGCCTGCCAGGCTCCTAAGAGCCACAGGCAGGCAGGAAAACGCTGCTGTTTACCTCCTCAGTTCTTCATACCTGGGGCCAAATCACTGCTGATGAGGTTTTGTGAAGTTTAACAGCATTAGAGCCACACACTCACAAAGAATATTGGCTTTAGTTTCTGACTGAGCAGCAAACAGCTCTGTAAAGAGCTAATAAATGATGCTTGGAAGAAAAAACCACTGAATTATTAAATCCTGGTCCTGAAGGCTACACAGGTTGGCTCTGCAGCCTTCCAGAGCTGCTTCCCCCCAGGAACAGCCCTGATGGATGGGCTGGTGGGTCTGGGGCTGATCATCAGCATTCAGCTGTTCTACAGAGGTGCTGCCACCACGAGTGGCTGGGGCTGGCAGCATTTTGGGAGTGATCAGTGTGTTTTGAGAGGCTGATCCCTCCCCAGAGCTGCAGGTGGTGGTTTCTGAATAAGGGGAAATAAGAGGAGGGATGGATGGGCACGTTAAAGATGAAAACTGAAAACAGCACTCGTGGATTTAGAGAAATTGGTTAAAAAATAATGAAAATCACTAAAGAGCCACAGAGAACCACATGGGTCTGTTCTCCTCCCTGGGAGAGATGGATGGCCTCGTTAGCAGGTGATAGCCAACAGATCCAGCCCTGCTGGAGGCATAGATTTAACCAGGGAATATGGAAACCACAGGGAGATGGATTTCATGGAGATGTGAATCCCAAAGCCCTGAGAATAAGCCCAAGTGCCTGGTGGATATTTTTCAGCAAAAACAAGTAGTGCAGTTTGGGACAGTTTTGCTGGGGTTCAGCTCCATGGTTTAAATGCAATGGGAGTTTTTTCCCCTTTTGGATATAGTTCTATTTATCCCTTGTTCCCATCACCCCACGTGGAAAATCTCTGGACCCAGCCATGGACACACCTCTGACATTCCTTTACAGCCACTGGAGTTCTTGAGGACCCTCTGCCTGCTCTGTGCTGCAGCTGTTTTTTGCTCTAAAGCAGAAAAAATCTGGCAAAATTATGTGTCTTTGCAGAGGAAACAATGTCAAAATGAAATTACTCCAGACTGGAAATAAAAGGAAGCAGGTGGCTCTTGACTGGAAATCCTTTATTGGAGGGCCCAAATTCCTGCAGCCACCCCATCCCTTTTCACCCCAGCTCTGGGAAAGGCAGTGGGACCAGAGGTTGGGCACTGCCACCTCAGTCAGCAGAGTGGGTTTGGGCTCCTCTCCCAGATTCCTGTTGGGAAGACCTCATGGAGGGTGGGAGTGAAGGGCTGCAACACACCAGCAGAGCCCGGCACTGTCACTGTTCTCCTTGGACAGAGGGGAAGGGGGCAGGAATGGCTTCCCACTGCCAGAGGGCAGGGCTAGGTGGGAGAGAATTGGGAAGAAATTCCTCCCTGTGAGGGTGGAGAGGCCCTGGAATGGATTTCCCAGAGCAGCTGTGGCTGCCCCATCCCTGGAAGTGTCCAAGGCCAGGCTGGACAGGGCTTGGAGCAACAGGAGATAGTGGAAGTGTCCCTGCCATGGCAGGGGATGGGATGAGATGGGATTTAAGCCCTTTCCAACCCAAACCATGCTGGGATTCCATGTGCTGCTCAGAGCTGTGCCTGGAGTGGCAGATCCTGCTGTAAATCCAAGGACACTCCGCAGCAGAATTCCTGCTCCCACCGAAATCCCCTGGCAGCCTCTGCCCCAGGTGCCAATTAGTTCAAACCTGACTCCAGCTGAAGAGCACCTGCTCATAAATATCCACAAATCCTCCCACATCCTGTTTGCATCATCCTCCCTGTGCTTTGGTGGGAGAGAACATGAGTAAATGACTGACTCACAAGGTCTTATTTCCCAAATTTCATGCAGTTTTCAAGTTTTCCTTGTACTTTGCATTAAGATGCTTTTATAACCTTCATTACACAGAGCGCAGACACAAATAGCTCTTGAATTCATAAATATGGAGCAATCAATGTATTTTATTTTGCAATTATTGGGACAAACAAATAGAATATTTTGGGGCTGCTCAGATGTGCTCTGTAAGTGATGCCTCCCATTGTCCATTAATTGTAAGGATTTGGTAAATGAGCTTTAAGGGGTCTATTAGTATTCATTAGGCAGAAGCTCCCATATATTTTCTGCAAAATTAATGAAATAGAACTGTTTCCTCTGCTGATGACGTGGCTGAGCTGCAGCCCAGCTCGGTGCACATTTATTACAGGTATCTTTTTTTTGGTTCTGCCCAAGTCCTGCTTGGGAAGGTTACAAAGTGGCTTTTTTCAGCTCCTGGCTCTATAATGAACGCAGGGGTGGGCACTGAGCAATTTTCTGAGGATTTTCAGGGTAGAGTCCATTGCCCAGCTGGGAAATGATGCTTCAAATCCAAGTGGATCTTGGAATGCTAAACCAGCATTACCAAGGCAACAGCTTTGGGGTGTCCCAGTGCTCCCCATGGGTAACCCCAGAAGTGCAGAAGGTGCTGCCAGTGCTGGGGTGAGGGAAGAGGAGGTGACCCCTGCCCAGGGGGTGTGGGGGCACGTGGAAGGCAGCCCTCCTCTCTTCNTTTTTTTTTTTAATTTTTAAATATTATTTTACATCAAATGCATTTAAAACAGTTTACAACTGTTATATTATATTTTTGGTTGGGTTTTGAAACATAATCCAAACTTTATTTTTCTTTTTAAATAAAACCAACTGCAACCAAAAGCCCAAAGGACAGCTAGGCAAATCCAGAAGGATTTATAAAATCCCAGGTGAAGAACTGAGGACTTGTTCCTCGCAAATTAAGGAAAACTTGACCTAAGGAGGATTTCAAGCATCTCCACATGGTGGAAAATTCTTGAGGAGGTGAGGAAGATGAGCTGAGGCTGAAACAGGTTGTGCCAAGGGGTGAAAATTCCACCAGCACAGCCCTCATGGATTCATGGATCCATGGATTCATGGAAGGGGAGGTTCTGTGGGAATATCCACACCAGAGGCTCTGTCAGGAGCAGGAGGAGCACAAGGGAACAAACCTTCCTGCGTCATCCCTGGAAAACAACACCCACTGCCTGTCAGGGTGTGAGGATACAACACAATAAATTAATTCATAATGGAGCATATGAAAGAAAAATAACCCAGCCATGAATGGCGAGCTCTGCTGACAGGAGGTTTGTTATGGGTTTGTTGTGGAGATGCCAGCCCAGGTCCTGGCAGGTGATTAATGACCCAGAATTGGAAAGATCCTGCAGCCAGTGCCAGGAGCTGAGTGAAAAATGAGCGAGGGCAGAGGCTGCAGGACGTGACAGGTTCCTACAGACAGAGGTGAAAAATGACTGAGGGGAAGGGTAGCTAAAAAACCAACTCAAAACCAATCAGGAAAGCTATAAAAGAAATCAATTACAATATAATGAAGGCTAAGACATTCTGAATTTTCCTCTTCCCAAAAGTCTGATTAAATCAGCACGGGGAGTGGAGGAGTGTGGGCTCTCATCCTGAAGGGAAACACGTGCTGGAACAGTGATCCATCAGACTGGGAGAAAAGTTCATCAGCAGGGGATGACTTATGGCAAAAGAGAATGCCAGCCCCACGTCACAGCAAACTGTGGGATTTGGCTCTAAATCCCAATGGAAGTGGCAGAAGCCTCGTTCATTTATCCAGAGGATCTGTTTAATAAAGAAGGGAACAGGTCAAGCAGCTGATGGCTCTATATAAATATTTAAATGGCACCAGGGCAGCCCAGCATTTGTGCTGCCCAGAGGTTTAGGCTAAATAAATGAAATTGGCCTTTCCCAACTTGTCTTCTGTAGCTTGGTAAATATTTGGGATGCTCAGCCACCGAAAACAGAGTTTGGGAACAAACCCACACCAGGCACTGGATTTGAGAGCAAATATCTCCATGCTCCCACTCTGAGAGAAGAAATGATTGCTGCTTTCTGGCAGAATAACAAAGACAGGAGAAGTTAAGTCAGAATAATAAAGAATTTAGTAAATTTGCTGCTTAAAGGCATCTGAAATTACAGATAAATGATGTAAACTGAAATCTTATTGATCTTTTGATCCATCTCAGGGTCAGGAGAGGACGCGCAGCTCCGTGTTCCCGGCATGTGATGTTAATGCATGGAAAGACAAACTCCAGCCTGCTTTCCCTGACCAGGAGGAACTCTGCTGGGTTTAATGGACTTTGAGGCATCCTGAGAATTCCATTTAGGACCTGGGCTGTGGTGTGTAGGTGAGGCATGAATGAGTCAGGGGTTTTTCTCGGTTGGAAGAGGCACAAGAACCTCCTCCCGCTTTTCAAGGGCAGAGCAACACACGGATCCCATCCCTACCCAAATCAGGGATTGTGCTCGTCTCCATTCAAGGCAAAATCTCTCCAATCACGGTGTGAGTGTTTTTCTGTCCCCTCCAGCCCACGCAGAGCAGGGCAGAGGCTCAGCAGCACCAGCCAGGAATAGAAACACTCCTCGGCAGAGCTCGAACTCCCTGCACTTCCCCAGCCTTCGCCTCGTGCAGGGAAGGGCCACGAAATCATTGCATAACTGGGCTGCTGCAGGAGCTGCTGGGCTGGAGGAGCCCTGGAGGGGTGGGAAGGGACAAATCCCAGCTGGAAATTTCCAACTGAGCTGTCTGGGCTGGTGGCAGGTGTGAGGGGAACCAGGGGTGAAGTGCCACGAGCTGGAAGTGCCTGAGTGGCTTCCCTACCAAGTAAATTTAAATTTTATAATTTTATGCACAATGCAAAATCAAAGGTATTTTGTGGAATCACAGGATGGTTTGGGTGGGAAGGGATGTTCAAGATTATCCCATCCCAACCCCCTGCCATGGGCAGGGACACCTTCCCCATCCCAGGTTGCTCCAAGCCCTGCCCAACCTGGCCTGGGACACTGCCAGGGATGGGGCAGCCACAGCTTCTCTGGGAAATCCATTCCAGGGCCTCCCCATCCTCACAGGGAACAATTCCTTCCTTCATAACAGAGCCCAAAACAATCTCCTGTAACAGCACAGGGACAGGAGAATTGCCTGGAAATGGAACTCCAGTGACCAATGCAAAACTCTTCATCCAACCCCTGGCTAGACCAAGGCAACACAAACATACACCGAGGAGTAAAACTGTGACCAAGGAAATAAACATTCCCCCAGCAGCTTTCTTGGGATCAGAATTTACCCACTGGGTAATGCAGGAAGGTTTGGCAAGGAAACATCTTTTCTGTCCCCTCCATGGCTACCTCCCCTCTCCTCGGGGGTTCAGCTTATTGAGATAAAAATGGGGAATTGCATCATATTGATTTAAATCCTGCAGCTTGTTTTGCATCAGAGGAGCTTTGCTGGCTGCAGTCAATTATCCATTTCAAGTCTTAACAAGAATTACTTTTAGGGGTGGGAAGGAGGGGCCTGTATCACATTAATGATTAAAGCTGGTCCTGGCTGCTGTGGGCACTGGGATCTCACCACGGCCCTTCAAACAGGGAAATAAATTGGTGGCAAATCTGGAAGAGAATCCTGAGAGTGTCCACAGCTCTGGTTCCTTCCTGCCCAGGCTGCCACAGCCAGAGGGTGATTTGAAATTGAAGAAAAGTATGAATCTACACTGGGTGATAGAAAAGATGAGATTTCTCCTAAAATGAGCCTTCCCAGCTCTATGAGGTGTGGAAAAATTCACTCTGAAGAGGAGAAAACTAAACTATCATCACTGTGAATGCTGCTCAGAGACATCTGCAAGAGCTCTGCTGAAATGTCACAGATAAATGAACACAAAAATGTAATATTGATAAATGAACACAATAATGGCATATTGCTGTGCACAACGTGGGAGCAGAGACAAAACACTGGAATGAGCAATCCCTGCTGGATGTCAAACACTGCACAAGGTGAGTTTGCAGTGCCTGGGGACCCTGTGTCATCCCAGGTGACACTTCCAGCTGGGCTGGGACAGATGGATGTGTCCTCCTTGACTTGGCACGTGGTTCTGGAGACCCTGCTTTGGCATTTAATGGGATGTGGGCAGCAAAATACTCCTGGATGGCACCCAGGAGGCCTCTCCCACCCCTCCTCCTCCTCTTCCTCCTCCCCTCTGAGTTCATCCAAGGTTTCCCTCCCAGCTAAACCCAGCTCTGCCACCTGAGCTATGAGCATTGGGGATTTTTTTCCCCAGTCCCCCCTTTCCCACTGCTGCATATCTTCAGGAACATCAAATCCTACAAACTTTTTATAGTTGGGTTAAAACACACCTTTTATAAAGAGAAAATCCTGCACTCACCATATTAAGTTATTTGATTACTCCTCAACACAGGGGAGTCGAGGAGAGCACAGGAATTGTGTGTGTTGAGGGAATTTGCATCCTTTCACCCCAGAATAGCTCAGACCTGTCCCATTTCCACAGTGTCCAAGCAGGAAAAATGAAGACACGACCCCAAATCCACAACTGAAGGTCTGCAGCAGCCAAATCCTGGCTGTTTGGCCAGAAAGAGTTAATTTTCCAGCGATGGCACCTGCAGGTGGCAGCCTGGATGTGGCACTGGAAACAGGAGCTGCCAGGGGCATGTGATGAGCCCAGATCACCTCTGCCAGACAAGAATAATTTGGGGTCTGTTTCATCACTTGAGGGGCACTTGCTGTTTCTTCCATCCTTTAATTCCCCCTGGGCAGTTTCCCTGCCCAGGTTTTGGGGGCTGTGACTGCTCAGAGGATTTAGAGGTTTGCATCCCATGGAGAAGGATCATTTCTGCTCATTTAGAGCTGGAATTGGAATTTTGACCACCCCTGGAACACAGAGGTGTTTGCATCACCCCACGTGGGGTGGGATCCCAGGGGCTTTCCTTCCTCATCTCCCTGGCAGGTAACCAGGGACAAGCATTAAGCATTCCCAAAAGCTTCTTGTAGATTCCTTGGTTTGTTTTTCAGGAAGACAGAAACACCCGAGTTAGATTTACTCAAATAAAGGAATGGCAGAGCAAAACAAAAAAGGACTTTTGCCTGCAGAGCCAGCCAGGAGACAACACTGCACCTGAGGCCAAACAAGAAAACTTTAATGAAATAATTACAGTTTGCATAAAATTGAAGGCAAAGAACTTCCAGAGACCCTTCTAAGAGCTCCCTTTCCTAGGGCTGGGAGAAAGGAGAGGACTAGCCCAGCCTCTCCTGTCATTTACTCAGAATGCCTGGTGGCACTTTCTTGCAGGACATAATTAGATGTTAATTAGCAGTCAGGTCATTTGTTACCTGAACCTATTGAACAACACCCTGGGTGCTCCAGCTCTGGGCTTGCTTGGTGAGGGACCTTTACTCACAGGAGCTGAGGTTATGTTCGAGGTAGTGCCTACTACTACTAAAAAAAAAAAGAAGTTTATTTTTGGTATTATTTTCTGTGACATTGATAAGGCTGTGGTGGTTTTTATCTGCTGTAATGAGCTGGATCCCGGGGGCTGCTGGGGCTGGGAAGTCTCTGTGGGGATAATGAGCAGAGAAAAGGGGCAGGGCTGCTCCAGGGGGTTTTCCAGGAGCAGGGAGAGGGAATTTTTGGAGAGCTGTGCAGCAGCAGTGCTGCTGCTGCTGATGTCACCTGGTTCCAGCTGGTTTGGGCTGTGCTTTGGGGGTTGGACCAGCCTTTAAAGGATTTTCTGCCCCAGATTGGAGTCAGCAGAGTGGAGGATACTCAGGCTGGGGTTTGTCAGAGCTCTGAGTGTGTCCCAGGTGTGCAAGAGGCTCCTTACCTGCCCCTGCCCTGCTGCTCTGAGGGTTGGGTGGAAAAGCACAGCATGGAGAGGAGCTCTGGGGAAGGATGAGGCCATCTTAAGGAAAGCCATTTGTTAATCAGGGTGGAAATCTCCTGAGGAGAGGGCACCTGGGCACTGATGGCTGTGCTTTCCTGGGTGCCTGCTCAGAAAATATCCTCATAATGTGGGTTAAAAATCCTGGATTTGAACGTACCTGCTCATCCATCTGATTCACCCAAACACTTGGAGGCTTTTCTCTTGACTTTCTGTAGGGCAAAAAAGCTGAGTGAGTATTTTATAGGATGGTTAGGAAGGGTAAATTTGGTTAGGGTAAATCATATTAGGGGCTTATTGCCTTCCTCTGAGGTGGCTCTGTAACAAACTGCTCCTTCCCTGATCTCCCTGTCCCAGGCATGGGCTCCTTCAGAGGTGCAGAGTGTGCAGGAGAAAAGAAGACACTAAACTTAGGGGAATGCCATGGAGAACTTTCTTTGCTGATAGCTGGGGGAAGCAGAATGCTTCCTGACATGTATTGATTCAGCAGAAAGTCTATGATATATAATAATGCCACTTTGTCATTTTATATCCAATTATTTCTGCTCCACATCCTTGGGATTTCCCAGCTGAGCATTATGAAGTGGGCAGAGAGCAGCCTGCACTGTTTAGCTTGCTTCAAAAACACAGATGCTGCTGATCCTGGAGGAGCAGCTGAAATTCTTCAGTGTAGACTGGGCAAGAAGTCCCCTCTGATGGCCAAAATGCCCTTTGCTCATGTTTGGGATTCCCCTAAAAGTGGCTGCTGCCCTGATTTTCCTGCTCTTTGCTGCTTTCTCCTTGCAGGAAGCCAAGCTGTGATGTTCCCTAAAATCCTCAGTGCAGTGCTGACACAGGTGAGGGCTCAGACCCCTCCCTGAGGTTGGGAAGAATTTGATTTTCTGCACAGATCATCCCTCACCTGAAACTCAGCTGCTCTCCCCTGGAGCAGCTGCAGTGACTCCAAACACTGCCCGAGCTCATTACACAAATAACCCATGTAATGAGCTTTAGAAATTAATTGTTATTGATGCTCCAAACCACTGCAGAAAGACCCTGTGCTTGTGACCATTGTTCCAATTAAAGTTTTCTGCTCTGAAAATCTGAGACTTGAATTAATTTTTTTTTAAAAATAGCAGTAGAGAAGATTCCTGTGTGCCACTCACAGTGCACAATGTGTTGTTCCTCATGCAGCTGGGCAGATGTGATCCAAAAATCATTTTGGACTGAAGGAGAGCAGGTTTAGATCAAATATTAGGAGAAAATTCACCCTGTGAAGGTGAGGAGGCCCTGGAATGGATTTTCCAGAGAAGCTGTGGCTGCCTCATCCCTGGAAGTGTCCCAGGCCAGGTTGGATGGGGCTTGGAGCAACCTGGGATGGGGAAGGTGTCCCTGCCCATGGCTGGGAGTGGAATTGGTGATCTCTAAGGTCCCTTCCCACCCAAACCACCCTGGGATTCTATGGAATGACTGGAGAAGGTGTGAGGTGAGAACACCTGGAGCCACCAGGGGAAAACCACCAGTGTGGCTTTGTTCCATCTCCCAAGGAAAAACCACCTCAGGTACCAACATCCAAATTCCCAGAACCAGTCCTTGCAGTGACAGATCACCTGCACTTCCAGGTGTCCCTCCCACCCACCTTTGGCCATTTCCCATGCACAGACAAAGCCCTGGCGTGCAGATGAGCTGCATTTCCCGGGAGCTGGTCCCTTTATTTTCCCTCTGATACCGCAATTATTACTTTCATTGCCATGCCGAGCACGGGCTCCTCGGGAGCTGCTGACACTCCCCAGCGCTCCGGCTCCTCCCGCAGAGCCAACCTTTCCCGGCTCGTTGTCATTCCCTCCGTGACACCGGTGCCACCGGGAGCCGCGAGCCGCCGAATTCCGACGGTGGCTTCGCCGGGTGACATCAGAGCCTGCGTCACCCTGGTCCTTCACAGTTGTCCCTGGAGACACGAGGAGTCTGGGGTGGTAATTATTTCGGTTCCTCTCGAGCTCCAGAGGTTTCCGAAGGGTTTCTGCTCGCCGTCCTGTGCGATCCCGTTGTCATGGTGACCGGGGCGGGATGCTGGGTCCGGGAACCAGCCCGGCTCCCCTTCCCGGAGGATGGGCTGGCTCGGAATGGAGCTGGGGGTTGCCAGTGGAATTTTGCCACACCTGAGGAGAAATGTTAAAAAAAAAAAACAAACAGGGAAATCTGCTCTAAAAAAGATTTGGAATTTTTTTGCCTGATGACCAGGGACTCAGGGTTTTCATAATTTTTGTAGAATCAAAACAGAATGGTTTGGGATAGAAGGGACCTCAAAATCATCCTGTTCCAAACCATGGCTAGGGACATCTTTCTCTTTGTAGCTCAAATACAAAGATTAGAAACCCAGTCCTGGGACTGGACTAAAAACTTCCCATGGATGGAGTTGTCATGGAGCAAACCTGAGCTGGGGCTCCTCTGTGTTGTGCCCTCACACAAATTTACCTCCCTCCACAGGTGATCGTCACTCCTGTGACCACACATTGTCCCAGCAGGATGGAGGCTCCACAACTCAGTGCTCTGCCCTCTCCATTTCAGCAGGAAAGCACAATTCACCTTCCAGACAACTGCAGAACTTCCTGCTGCAATGCCAGGTCTCTCACGGGACCACGTGTCCTGGAGGTGCATGGAGAAGTGTCTTTGCAGCTTTGAGCAGGTCACCCTTCGTGACCTGGTTTTTGTCAGAGCAGCTCAGCTGACGTGTCCTGCTGGACACCGTGTCTGACACAACCTGTTTGTGGAGTCACTGCATTCATTAAATACAAAGAAACCAAAAGAACATAAATTTTGCATTATCTGTTTACTCACATCTCCCAGACCAATTGTTTATTTTGGTGGACTTCCAATGCCCCAGGCAGACAGGTCGTTGGAGCCACTAATAACATTTTTCTCCTCTGCTCAGCCTGTAATTATTATCTTTCTCTCCCTTTTATCTCTTCTTCTCTGTAGTAATAAAGTTCTGGTTCTTCAGTGGTACCTCAGGATGTCTGACCTACAAGACAGATGCCCAAAGGGATGTGCTGCCACCAAAGCAGGACAGGTCTCCAGCTGAATTTTAATGGGATGTTTTCAATTCAACCAGAAACCTGCTTTTTCTTGCTGGTCAGATGAAAACTTCCAGGTGTGGGGAAGTTGGTGACAGAGGAAAGCAGGAGTGCTGCTGCCCAGGGAAGTCCTCATGGGCACCAGTTGCTCGTGGGCTGGATGCAGTGAGAGGAGATGGATCTTGCTCACAGAATTTCCCTGGATCACGCTTCCTGCAGGGTCCACGTGGCCAAGGGTAGAGTGTGGTGATTATGGAAAATATTTTTATATTGTCACATTCCACTTCATGAACTGTGGAGTGTGGGCAGGTTGCCCTGTTGGCAGGTTTTATCTCACTTTAACTGGGTCACCCTGGCACCAGCTCACCTCCTCTCCAAGCCCTTTCCCTGTCCTCCAAGAGCTCTTGGAGCTCTGTGTCAGTGCAGGAGCACCCTTGGCAGAGGCACCACTCCAGCTCCACTCCTGGTTTGCTCCTGGTTGGTTCCACTCTCTTTGGGAACTCTCCTCATTTCTGGGCTGCTTTTGATTACCCTGAGCTTTCTGGGGGTTGGTAAAAGCTCCTGCTGAGGTGATTTCAGCCCAGAAATACCCTAGGAAGAGGTCACCTTCCTTTTCTGGATCCTGGACTACCTCAGGCTGCCAATTTTAGCAGTGCCAGAGCTGAGGGTTTGTTCTTTATCACCTTTCAACCCCTGATGCTCCATAAACACCCAGGGCTTGGCCTTAGAACATCCCAATCAATATCTCCTTGGATATTGCACAGAAAATAGATAAAATACCCCAAAACCCTAAAGGATGTTGATCTTAGGGAAATTAGTGAAGGCCAAGTAGTTCCTTTGTGTTTTTCTATTACCAGACAGATGTTAATCCTTAATGAATTATGTTTGCCTGAATCCAGGAGCACCATTTATCCCTTGTGACCTTTGCTGAGTTGAGTTATTAAGTGTTATAAATAACTACTCTTAATATGCAGGCAGTGTCCAAGTGCTTTTTATACTGATTCAAGAACAATCACAAACTAATTCCCCACAAATAATTCCTCAGATAGTTGAATAAAAAGAAGACTGCATTTGCATATCTGCCCAGAAGGAACTCATCTCCCTGAAAAATACTCTGGTTTGCAAACTGCATTAGTCAATGGCTTTAGCACAGTCACTCTCACAAGAAATTATGCTAATCCATGTGGGAGATTTCATTTTCTTTCAAAAAGAATGGAAGCACAGTAAGACACAGAACAGCCCAAATGACTGCAGGGAGAGGCGCTGCCCTGAGAAATGGATTGCAGGAATTCTACTCAAATAAATCATGGTTTGTTAGGGAAAAACAGTGGGCAGGTTGGAATCAGATATAGCTATGGACAAGTATTCAAAAAACAAATAGAATTCAGGATTTAATTAGGATATGCAGGTGTTGTGTCACACGTGCAGGACTGGCTGGGCTTGGCAACTGAAAAACTGAAAAATAACCACTTGGGAATATCCAAGAGAGAATCCCAGAATGGTTTGGGTTGAAAGGGACCTTGAAGCTCATCTCATTCCATTCCCTGCCATGGGCAGGGACACCTTCCACTATCCCAGGTTGCTCCAGGCCCTGTCCAACCAAAATAGCTGGAATACAACTTAAAATCACATGGACCATTGGGTTGATTCACCCCACATATCCCCACAACCAACAGGGTGGAAAGTAATGCAAAAATCCTGGGATTCTGTGATTTCTGGGCTATTTAATTTTGGATTCAATGAGGAGGGCATGGAGAAGCTCAGCGTGGCCCTGTCACAAGGCACCTGAGGTGGCCTGCAGAGCTCAGATCCAGAGTTTGCTCCTCACCAAGTGAGACAAACCCAGTGCCAGCACTGAGCACTGAATATTTCAGCAGTGGGGATGGGATGCCTTGGCCAAAACCCTGAGTCCTTAATTGCCAGCTTTGAATGTCTTCTCTGTTTGAATAAGACCATCAAGCTGTGCTTTAAAGCAGCTTTTTAGTCAAAGGAAGATACAAATATTCTCATGTCTGTGAAGGATCCCATCAACTGAAAAAATCATGAGAAAGCCTCTCCTGAATGAAGCCTGGGCTGGGTTGTGAATCTTTAATGTGCATTTCTGCAGCTCCTTTCAACGCTCAGCAAATTCACATTCTCTCTGACAGAGTAGACATTTTCATGAAGTATTTATAGCAGCCAAACAAAATAACCCAACTTCCTTTTTAAGAGAGGTTTTTGGGAGGCAGCTACCAAATCCCAGCCTTCCTTATTTACACTATAAACAACAGAAAGATCAAATAATAAAATGGAACTGCAATTACACTGGTTTTTCCAGTGGAGAATACCTCCTTTTGTAAGAAGATCTGGGTAGATTCTGGCTGTTCTGTACAGCTCCATTATTTATGAGTCAGGAGGAGAAAGGAGAACTGAGAAGAGCTGAGGGAGGAGGAAAGAGCAAACCCAAACATGCTCCTGTGCCATCAAAACACTGCCCATCTCCTGGGCACGTCCCCAGTGTGGGGAGAAGGGTTTGTTCTCCAGGGAAAATGGCTTCATCAATTGATAAAATTCACTGCATGGCACAACTGACAGACTTCTCTCAGGAAAACAGGGGAGACAAAGATTCTCCACCCTACAGTGAGTTCCTTTCACTTGGTGGAAAAAGTCCTGCAGGCTGGAGACCCTTGGAGGGTCCTCAACATTCCTTCTCCAGTGGCACCATGGTGGCCAAGTCCTGGTGCTGTCCCTCCTAACACCACAAATATTCCAGCTTTGGATGGATTTTCTCTTTTTCCTGCTGGCTTGTGACTCACAGTCTGCTGCCATTGAAGTGCTGGGTTTAACCAGTGGCAGAAAGATGAGATTCTACAAATGTGAATCCTCTGCTCCAGCTTCTGCATTTTATAAGTCACTTGATATTTCCCAGTTTAAATGACTCCAATAAATGTGGCTTGCTGGTCAATTTAGCAAGATGTTTCTAGTGAGGTCAGTGCAAGACAAATAAGCAGGTTTCAGTAAAATGACTCGTAACATTTCATAGAAATTATTAAAAAATCATAAATGAGTGTTGCTTCCCACTAATTGCCCATTTACAGCCATATTCCCATTGCTTCCTTCAGGAGCTGCACCAGTCAGACCTTTAAAAAATATACAAGGAGCTTAGAGAAGACGTTTGTTACGATTGATTGGATGCAGATGTCTATAAAAAATGGAAAATGGGAAAAGGAGAGCAATATCTCTGAGTTTTTCAGGCTTTTATGGGCAGCAGAAGACCTGGCTGCCATCGTTCCTCTGCCTGAAGGCAAAGATTTCCATTACCAGTGAATCAGTCACATGGGCAGGGAAAGAGATAAAAATTGGTCCTTTGCACAATGTTCAGCTGAGGTAATTAATTGGGGATTGATTCAGGAGAAATCCAACTCATTTGAAGTCTATGGTGATAAAATCACCACAGATGGGTTGGAGCAGGAGAAGCTCCAGCCTGGCAGGACACGGAGAGAGCTCTGGGTGTGGGAGCAGCCAGCCTGCCCCAAGGCTTTCCCGAGTATTTCCAAAGGGAAATGTTCTGTTTAACTCTCAGGAGTGGCACTTCTGTCCCCATTTCAGCTCCATGTGGCTGCTCCCACCTTGGAGGGCTGAGGCTGCAGCCTGGTTCTGCTGGGATGGGACTTTTTAAAGCATGTAAATGTAATTATTCTCAAACCACCCCCACAAGCCACGTCTTTCTTTCTTCTACACAGTTTTCCTCACTCTGAAATGTGATCCAGTCAGGGCTGTGCTGTCACTGGGCAGTCCTGTTCCTATCCTTATGGAAAAATTGGTGCCATCTACTCCTGGTTTTCCAGCCCAGCAGCCCTGATTGCTGCATTACTCAGAGCATTACTGCTCTGTAATCTCAGCCTCCTCTCTCTCCTTCCTCTTTTCCATGCAGCTCTGCTGACCCTTTAATTGGGAATTCCTCAATTAACCCTGTCCTTTTTTTCTCTTCCAAGCCACCCAGGGCCATGGCTTCACCAGCCTGAAATATTCCCTTTAATACCCACTTTTGATCCAATTATGGATCAAAAAATCTGCCAGGCAGAGCAGCATCCCTGCTGATGGTGATGAATGGAGCAGACACCAGCAGGATGTCAGCCACTGGATCCACCCTGCTCATCTCCAGGACCAGGATGATGCTGGGATCTGCACACTCATTTGGAACCTGGAGCTGGAAAAGAGATAAAACCCAGGCAGTAAAGTCCTGCTGCAGAATTTAATATTTCCCCTGCCAGTTTTTAAGGTTTTGGTACAGAACAAGGCTTCTTAAACCTGTTATTCCATAATGAAGGTGGGGTTTTAATCCTGTTATTCCACATTCCACTATTTCACCAGGCACATGGAGAACTGGACCAGAGCAGGAGATTTTTGTCTTTTGTGTACAGCAGAGCTTGCTGTACTCAAAAGACAAAAATATCCTAATGTATTTTAGACAAAAATCTCCTAATGTATTTTAGGTACATTAACTGCTCAAAGCAATTTTCAGTATTTCTAGTGAGTTAAATTTAAAAAATAATGAAGTTTCATGTCTGCTCCTGGGGGAAGCAGAGGTGGAAATAATGAATCCACAAATATTCCATGTGCTCCATAAAAGGGTGATGCAGCTCCGGAGCAGAGGAGGCAACCAGGGCAAAACCTGGCACCAAACTTCCTGTGGAATTCCCTCCTGAATTCCATGAGCCCTCTGGATACCCAGGAGAACACCAGCCAGAGTAGCCCTGACTCTGGTATTTGGTATTTGGTCTACCTGATATTCTTCACACTCAGGTGTTTGGTGCCTCTTGGAGCATCCTCAGCTCCTGGAGTTGAAGGGCTCCGAGCAGGTTTTTCCAGGATGCAGGAATGCCACGTGTGGATAAAGGAAAACCTTTTAGAAACCTGGGGTTTTTTTTGCCAAATCTTGGGAAAAGCACATTAAGAGGAGAGCTCCTGCATGTGGCAGTGTTGGGAGGATTCAGGCTCTTTCTGTGTAAGCAAAAAGAGCCTTTTCCAGGTTTGAATTTAATTTGGATATCATTTGAATTTGTGTTTTCTGCATTTTGAATTGTACGGAAAATGTGGAAAATCGACCTCTCAGTTGATCACAGTCCTCCCCCAAATGCTACCAAGCTAAAATGTAGCTGGTTTTGCAAGCAAAGGAGTGGTTTTGCAGCTCTAAGTAATAAAATACCTCAGACAGAGCTAATGGCCTCTCTCCAGAGGCAGTGGAGTCATTCTCGCCCTCCAACTTCATAGATCCTTATTTTCATTAGGTTTTTATTTAATGAAAGAATAAAACCCACACACTCACACAGAGACAAAACCCCAGGAAAGTCTATTTTAAATAAGAAATCAATGTAATTTTGCACCACAGCCATTCTTCCCAGTCTTCCCAAAAATCTGCTCAGAAGGATAAATTTCAGGTGGGACATTGTGGCTGTGAGCAATGTTGGGTAGAAGATATTTTTATTTATGAAACATTGTATTTTATTGTAGATTCATGGGTGCCATGCCACTGATTCCCACAAATCTCATGTCCTATCTGAGCTCTTACAGATGTGAATCCCTGGATGTGCTACAGCCCTGCATCCCTTGTCAGGCTTATTTAATACCTTGTCTCCTTCCCTGCCAGCAATACAGTCATTTTAATTTTAATTCAATTTTTAATTTTAATTTTAATTCTAATTCTAATTTTCATTTTAATTCTAATTTTTTTGTTTTCTTGGTGAGATCCCAGGTGCTGCCAGAAGATGGGATTTTCCTGGGCATCCTGGCACTGCCCACGTGTTAATGTGGATGAATATTTCCTGAATATTTGCCTGACATAGGTCACCCCAGGACCTGGAATTGCTTGGTAAGGGATGAATAAAATTCTTTTCTCTTCTTTTCCTGGCTCTCAGTAGCAAGAGGAATGATTTGTGCACTTTGAGTTGGCCTCTAATCTCCTTTAAGGGGCTCCCCTAATGGGGAATAAATAGATCAGGGTCAAACCTGATGCTCACATGGAGATAACACTGATAATCCAACAGGAAAGAATTTCAAACCCAACAGGTCCCAGGGAGGTCCTCCCTCTCAGATACCACAGCACAAAGGTGGTTTGGAGCTAAAAAAAAAAGCTTTATTTTTGTACCAGTGGTACAAAGTGATGAGGAAGCTTTAACCTATTGATCCAGGCACGGCACCATGTGTGGAATGATCCCTGTGGGAGCTCCAGGGCTGGATGTGGAATGAAAGGAGCATTTACCACACTCACACGAGTCTCTGGAGCTCTCTCTGCCTTCAAACGTGTTTTCCTTGGTGTCTGCATGAATTGTGCCCATTGTTTCCCTGCTAGGAAAAAGCAAAACGCTTCCCAGCATGGAAATTATTTGCCATTTTATGAATAAAATTATCCCATTGTATCCAGCAAAAGGGCATTTGCTCTGGTTCTCATCACTCCCAGTTTTTCCTCTTTCAGTGCAGTTTCACAGCACTATATCCCAGCTTTTTCTCCATTGTTAATGGAGAGGGAAAAGCCTCACAAATCTGCCCTTCTGCAGGAGCACAAGCACAAACCCCATCCCAGAAACAAACCTACCACCAAAAAAATCTCATTTTTGCTCCGTTTTTCTCCTGATACAAAGTTATTTTCCAAGAAAACAAGCAAGTAGGAAGGAGCAGTACCCATTACAACCAGACTTCCATGTTATGAAGGCTGAAAAAAATATCTACCATGAGTAAAATTAACCTTTTTATTTTCCTTTTGCCTTCCTTAATGGTTCCTAAGTCACTCAAAGTTTTGAAGGTAAAAATTTCTTCCTGAGCAAAGCCTTGGACCACCCCAGTTCTGAGGGATGTTTATGGCCAAGCTATAAAGTGATGGTAATGGAAATGTTGATAATCTTTAGCCACAATGATCCCAGCTGGCCCCTCTGATAATAAACTATATAAAATGAGGATTAAAAAGGACTCTCTGATTCACCAGGGCTATCTGCAACTGAGTGGTGAAAACAAGTTGGATTTTCAGCCCTGCTGTGTATTTTGGGGTTTTTTCCCCCCAGTTTTTATTTTTACTCAGTGGCTGGAATGTTTTAAATTAGTGTTGGGGATGTGTTAAGATTTTATATTGTGAATATTTCAGTGGATATGAGTCTTTAATACTCTGCTCTTTAATATTCTGCTTAGTTCAGGAAATTTGAGAATTATGGTGCAGAAATGACACAAAAAACCTTGTTCTACGGTGCACCAGCAAAACAACCAGCTGAAATTTCTCACAGTGCTGGCTGCACTCTTGTAATCAATTTAGCTTTGTACACATGCAAAAATGTTCCCTTTGGGAACGTGCTCGATATCGGATTTTCCCGGTGCCTCTGGAACGCTGAAGGGATCAATAGTGACCCAAACCAGCTAGCAGAGGGATGTTTCCCCCTCCACAGCCTGCTCAAATGTTCCTGATTTCAAATTCTTTTGGCTAAACAAGTCAAAATGCTTTAACATGCTGGAAATATATATATATATATATA
>VZRH01000398.1:364667-415601 GCA_013397555.1 Urocynchramus pylzowi | reverse complement strand
AGGCCGCTCTTCTCGCGGGCGATGCTCTCCTCCGAGGTGCAGCACAGCACCGACTGCTGCGTCCTGTCGATGCTCTCCGAGAGCTGCTCCAGCCGCTCCAGCGCCCGCCACAGCTCGGCCGCCTCCCGCAGCGCCCGGCCCACGGGGCTGGCGTCGTCCCCGACGAACGCGGGGTTGTCGAGGCGCAGGGAGTCGTCGTGCGGGTCCCCCTCGGCCGCCACTCGCTGCTGCAGCTCCGCCAGCCTGTCCCTCATGCTCCGCGGGGCTCCGGCACCGTCTGCGGGGACGTGTGAGGCTGGAGCTCCTGCGGGAGCGCTGCGAGCCTTCCCTGCTGGCACCAGAGCAAATATTGATGGAGGAGGGCAGGTCGTGCGTCAGCCCCGGGCCGGCCACCGCCGGCGGAGGGAAGGGCTTGTCCCGGGCAGAGCGGGGGGAAGGCCCGGGCCGGGAGCGCTGCCAGCACCCCCCGCACCTGCGTCACGGGACGGGCTCCGGCTCCTCACCTGATCCGCCGAGGCTCGGCACAAAGACGCTTTTATTCACCCAGAAACAAGGAGACCCAAAAGTCCCGTCGGACGGGGCACAGAGGGATTGGCCCAGCCGGCACCCCCGGCCTTCCAAACGGCTCCAGCCGGCTCCAAACTGCCAGCGGCCTCACCGTGCACCCAAACCCAGCTCCTGGTTGTGCCAAATGAAGGGCAAGTGACACAGAGTCACTGACTCTGCCAAGCTGGCAGGGACCCACAGGGATCACCGAGCCCAACTCCTGGCCCTGCACAGCAGCACCCCCCAAAATCCCACCCTGGGCCCGAGGCGCTGTCCAAACACTCCTGAACTCGGATCATGCGTTCCTGTTGAGAACTGGACAGGTGGGATGGAATTCCTTCCCTCCAAAGCTTGGTGAACTCGGATCATGCGTTCCTGTTGAGAACTGGACAGGTGGGATGGAATTCCTTCCCTCCAAAGCTTGGCTTCTCCCTGCTCCGCGGCTCGGGGAGGCTCCGGGACCACACAGTGCCCACGATGTCACCGGCAGCGCCCTGCACACCTCAAACATCTTGAGGGTGAACTCAGAAAGGTGCTCCTGGGGTTTTCCAGGCTGGAAATGAGGGTTGGGATGACCCAGGTGACCTGCACATCACTGCAAGGCAGTGTTGAGTCCACTCGCTGCTGAAATGCATAAAAATCACAGCTGAATTCTAAGACATCTATAAAAAATACCTTTAAAAGGGTACTTCTACAAAACGCATTTCCAAAGTGCATGGGAAAAATAGTTGTTCTCTACCACCCTGGTATTTTATATAATGTATTTTATAAGGTGCATTATCCCATATGACCTTAACATGATATAAAGTATACAACAGCTATGATATAATATCAATAAATATCAAATCAATATAATATCAACAGAGGGACAGCCAGGGGAGGTTTAGCAAAGGTCAAGCAGCTCTGAAGGGAGTGGAATTCCTTCCCTCCAATGCCATCTGATGGATGTACATAAAGAGGGGCTCCAGCATCGCTGCAAAACAAGTTTAATTTTGTTCTCTGTAACCATCAATAAAAAAAATTTAAAAAAATATAAAAAGCCCTTTTGTCCCTGGGGTTTGGAGGATGAGTGTTGTGTTAAAATGGAGATATTCATTCCTATTGGAGAGGAAATGCCACTGGAATCAGCACAATAAAGTGAAATGTCAAATAAGTCAGCAGATTAATGAGGGGAAAAGTCAAAATAGAATGACAGAATCCCAGAATCATTAATGCTGGAAAAGGCCTCCCAGACCACCGAGTCCAACCTGTGCCCAATGCCCACCTTGTCCCCAGCTCAGAGCACTGAGTGCCACCCCCAGTTCTTCCTTGGACACCTCCACGGGTGAGGACTCCACCACCTCCCTGGGCAGCCCCTTCCATGCCTGGCCACTCTTTCCAGGAAGAAATTCCTCCTGAGTTTATTCCATGTCTTTATTGTCAGCACCTTCCCCCGGCCGAGCACGGAGCTCCCCCGGCAGCTCTACAAAAACCCAGCCCCATCCACCCCCAAAATCCCTGTTTAAACAATGCTATCACTGCTATTTAACAAGGGCAAGAACAGAGAAGTAATTCCTTGTTTCCCATGAAATATCCCTTAGGTAACAGGTACAACCTTCCCCTGGAGCTGTCACCCCCTGAACCCACCCGTGTCCCACAGTGGCTGAGGGACCTCGCCCAGAGCCTCCTCCTCCTCCCCTACTCCTTTCATGGCCTTTTTAGCCATTTCACAGCACTTTTAGGCATTTTCACCTTCTTTTTCCAAGAAATCATTAGCTGCTCCTATCCTTTTTTCCCAGAAAAATGGGATTTTAGAGCCAGATTGTGGATGGTGACTGGGGTGAGGGTCTCCATCCCATCCCACTCAAGACCTTCACAGTGTATAAAAGCTTCTCTATCCATTTATAAATAAAGTTTCTATATCCAGTTTATAAAACTTCCAATTAAAACTATAATATTGGCCAGTTGCATCAAAAAGCAATTTTTTTTACATTAAAACCTCCATTTTACCTATTTTTTTTTTTTTTTTTACCTTTTAATGTATCAACTACTCGAAGCAATGCAAAACCAAAGTAAGAGTTTCTCTTTTTATTTTTTTTTTATTAAGACAATCCCACAGCTGGAAAATGAAACATCCTAGATTACATCAGTGACTTCAAAAAAACTCTAGAAAAAAATCTTTACAAATTTACATTTGTACAATACAAAAAACTAACAGCTCATTGCATATAAATATTACATTTGGTCTGCCAACATGTGGCATCAAAATCCCTGAAGTATTCATTAAAGGGACCTGAGATAGCGGATGTGAAGATATGGGCATAAATATCACCTGAAAAAAAAATAATATAGAAAGTAGACATAATTCTAATAGTTTTGTGCATTTTTGGAGTATTTTAAATCCAGAACACGACCTGGAGAGCCTAAATCATGTGAATTTTGCTCTGATATCAAGTGGTATTTCTACATGAAATCTGCTCTAATGACTCATGGAGGAATGAAGAGCCTGAATTATTATTTCTACAGAAAAATAATCCTCAGACATTGAGTTCTGAACACACCCGAGCAGCCACCACTCTCTGAGGAAGAATTTTAGGAAGAGAAACGGCAGATTTGGATTTTACCTGCGAATATTTCGGCAGGATTTCACCCCCCACCCCCCCAAACAGCTCCTCACAGACCCAAAACCCAGGAAGATCCGCAGTGCTTGCCAGTGAAAACCCCCAAACCGAGGAACTGCTCCTAATTTCCCACTGGTGGAATTATTTCCCAACTATTTACACATTTGCCAGCTCCCCAGCGTGGCTGCAGTTACTACCAGGAGTAGTAACTCCAAGTGCTTGGCTTGCCTTGGAAGTCTCACAGACTCGGATCAGGTACCCACATCCACACACAAAAATGTATTTCAGCACCATTTTTAGAACACTAGAGTTAAGGCTGTGACAGCAATTCCCACTGGAAATCTAAATTTTTCAGGGATTCATAGCACAGTTGTGTGAGTTCGCTGTGGGCCGAACGCGACGTAGTAAAAATATACAAGCTTCCAACAGGTCTTTGCATTTCTAAGACTAAAAAAAGACAAGATTTTAGACTAAATTTTGCAGGCTGTTACTTACTGTACATAAAGGAGTTTTTTTACCATGTGTAAACCTTGGATATATTGAAGAGTTGAAAAGTCTCTGTCGCTCATGCGCAGGGATTTGCTATAATACACATTGTAAGAACACAACAACAGCTCCCTACCTATTAAATACAGAGTTAGCCTTGGAGGGTTAACTGCTCCTCAGAAAATCATCAGTATTTTATAAAACTCTGCAGGATGTTTTTTAAATAAAAAGATAAAATTAAGACATGTAAACACACAAAGACGTTTTTAACCCATGAAATCCATGACAAGACGCTCCAGATATCAGGACACAACATCCTCAAACCTACAGCTGTTCACTTTTCCCTGGTGCTCACCACTCAAAGATGGAATGAAATCAAGTTTTTATCAAAAATTAGTGATTTAAACTGATTTTCTCATGTTAATATTCTGTGATTTGGAGCACAGAGACATTCCAAAGACACCCAGGAGCAGCTTTTCCAAATGCTTGGCAAGGGTCATCTTGTTTTTGGGAGTCAAGAGAGGCTCCAAATATTTTAATTTTTTAAATTAATTAAAAACTCTCTACCACACCCCTGGTGCCAGCTCTTTTCCATGCTCTCTGAACTACTCAGTCCTTCTGCTTCCCCACAGGAGGAGCAGCTAAGATGGACATTGAGGAAAACATTCCAGGAAAATGAAACTATGCAAACAGGACACGGAATTTGACGCAGCCAAAAGTCCTCCAAGAATTATTTCTCCACAATTCTTTTTAGTTTTTGTGTCTGCAGGGTGGTGAGGGTTGGGATTAGGGGGTGGCCTCTGTTTGGCTAATGGAGAAAGGAGTGATGGGAAGAGGGAGGAGGGATAAAACTGCCCAAATCCATCCAAGTTCAAGCACCAACAGAAAGGTTTGGATTAAACCTGACAGCCTGGCAGCCAAAATAAAATTCATCACAATACCCAAAATTTCCAAGAGAATAAATAAATAGCCTATAAAAGGAAACTATAGGACAGAGGTGGGGCAAGGCAAAGAGGAAAATAAACAGTGATGGAGAAAATAAAAAGCAGGTGAAGTTTGGGCTGAATAATTGCATTATTAAGGTTGGAAAAGGCTCCAAGATCACCAAGTCCAGCCTTCAACCATTGAACCACCAAGGGCCACATGTGCTCAATTCTTGGATGGTGACTCTGCCACCTCCCTGGGCAGCCTCTTCCAATGCCTGACCATTCTTTCCGTGAAAAAATTTTCCCTAATATCCAAGACAACAGCACGTCACTACTGCCAATTAAACTTTGTCATCCATGCCCTGGTCTGGAGAGAAAGGGGAGCACTGCAGGGACAGTGGATTGGTGCTGGGAGAAGCTGAGAGCAAAGATGTGCAAGATTTCAGCCCTGTCTCTGTGGAGGATGGAGGGTGGGAGCCTGGGACCTTTCAAAGGAGCAGAGGCACCAATGCCCCAACATCTGCAGGAACTGAGGAGCCTCTGGAACCCCATTCACAATCAGAGCTTAAATCCCATTCCTCAGGCAGAGTCTGGGGTTTTTTGTTGAGAGTGCAAGGGAAGACAGCACATTCCTGACTCTGCAGCCTGCCCAGAGCTCAGCTTTTGGTTGGTTTAAATCACTTTAAATCCTGCTTCTGCTGCACCTGGTGGGCTCATCCTAAGTTTACCACACCCATAAAGTGGCTCCTGATAGGATTTGGGATTTGAGAGCATCCAGGTTCCTAAGAAAGTGTAATTATTCCACAGAACTATGAGAAATCAACTGCCCAACTCAGAGAAAGAATCCAGACACAAATCCAAGCAAAAAGAACAGCTCTAAACCCAAGTTATTTGTCATGCTTATAAAAGGTTCTCATGCACAAAAAAAAAAAAAAAAAAAAAAAAAAAAAAAAAAAAAAAAGCTTTTTTTTCAATTTTTACACTAAATTCTGCTGTCCCAGCACCCCCTGCTCTAGCTCATAGTCATGGGACACAGTAATACTTACGCCACAGCAAAGTGATGCTTCACTGGTATCTTCACAGTACAGAGAAAAGATACAGTTAAGAACATATTTAATCTTACTCTAATTGCTGCTAAAATACACCAACTTATAAAATGATTTCTCTGGAATCCCTGTGGTTTCTCTCTCCCCGACCCCTACACAAAATAAATAAGGAATAAGTGGATTTTCGGCCAGTCAGAAATAGAGGAAAAAAGCATTTCTTTTGCATTTCAAGCTTTTCAGGCTTTAGGATAGAACCCATAGTGTTTACATTAGCTCACAGGACTGATCTAAGGGATATGATTCCAACTATGGACTGATGCATACATGCTATTCCTGGTTACCATATGTAAAAAGACCAATCAGTCAAACAAATAATACATTTCTTATAAATATAAATGCGTGTATATATACAGATATATGAGAGAGATGATAGGACAGGTGTTTATACTTTAAAGCCCAACACAGAACTAGGAGAGCCTCTGCACTTGGCTTTTTCCCCACCCCCCAAATCAAGTCTAGCAATGGATTACGGCTGATTCCAAACATTCCTTACAAAATTAAAAGTGTGGGTTTTGTACTGTACCATAAACTCATATTAATGAGCAATTTAGGATATACTCTCCTCCATCACAAAACTAAACCTCTGCTTCTTTTATTTTCAAGTCATTTTTGCATCTAACTAGGATTTTTTTTTGGAAAGCGAGATAGAATAGCTAGTGCTTAATATAGAAAGTCAAAAATTAAATTCCTTCTGCATCTGAGAATATACATGGGTCACTCTTTGCTGCCTGAGGTTTTCCAGAATTATTGACCAAGCTGTGCACAGAAGAACTTCAGGATATTGGATGAAAGCTTAAAAAAATCTAAAAACCTTGAAAAACTCCACTGGAACTTTGTAGTCTGTTCTGACTTGTTCTCTCTGTAACCTGGCTCTGAACTGTCAGACAAGGGGAGGAAATTGGAATCCCACATCTATTCCAGGCAGAGCCCAGGAGGGAAGGAAGAGGCTGCTCACCTCCAGCTCAGCCCAGGCCACCGCCGAGGTCACCGAGGAGCCAGAGCAGGGATCTCCTCACCAACTGCACTACCACTGCCAGAGGATTTCAAGTCAGCATTTCCCAGGACAACAAGAGCACAGTGCAACAGGAATTCTCTTCTGGAAGCTTGAGACACAAGAGTCAGTCTGGGGGGCGAGAGCTCCCTCAGCACCTCCGAGGGGCCAGCAGGCCCAAACCACATTTCCATGGAGCACGGGGCAGTGGGGGCCAAGCAGCCCCTCTATACAACCAAATCCCCACCTGCCCCAAACATCTCTGAGAACCACTGCATTTGTATTTATGGTGGCAACACAAGGAGGATACAGCTACTCACAACTTCCACCCCTCTACGCTCCTTCTCGCCTCTTCTTCACCACGCTCTGAATAACAGCATCTATTTTCTTTTCAGTTTCCAGTAGTTGTAAATAAGAGGTAGCTGAGCTACTATTAAAAATCATGCTTTGAAGAGGAGGAACCTTTCAAATGTTGAAATCACCCCTTTAGCTGCACAATCTCGATTAATACTATAAAAATATGAGAGGACAAAAAGAAAATAGATGCAAGTAACTTTTGCATTTGGCACCTTTTGTCTAGATATTCATACTTCTCAAGTATTCTCTTTTTAATAAAGTTAATGCACACATAGGACACACCACATCAAAGGTTTGCTACATATTTACAAGGCACCAACCCTTTGTCACTGTTTTTACACGGATAGAAAGAACCGATAGAAAGCACATCAGAACCCCCAAAACTGTAGTATGGATATACTTCAGTTCAGCACAATTCCATCAACGTTTGGCCTGGGAAGATTAAAATAATCCAGATCCTTCTTACAATATAGAAACTGTAAACATTTTATAGCTGCCTTTAGGATTGGTGTATTGTGCAAAAGTTATAATTATTACTGTGTCTAAGGATTTATGGCAGAAACCACATAAAAACTCTGTAAGAAGGTGCTATTTCTATAATACAAAAACAAAACGAGGGAGAGAAGTCATAAGCGTGACTCGAAAATGTCATGTTCTTACTGAGAAGCTGGAAGCCTCTGTAATGTGATGAACTCGTAGTGTGTGGGGAAGAATTTCTGTAATTTAAGGCCTAATGACTAAGGCTTGTTTTGACCAATGAAGTGTGGAGATCAGAAGCTTTAAAACAAACACAAACTGACAGGATGGAAAAGCACCACTGTGAAACGTGAGTGGAGTCCCCGCACAACTTGCTTGGTAGAATTTCTGGTAAAATCCCTGCAGTAGAAGGCCATTGAAGTTCTTTTAAAATTGTTCCAAAGTTTTCCATCTGTCAATAATTCCATCCCATGAGATGGCTGACCCTGGCTTTTTCTGTCATTTTCCGCACCCTGCCTGACCTGGAAGTACCAAGGTTCAAAGGATCCTCGGTGTGCACAAAATTGTCATTGTCGGAGTCGTCGTTGTACAGGACGGTTCTCCTGCCCTCGTTCCTGGTTTTGATCCGAGGGGGTCGGCTGAATCTCCCTCCAAACACGTTCTCCCCAAACTGTCCCCCAAAGAGGTTTTCAAACTCATCGTCGGCGAGCCGGGCGCGTTTCGCCCTGGTGGCTCCTCGCGAGGCCCCTCGGCCTCCTCGGCCTCTCCTTCCTCCCCGGCCGCCGCCTCTTCCTCTGCCGCAGCCTCTTCCACCTCTGCCCCCTCTTCCCCCTCTGCTCCACCTGCCCCACCTGCCCCATCTGCCCCTCCTCCCTGTCCCTCGGCCCTGCCAATTCCGTTTGCCCCCAGAGAGTTTCCGTTTGATTTTCCTTTTGGGTTTTTTGGATTGCACAACTTTGCTGTAGTCGTGGTCGCCGTCGATGTAATCCTGGTCTGTTCTGGAGGTTGATTCCGAGTCGGAATCAGAGCCACTTCTGCTTTCAGAGCTGGAGCTGGATCCTGATTCCCCACTTTCTGATGAAGACAAACCAGATTTTTCCTTTAATTCTCTCTTCTTCTTCTCCTCCTCCTCTGCCTCCTCCAGGTGCTCATCCTCCTCTGAGGCGCTCAGCAGCTTCCTCTTGACTCCTGCCCGGGGTTCTCTGCCATCCCCATTGGTGAGTGGCCCATCAGGAGAGTGATCTAAGCAAACACAAAATAACCCCATCAGCATCACACCACAGCCAAACAGGACACAAAAAGTGGGATTTGCCTCAGTTGCCTTTGGGATTCTCTTCAGCCGTCTCTGAGGTGTGCTCAGGGATGATCCACTGGGAATTACTCACTCTTTACGTGCTGTGGACACAAGCAGGTGCTCTAAGAGGAAAATCTACCAAAGTAAACACAGTTTTTATCTGGAAGCAATGACTGCAAATTCTCCTGAGCAAGAGTTCAGTGAAGATCCAGACAAAAAAAGGAGCCTGGAGTGACCACGTTGAACACAAACATCTAAAGCTCAGTCAGGTGAATCCTACCTGGGGTGCCAAGGCAGGAACTCTAAAATCCATTTCAAAACTATATATACACAAAAATAACATTCTGCAAGCAGCATTTATTCCCTATCAAATGCATGTTCTCAAAAGGCTTAGTCCAGGGAATATTAATGAAAAGCATAACTCAAGAGAGTCAATGACACAAGAAAGCTCACTGGGATTGCTGAACACCTCAAATGAAAATTCAATAAAGTGTCTTGCTGGCTCAGGATCCAAAGTCCTCCATGTTTTCAGGGTTATGAATCTGATAATGAAGATTAAATATCTTCTTTAAGACAGGACAGGAAAAGCTCACCTGCAGCATCCAGCACTGCTACAGCACAGGAGTGTGGACTTGGGAAAGGCTCCAGGGTTCAGGAAATGCCCATGTAGTGCCCACCTTGGTGGAAACTCTGAGTAACTCATCCCCAAGATTACCACACCTAAACTGTTTCCCTTCTAATCACAATTACTTTGTTTTGCTTGTAAGAAAAATATTTAAATATTTTTGTAAATTTTTTTTCATCTTTGGTTTCAGCTTGATTAATGAAAGGTGAAGGTTTTGGGGTGGGGATTCTCTTGGTTTGTTTACTTTCTGTAATTCCTGAAGGAACTGCAGGAGTTTAAGAGCAATCAAGTTTTCCATCTGGAAAGATTTTAAAGGACTTCACTAAAGTGCACATGGAATCATCTGCATTCCACATCTCAGACAAGACACCACAGAGTAAAGGAGCAAAGTAAATTCAATTTTCTGGTATGGTTTAGGAATATATACAATGCTACACTGAGGCAATAAACATCAGACAGAAGCAAGATCTTTCATCTCTAGTGAAACCAGTCAGTCAAAGCACAGAATTATTATTTCTTACCTTGTTTCACTGGTGTAGATTTGCTCCTGACTGGTCTGCTTTTCCCTGGGTCTATGGCATTTCCACTCCGGCTCTGTGCATTTGAGCCTGATGAAGATGGTTGACCCTCCAGCTCTTCACCAGTGGCTGAACCCAGAGGTTCTTCTGCTGTATCTGAAACTTCAGACAGGACACCACAAGGAGACAGGGTGATTTTTATGCTCTGTTTACAGGGCTGTGTTTGGGGAGGTTCTGTATGCCCTAGGTCCACAGCCCAAGCTAGGGTAATCTCACCAAGCTGCTCTGCAGCCATGGAAAGACAGATTCCTCCTGAGTGTAACCCCAAGCAGGATTAATTTAATTCATTATCCTTCACTGCTGTAGGAGAGAGGCCCATACACAGGAAGTCTGGGCTTTTGTCACTGGAATAATTCTTATCATGGCCAAACCCAGGTTCCCAATTCCCTGATCCTTCCCCAAAACTTCCCAACAGCCAAAGTCATCTAAAACAACCTACAGACAACACATTTCAGGACCTTGCTCCTTCAACAGGCAGGTTTTGCACGTGTCTCATGAGGACAAGACTCAACCTGCACAGACAAGCTGCTGTAAGAGAAAGGCTGGGTTTTTCCTCACCATGAGATGAGACTGAAGAGTTAGTCCTGGTCAGGGGCAGTGAGGTATTTTGGTTGGGTTTAGGTTGAATCTTCACTTGCTTCTGTTTCCCTTTTGGGCTGCAAACATAGAATACCCCAAAGAGGGAAATCTGTTATCACCAAAGACTCAAATACAAAACTGATTTCTCCTGCAAAATGATTCCTTCTTCCCAGGTGTGATAAAACCAAAAATAGTTACACCACGGTGCTGTTTGCTAAAGCTATAGGAGTTTGCAGGGACAAGGTTTTATCCCCCCTTTTAAAACCAACAGTCAGTTTACTTAGATAATGTATTAGATGAAGGTAGGGAAGTGTTACACAAGACGTTTTTCAACAGCTAAAAGGTAAAGAGACAGCTGATCTTTCATTTCCTCCAGAGGGAACACTTGTAACCACATCATCTTTCACTTACCAGAATTAGAAACTATAAACTGAGCATGATTTTATCTCCCAGGAAATGAGCAGCACTGCTGCTGGTTATTCCCAAAAGCACATCTACCCCTGTCCTCTGGAATGGCACTGCCAGCCAGGCTCACCATCCCTGCTTTACCTGGATGCTCTGCTGGTTGAGGGGGAACTGCTGCTGCTCCTCAGCCGTTTTCGGTACCGAGGCCTTTTCCTCTTCTGACACTGCATTGCTGACTTGTACTCAGAGATGATGGTTTTCATGTGATTCTCAAATAAGGCAGAGAGTCGAAGGGTCATGCTGTAAATCTGCAGTAAGGGAAAATGGTCAGGCTTATTAGAGTTGAATAACTTGAAGATCAACCAAAAAACCATCACAAAGATGTCCAGACTTAGTAGCACAAAGAAAAAATTCACAGTGATTTTCCACTATGAGGCTCTTTACAGATTATTTCCCTCCATGGGCCATGTGTATTCTTGCAACAGAAAGTGTTTTCTTAAAAGGATTTAGTAACAGTACAAAATATTTCCGGAGTTGAAGGAAAATGGATTTCTGGATTACTGTCCCCTTTATCAATCCCCACAAAGCATGGGAGCAGGCCTTAAGATAACTTTAATACCAAGGGAAAAACAATTGGATTTCGTGTCTCCTCACCTTTGCTTTTGCACTACATCCCTGCTGAACTCTCCTTGCACCACCCTTACAGAGCTACAGAGAAGCAACTCAAAATGTCCTCAGTCATAATTTCTGTAAACCAGATGTCAAAATCTTTAAACCACTTTCTTGTCCTCTTTCTAGGCCTTTGGTTTTGCATAGCCTCATCCACAATATGTGCAGTTATCAATCTGATAGCCTTGTTTACAGAGATAAATTATTGAAAAAAATAAAAGCAACCAGTGACCAGTTTTCTGTTACAAACATTGCAATGAACAGCTGCAACAGTGACTATGGTCCCAGATGAAAATGGATGTTAGATGTCATCTGGGAGAGCAGAACAAAGCAAGTTTATAACCACAGAATTGGTGTATCCTGGTTGTTTTTATTACACCAAGCAGTGCTTTGCTCTTCAGACCTTATTTCATGTGTTTTATTCATGTAGGGCCAAGGTCTTTGTTAAAAAACAGGCATTAAAATTTATTACTTACACGAGACTTTTTATTAGGAGTGTAAGCTTTAGAGTTGCAGAATATTAAACGGATATCTTTGTAGAATTCCAAGGGACTGGTGTAGTTTCCTGCTTCCAAGGTTTCTTTCACAGTGCTGAAGTCCATGGGAGTGTCTACAATATCTCGATAATCCTGTGAGAACACACAAGAGAAAAATCAAAGCTCTCCAATCCTACAGCAGTAACATCACCTCAGTGCTCATCCAGTGGCTCAAGTCATTAGTTTACTTTCAGAGCTGTTGCAGATAATTCCCTGAAAACATCAGCTCATAAAGGGAGAGGACAGAGCCATGCCCAGCATGGATGTTCTGCCAAAAGGAGGAACAATTCTGGGTGTGGAAGCTGCACTTACAGGGTAAGAGAAGAGATCAACAGGCTGCCTGAAAGGCTCTGAGTCCTCTCGTTCATAAATCAGGTTTAAGAGCTGCTGGCACTGCTCCTTCCAAGCATCAGCACTGGCTTTCATGGGCTGCCTCTTCACCCTTCGTCTCACCTGCAGGGAAACAGGTATTGCAGATGGTGTCAGAATATTCACATTGCTCCCCTGAAGTTCCTACTAATCTCCCAGCACTCTGCAATTAAAGCATTACCCAATTAAAAACAGAAATCCGGGAAGATTAAAGCAGAGCTGATGGCACAGCAATATGCAAATTAGACAAATCAAACAAATTTGGCTTTTCTGGTCATATATAACACTCAAACCCATGAGAAGCTGCAGTATTTCAGCTCCAGCCTTGCTATATTTATCAGTTGCATTGAAATTCGACTGCTGGTGATATTTTCTTTAAAATCAAATTAAAAAAAAAAAAAAGACCACAGCAGAAATTTTACTCACTCGTCTTTTCCCAGAGGAAGTGCCTGGAGCATCTGAATCCACATCCACTTCTGCCACCTAAAGGTAAAGGGAATGATCACACACAGGCATGTCTGGATAACCCTCAGCCATGGAAAAAGGGTTAAAAACCAGCCAGCAACAACCACAGGGCACTTGCAAACAGGAACTACAGCACATTTCAAACTGCACAGAAGGGGAGAAGCTGTCAGGAGAGGGAAGCAGCTCAAGGCAGTGATATCCACCCTGGATTCTACCTGACATTTCACTCCAGGGATCAACTGATGGGAAATGACACAGAATTACATAAGGAAATCAGCTCTGCTGCCTCGCTGACAATGGAGAGCTGTTGTCCTTCTGACTGAGTAACAGCTCCACTTCCCAGCTCCCCTCATTACTCATCCTTCCAACAAAACATCATGTACTGAGAGAAGATTAAAGACAGGCAGTTCCAAGAAGCATTTTTACTTCAGGGAGCTTATTGTCTCAGGTGAGCCTAAACAGCCTCATCTCCAAAACTCAGTGCAATTATCCATAAAATAAAGACTCAACAAAAATCAAAATTTCTTTCATGTGCTGAATTTTAAAAGGGAAGGAAATGATCTTACCTCCTCTTCCTCATCAGTACTGCTCAGGTCTTCTGCTTTCACCTTGTTGTAGATTTCTAATATATCAGTACAACTCTGATCTCTGCAGGACAATGACAAAAACCAAGGAACACAATGAAGGATCCCAGGAATTGGAGCTGTGGGGTCTGTGAGGTCCAAACTCACCCAATGAAGCGGAGCAGGACATCTGTCACAATTTTGGCTGCTTTGACTATGGGGCTGTCTGGCTCGTTGAAAGTCCTGGCATTGTGTTCAATGTATCTTACCTCCCACATCAGGGCAGAGATTCTCCTGAAAAATACACAAAATTAAAGGAATGGGATGGAGAGGAACATGTATGTTATTCTTCTTCCACGTTCAGTAGGATTCTTCAGTAAAAAATGGAATTGGGAATTCAGATGAAGCAGAAATAGGTGGTCCTCAGAGGGGAGAATAAGAGCAGGACATTATTTATTCCCAAATGAACTGGGAAAACCGAGATTTTCAGTTTCCAGCATCATTCAGTCCCCTTCTGGCAACTACAACACAAGCAAAGGCCCTGCCCAAAGGCAGCAGGGATGGAAACAAAGCAAACATGCTCTGCCTGCAATACAGAGCCAGGCTCAGGGTGTTCAACCAACACTCCAGATCCAGCTACAGCAGCTTCTGCCTTAACAACATGGCCAGCAGAATTTATTATCCAGGAAGACTCACTTTGCCCAAGGCCAATCTGATCTTCTGCAGTTGCTGAAGGGACTTTAAACAGCATTCAGCTCCACATAATAATAAATGCAACAGATGTCAGCTACAAACCCAAACTCACCTATAAAACCTGTTTTCAAGCCTCCTCCTGATGGTGGTGAGGTCAGTTGGATAAGCAACGACAGTGCAATACATGGGATAGGCACTAAGGTCCACTGGAACAGCAAAGGGGTTAGAAATGTCTGCAAGACAAAAGACCACAATGATTTAGATGCCTCCAAGGGATGTTACACCAAGAGTCCTTTTAATGGTTTCTGGGGTTTCTTTCGAAGAATTCAGCAAAAGCCACACAGATCTACAGCTGAGAATGTCACTACCCAAGGGCAGGGTTCCTCCTCTTGTACCTTCTATTCCTACTCTCGAAAAAGCACTTTTTGCTCAAGTGTCACATCTGAGATTTGTGTGCCAGCAGCCAATCTGACTGAAAGGAACAAGGCATTTGCACTTACAACAGGAATACTACAACATGCAACATGTTTACACCCAGACATGTCCTGGGTGTAAACACAGGCAGAATTTAAAGCACAGTGTGCTTTTAAATGGTTACAAACCAGTTACAAGGAATTTGGAGGTGAGGTTTATTTAGTGAGGATTTGTTGGTTGGTTTTGAGGGGTTTAATTATATGTTTTGCTCTTTCACCGATAGATATGACCCACTGGGAAGCCACACTGAAAGAAATCAGGTGAAGCCCCAGAAAAAAGGGAATTTGAAATATGGAATTTAAAAGGCTCTTTTCAGTAATTTAGTTAATTACATTTCAAATACTCCACACCACGTCCCAGCACTCCATCCCATCTACTCTTCAGTCCTGTGCCACCTCCCTGATGTTGTGAATCCTTCCCCCTTTTCTCTCCAAACATACCAAGGGAAAGAAGCTGCTCAATCCCCCGGATTACTCGTTCACATTCTTCATCTCTGGAATGGGCCCCCCATTCTCCTTCCTGGGGCTTGTAGAGGAGAGCTGTCAGCTCCTCTGGGGTCACAGGAACTCCAGCACCGACCTCCTCTGGATAGGCAGCTGGGGAGGAACAATTCCAGAGGGTAAATCCAGGGCCCCAGAGCTGTTTGCTTTGTGCAGGGACAGGAATCCAACACACACTTACTTCCTTCTGGGATCGGTTCCATGTCCCATGGACTCATCCTCTCTCTTTCATTGTTGTCCCAGCTATTAAAAAATTCATTCAAATGCACAAGTTAGAGCTGAATATAAAGACACACCTTTTCTTTAAAAGATTTGACCCAGAAAGTCACTCCAGTTAGGAATAAGACATTCCAGCTCCCTATTCTCCTCTTGTATCTCCTACATAGTCACTGCACTGCTGTTTATACCAGAACTGCTGCTTTAGGAATAAATTCAAAAATTAAATAAGTAAACATTCAAAATAGTCTAAAATAAATAAATTAGTTAGTAAGTAACAAATAAGAAGTACAATATGTGAAATTAAATAAGTAAATAAGGTGTCTGGCTATGTATTTAAATGGAAAAAGGGATTCTAATTCTTGAGGGTCTTGATCCTATTTTTGAAGTTCTCTGAGCTGTGTAGGAGCCCTAGGACATGGAAATACTCACTGGACACTGTAGCACTGGAAGGAACTATCAGGATATTCTGCCTGGAAAGGCTGCTGACTCTCCACAGTCCCAAACCACCAGGCATCATCAATGATACTGCGAAATCGATCCCCTGGGAGGGCAAACAAAGCATTCAGAAAGAGAGCAACATCAAGAATTGCTAAATATTTCCTTTTAGAGAATCATCTCCCTCCTTTGTGAATGCCCTGGTTCCATCCTTACATTTTGCACCACAGGAGTTGAGCCCTTGCCCTCAGGGCAGGACTTGCCTATCTCTGGGAATTACCCACAGCTGCCTCACACCTCAGATCCCAACAGATCAGGAGATTCTCCTGCTATCACTGCCCATGGAAGAGTCTCTCTCATTTATCTTTTTTTTTTTTTTTTTTTTTTTTNAAACTTCTCTTCCCTTTCTATTTTTTTTTTTTTTTTTTTTTTTTTTTGCTACAGGAATTGCAGCAAACATCAAATAAAAGTTTCCAATAATCTTTACAATATCACGTGTGTGTAGTCCTTTGCATCATGTAATAAAGACACTGTGTCCCATCAAACAGCTGCAGAAATGGTGCAAAACACATGGAATTGAGGAAAAAAAATACTCACCTATTTGCCAGTTCCTTTCTTTGGCTTCATTATAAAACTGATGCAGCACAAGGAAATCAATAACATCTGGCATATCGTGGTACCTTCAGGAAATAACACCAAAAAAAGTTACTATTACCCAAAAATACAGTTCTAGATGAACTACACAGTCCTCAAATTCCATGCATTTGGGATAACCATTACTGCCATCATCATACCTTGCACAGGAAATAAGAAAGGACAAGGGGGGAGCTTCTACACTGCAAGGAAAGCTCTTGAAGAATGCCATCAGCATTCCAGTGACTTACTTTATGGAAAAGGATTCTCCTGTCATTTTGCCTGTGATTGGATCCAGGAATGCAAGCTTCAAGCAGCAGAGTGTGGGAGGCCCAACTTCATATTTAATTCCTACAGTCTTCACAAATTCTTGTTCCTAGTTAGCAAGAAGCATGGAACAGCATTGTTTTACCTTGCCAACAACAACAATATCCATTTTAAAATTAAACATATTAATAAAACCCAATTATGTTTCCACTCTACAACACAGGTAATTTCACCCATTAATTTTTCTTTCCCAAATACTAAAATCAATCACTGTCACCTCAAAAAGAAAAATAAAGAAGCTCATTCCCTTGTCAGGTTTGTGAACAGGATTCCTACAAATTATTTTAAAAGGTTTTAAGGAACAAACCCAGTTTTAAGTACACCAAAGACTCTCCCTGACCTACCCCAGGGCCCCTCACTCTTGCACAGTGGGAAAAAAGGAAATTCTTCCTCTGCAAATGGAAATTCCACAATAGCCTTTATGTTCATGTCCTGTCAAAGCCCATCCTAAGTGAACAGCTATTTCCTTTTCCTCACAAAATGATGATGCCTTGGAAATTTACAGCTGGAATCACTGGATATCTGGGACTGGTAACTGGGTATATTTTCCCAGTAAAGCAATTATCTTCATTAATAGAACCACTGGCATGGTTAAGTGAATATGAGGGCATATGTGGGCTCTTCTCTTGATATGAAATCCCAGGAAAGCAGGAAAAAATAAGGCAACACTGTGGATTAAGGCTTGGGCACTCATCCAAAGCAAGATCCAGTGTTTAAGAAAACTCCTGCACACATTTAGGTGTTTACACCATAATTTCTTACCACAGCATTAAAAACAAGAAACAGAACCCAAATGCTCAGGTCACTGTAGAGTGGTGAGAGAACCACAAACAGCTCTGCAGTGCTGGGTTCTGAATGAATTCAGTGTTCAGGCAAAAATAATTTGTGTGGAAACAGAACCCCTGAGAATCAAGTCCAAAACCAGGAAGTGATCAGATGTAAAGACATTGTGTTAATAAAAACTAACTTTAATATTTACAATTAAAACTTTGATATTAACATTTTAAAGCAATGCTTTCTTTACATTTTTCATGCTGGTTTTTCATGTCAGTTTACCATTACAGAGACATTCAGCTCTTTGAAGTATTTCTTGAACTTACCCTGAGTTCCATTTTGTTCCATGGTTGTTTCTGCATGTTAATACTGTAAATTTTGGCTTTCCTCACTGCCCTCACATAAGCTTCATGGCCTTGCCTAAAGTAGATGATCTTAAAAGAGAGAAAAAAAAGAGAAAATTAAGAGAGAAAAAAGGAGCAAATGAGAAAAGTAGAGAAAATTATTTTAATGATTGTGCTTTTCGTGTTCGTAATACCAGGTCTTATCCCTTTGAGAAAACATTGCACACTTACTTATTTCATCACAAAACACTCTTCTAGTTAAAAATATTTGTATCAGCCCCCAAATTGGCACCTGCTCTGTGCTTTAAAACTGGGATCATTAAGAAATGTGGAGGTGAAGATGCACAACTGATTTTTCCTGCCAATCCCAAGTTATCTGTGCAGAAAAGGGGACGCAGGACCCTGTGGATCTCTAAACAACAAACTGCCTGGGAATTAACAAAGTTATCAAAACTCAGCCTGTCCTGAGCACAATTCCCTGCAAATACTGCTGGGTAGAGGAGCCCTAAGCAAGCAGAGCTGCCTGGGAATGTGGGAATGCTGAGGGCAGTACCTCATCCCCCATCTGGGGCACGAAGGGCGAGCGGCGGGGAATGGTGTCCAGGATCCACTGCGGGGCCAGCCACTCCTCACTGGGCTCCCCTTCCAGGGACAGCAGCCCACTGGCTTTCTAAACACACACATCAGGAGATTACATGGGTAAGTTACATACAGAAGTTAAATATCTGCCTTCATTTGGAATGCAATCGACACAATGTTCAGAGTACAGTTAATTACTATGGAAAACTCATCGTGCAGCAGTTACTGCAGGTAAGATACAAGGAAGAGTAAATTGTGGAGGGTTGTCCTTCCCAAAATCTCCACTAAATAGCAGAGGATAAGACAGGTTTGTTATAAATAAAATTGAAAATTAAAACCTTCATAAATCATTAAAATGCCTTAAAACGTTCATAAATCATTAAAATGCCCATGGCAGGGGGGTGGGATAAGATGATCTTTAAGACCTCTCCAACTCAAGCCAGTCTGTGGTTCTATAATAAAGAAATAAATTGTATTTTTATAAATATTCTAAATGTCTTTAAAAAAATACCAGGAAAAAGAAATCTGACTATGTCAACACAATACAGATCCATTATAATTTTACAACAAAACCACCCTGTTGTAAACCTGACTGTGGTGAAGAGCATAAATCTGAGGAAAAATATGGCATTTGAAATGAAGAACCACCTGTGGGAAACATGGAAGCCCAATAACACAAACAACAGAATTTCTTTGTACCACTGGTAGCACAATTACTGTGATCGCTACAATTTTTTTTTTTACTCTATGCCCATTTATGAAAAATTTTCTTTTGAAAGCAATTACTGAAACCCAAATTTATACTCATAAAGTACAAAAGACACTAAGAATTACACTTGCTGACCTTCTTCCTTGGCTGTTTCAGTTTCCTTCGCTTTGGCTCCAGCCCTTTTGTTCCCTTCATATTTTCATCTTCAGAACTACTGCAGATTTTCCGAGCTGCCTGCCTGGTTTGTCTCTTTGGAGGCTGCAGATTAATCCCAGCATCTGCTGTCCAGTCTGAATATTCACTTGATGAATCACTTCAGATAATAAAAAAGTTGTAAGAAAGAGAACAGAAAATTCCAGTTTCCCTACAGTGAATAGAAAAGTCCAAACATTCAACCTGCTCTCCTGGTTCTGCTCGGGATTAGCACAGAATTTTGTTATCATGTGAATTTAAAGAAAAACAAATGCTCTCTGATTTGTGATTTCAGTAAATTCTTTTAACAATTTGAAGCTCACAGTAAAACTAGATCTATGGTTGATATAAATTCTCATTATCTCACTGATTCACAGACTGACTTCATAAGAACTGGCAGCAAAAAATGCATGGAACATTTAAGGAACTAGAGCACTTCCCTAAAAATCCAGCTCTGCCTTCTTTAATACCAAATAATACACATACAGGATTTATATGGCAAACTGGCATTGATTTTTTCAAGTAGCTCTTAATTAAAGACAACATCCTCTTATAAAAGGTTTTTTAGAATTGTTTTTGACTTTGAAAAGAAAAAGAACAAAAAAAATCACACTATGAAATGTTTCATAACTAACTGATTAAAAATCAATCTTCAAAATGAAGTCTGAGTATCTCAGTATCAACTGTCCTACTTAAATCCCATAATAAACCAGTGTTCCCAATTCAGAGCCCAGTGGAGGTACCTGGAACTGCTTTCACTCTGCCAGGCTGCCACAGGATCATCCATGGATGCATCACTTGTGCCAACAGTCTCATCTTCCTGTAGTGAAAACAGGAGGATTCACTCTGGGGCCAAGGGTAAAATGAATCATTTTTGTTTGCAAGCAAGTTGTGTCACCTGAGGAAAGCTTTGTATTCAAGGACTGGTTTAGCTTTAAAGAAATAAATCCACAATTTCTTCCTATATCTTAATTAATATTATAATAGATCCTTATATAGCTCCTACAGAAACAAATGTGACTTTTAATTATATCAGAACTACAGAATGAGCTCTTATTTAAGTGTTTGATTAATAAATTTTAGGGGCCAGGGCCCAGCTTTTTGAGCTGTTCTGTATTTTCAATGCATTTACAAAGCAACAACGTTCAGGCTCTTCCTTAAGGAGAACAAGTTATATATATCTGGTATATTTTAAGTTCTTCCCTTGCTAAAATCAATGATTAATACCAATACTCAATCTCTTTCAACAGCAGTCTACAGATGTAGATGAAATCAAAGCACTGCAAAATGAAATCAAAGTCCTGACCCAGAATCCATGTGCTGTATGAAAGCCCAAAATAGCAAGTGGCTTAACACAACCCAGTTAAATTTACTTGAAAATGTTTCAGGTTTCCAAAAATACAGGAGCTGTTTTAAGCTCCTTTTGAACACTGTCCTGGCATTTAGGTAAACGATCCTTCACTCTCCAAGACCAACATGCCACAGGAACACCACAAATCCCAGGGACTCAATGACCTGAGTGTTTCTTCCCATGTGGAGAATCACAGAATATCCTGAGCTGGAAGGGACCCACAAGGATCAGAGCTCAGCTCCTTGGCCTGCCCAACAATCCCACCCTGTGCATCCCTGGCAGTGCTGTCCAAACCCTCCTGGAGCTCTGGGAGCCTCGGGGCTGAACCCATTCCCTGGGAGCCTGGGCAGTGCCCAGCACCCTCTGGGGGAAGAACCTTTCCCTGCTCTCCAGCCTGACCCTGCCCTGGCCCAGCTCCGGCCATTCCCTGGGTCCTGTCCCTGTCACAACCTCTCTGGATTCCCAAGACTGCTCAAAAAATCATCAAGAGAGGCTTTGTGATAGCATCAGCAGCAATTTGAGGATTCTTGGATTAATTCCCTCAGGCCCCAACGATTTGTAGGGATCCATCTGGAGCAGCAGATCCCACACAAGTTTGGGGCTGGCTGGGAGTTGATCACTCCAACTCATGGCCCAGCTTTGAGCACTGGGACCCCCCTGCTCCATCATTCAAGTTGAAGATGGAGACAAAGGATGTGTCAAATCCCTCTGCCCTGTCCCTGTCCCTGTTTGGGAGGTGACCATCCCCATCCTGGAAAGGGCCAATGTTATTTTTACACTGCTTTTTGCCACAAATACATTTGAAAAAACCTCTTTTTACTGCCCCCCACTCCAGTCCTGGCAGCTCAAACTGAGCTTCGGCTGCACAAGACAGCAGACACCTAGAACCTTAACGTGGATTTGGGAAGGGGGAAGCTGTTGGAGGTTGCTGGGAGGCTCAGACCTCAGAGGAGCTGTCGGACTCGTGGCGTGCACAGGGGTTCTGGCTGGCTCCCTGCTGGCTGTGCTCGATGGTGGAGCGTGTCTGGTAGGCGTGCTGCCGCTTCCGCTGGTTCCTGCGCAGCGAGCGGCCGCCGCCCGCCTGGAACTCGCTCTGCCGGGGGACAGGAGCACAAACAGGGACAAATCAGGGAGTTACTCATGAGTTACACGCTAAAAAGGTGCCTGGTTACAGTGGCCAAGTGTTGCACCCCAGTTACAAATGAGCAGTAAGAAATCATTGGAGAATTACTCAGTATCTCTGACACATTGTGGATGGTTTAGATGTGGATTCTTGGTGCAACAGAAATTCTACTTTACTAAGTAGCAATCTTTCGAAAGAAAATTATTAAAAAAACCTTTTTTTTCCTATAAAACTCCTGCAGTCTCTGCATAAAATAAATCCAGCCCTTGTAAAAGTTTGGCACCTCTACTTTCCACAAGTCAAACTGAAAACCCACCATGGCTCTGTGATTTGCTTTTCCCAGCATCTTCCCACCACGGAAACCTCAAGGATAGAGATTTACCACTATTTGGATATTATGGAGAGCCAAATCACAGTTACAGAAGGAAGAAGACAGTGAGCCAGAGAAACAATTAGGACTATTGATCGTCTAAATAATTTAATAAAATTGGTTTGGGGTTTTTTGTCGGTCTTATTTTTGTTGCTCAGTGCTCAGAACTGCTTCCCACCCATGCTGTCTCTTCCAGGGCACTAACTCACCCGTTGTAAGGTGTGGGATGGCTTTCTCTTCTTGTCAGCAGTGTATAAACTGATTTCTATTTCACCTTTGGCAGCTCGACATTCTTCCTGGACCCTAATAACACATAAGAAATGCACATTATATTCATTAAATCGTCATGGAACTCGACAGCCTCCTTAATATACACATTAAAATATTTGTGCTGCTCTAAGAAATCTGTGCATAAATCCCCCTAGCAGCATCCATCCATATGCTCCTGGAATCACAAGTTAAAGAAGCAAACTTGTTAGCTGAGCAGCCGTAATTATTTTCAAATGTATTAAAATTATTTTCAAGTCTTTTCTAAACAAAGCTTGAGGAAAATGTGGCACTTGGAATACTGAAGAAAGACTGAATTGTGAAAAGAAGGAATTACCATTCTCAACTCTTCATTCTGATCCCAATACTCCAAACAACCCAACCAACCAAGCCCCAGAGCTGAAAGATCATTCCAGCAGTATGGAAGGATCACTCCACATCACACAACTGAACCTCTCATCCCGCTGAGCCTCTTACTTGCTGATGCCTGGAGGGAGCTCGTTGACCACCACCCTCCTGCTCCAGGCCATGAGGTCCCTCTCGGTGGCCATCTGGCTGCGGGGCGCGTTGTGGTGCATCTGCCGCACGCCCTCGATCTGCCCGCTGCGGCGCAGCCCCACGTTGGGCGGGGACGCCACGTCCAAGCCCGGGCTGCGAAGAGCTGTGGGTGGGACAGAGAAAGGAAGAGCTTCTTCACTTCCATGGACCACCAGAAAAATCATGGAGTCACAGGATGGTTGGATGAGGAGGGATCTTAGAGATCAAACACTGCCAGCTTCTGCCATGGGACACCTTCCACTCGCTCAGGTTGCTCCAAGCCCCGTCCAACCTGGCCTTGGGCACTTCCAGGGATCCAGGGGCAGCCACAGCTGCTCTGGGCACCCTGTGCCAGGGTCTCCCCACCCTCACAGGGAACAATTCCTTCCCTGTATCCCAATTTAAAGGCACAAAGATTGATAAGAATGGAATCACTGCCGTCATTGTCCCTACTTTTCCTTCACAATTCCCACAGGCTTAAATACTACACCAAATATATCTATATATATAAAATATATAAGTATATCAAGTGATAATATTGCATTTATGGCAGTGCAAAGCTATATAAAGATATCTGGCTGTTTAAATACTTTACACATACTCCAATTAACTTATTCAAATGGGCAGTTCACATGGGCACAGTCATTGATCAATGCAAACTCTACAAGGGAACTGCTTTGATTTCCACACTACCCATATCTGGGAACTCCTTTACACAACTACAGGGACACACAAATAAAACTGGGAACTGGGGCTGTACAACACATCAACATATCCTAAGCAGCAGAAAGGACTTTGTGTGAGCTGAAGCTGCCTTTTAGGCAACGTTTTTGAAATATCAACTTAGATCAAAGCAAAAATGCATTTTCATATTTTTCCCTGGTATTTTCCTTACTCTTTCTTGGATTGAAACACAAGCAATTCCACATCCAAATCCTAATGAGCTTTGCCAGGAAATCTACTTCAAACACATGTAATCAGTCACTTAACCTAGAAGTGATTTATTAGCAGCTGTGAATTCTCCCAAGGCTCAGGCTGACTTGCAGCACAGTCCTGGGCATCTGCTCCCTCCCATCAGCTGCACTCACTCAGCTGCTCACATCTGATTGAGTGTGGTTTCAATTTTTAATCACTTTGTGTATTAAAAATAAAATCACAGTAGCAGAACACTTACCAGGAGAATAATCTCAAGCTTTCTAAGGAAACACTAAAACAGAGCAACATGTTTATTTTATTAGCACTGATGCTCAGCCTTGTGCTGCAGCAGGAAACCATTAGTCTGTCACAACACTGTATTCCACTGACAGCCCCTAATTATATACTTTCATTTTGGCATTTTGCAGTTATGAAGTTTCATCTCTGCACTGATATCAAGACAATACAGTGAACTTCATGCTCATTTTTCAGGAAACTGGTTTATAGCAGAAATAATTCCAGTCTAATAACTCCAAACAATCAGATACAGCCCAGTTAGACCATTGGGTGCCCTCAGCTGCCCCTTAAATTTACAATTCCTCTGTTGGAATCCACAGAACATCCCAGTGCTCCACAGGGGTTAACAAGGTGTACAAGGAGAGGAGAGAAAAGCATCCTCAAAGACACTGTCTCATTACTGACATTAACACTTTGATCAGTCCTTCCTGTGATAAGGAAGGAGCTGATGCAGATAAGGCTGGACACTGACCTCCATTAACAGAGTGGGATCTGTTGACTGGAGGGTTTGGAAGAGTTTCTCCTTCATTAATTAGTCTCAGATCTTGTTCCCTCTGGAGCTCTCTGATCATTCCATCGAGGATACTCTCATCCTGGTCATTGGTTTGCTGCCCGATGACTTGTTCAACCACCTCACCATCACCTTGGCAAGAACAAAGCCACAAATGCTGATAAAATCATGGATTTCTGTATTAGCAAACAGCATAGAAATAATCCCATTTAAAACTCTGCACCACTATTTGTCTGCTCTGCAAAACATCTGATCACCAGCTGGCTTTCTGCTCTCATGTAATAAATGGAGGCAAAGTTTAGAAGAGAAGTTACAATAAAATCCTAAAACTCCAGACCACATGTAGAACATAAACACAAACCATGAGAAACAGCAGAAAGAAACAATGCTTCAGTAGGTAAGAATGGAAGGTCTTTTTTGGGGATCAGGATTTTGCTGAAATTAGTGTCTACAAGAAAAAAGAACTCTTTTAAAAACACAAGCTGCCTTTCCATTTTTTCCTCACCTTCCTGCTTGCTTTCTGACACCCACTTACAGAGGTTAATAGACAATGCTTTAAACACCTGCCACATACCTAGGAAAAATCCACAGATTTTGGAATACTCTTGCCTCCAGTCAATTTGATTCCACACATAACCCCACTCCACCCCTTCTTCTACCTGTATATTGAATTTAAACCATTAATTTATACATCCTCACAGCACCATTCCAGGAGCTGGTGCTCAATACTGTGCCACACTTGTATTATTCATGAGCTTCAGACAGAATACCATTAGCCACATATCCCAGCTGAGGAATAAGTTGTTCATCCTTGCAATTTTCCCTCCCTGGCACCAGCCGCTGGAATCTCGTGGGATGAGGATTTCCATCAACATCCACCAGGAATGGAGGAGGCATAAGGTGTGGAGCCTGTTGAGTCTGTTCATCCAGCACATAATTATTGGCATCCCGGATCAGGGGCCGGTAATCCGTGTGGAAGAACATCTGATCAGGGATCTGAAAGAAAAGCAATTTAGGAAATAAATCAATGGCCATTTGCAGCTGTCTTGCTGCTCTGGAATGGCTCCTATAAACCACAACTCCTACACTTGGGATCAGCACAAGGAATGTTATGACAGAGAACAGATTCCTGCCACAAATGTGGTTTATTACCAAGGCCTGATGGAGAAATTCAACAGTAAAATAGGCCAAGAGAGGTGGACAGAGAAGTTAGTGCTTTTCTCCTCTATCTATAGAGTCTCTTGTCTAAATCTTTTTGATTTAGATAAACAGCAACTGCTCCATGACCTAATTATTATTTTGTCTGGGGCAGGTTGAGAGAATAAATTGTAACACAAATACTCCTAAGACAAAATCAGGTCAAGACAGGGAAGAGTTTAAAATTCATTCAACCCACCTTTTCATAATATTTATTGCATCCAAAACCAAATAGTAGCAGATGTCCATGAGAGTCTGTGCAGGCAAAATGCTGCCCATCTGGTGAGAACTTGCAATCAAAAACAGCTCCATGGCCTTGGCCCTCAATCTGTACCAAGCACAGAGAATTCCTTTCACAACCAGACACTCTCTGTAAGAGCATTTTCACAAACATTTCCCCTGTGCTCCAACACATACTGAATCCTCATTCTGTGACTTCTCATCTCACTCAAGACTGATTTACACTTTTATTTATTAGAGTTAAACTGAATAACAAAGTAAAATGTCACATTTTCTCTCTATCCTGAAATCTCAGCCCAACTTTCAATGTATGTTCTGGAACAACCACCTGGAAGTCTACACTTTATGTTAATGGCAGACATAGGGCAAGATTACCAGAGATCTCAGAGCTCTACTGGCTCTGGAGGTATTTTATGAAATCTGCTTTTGTATCAAGACCAGTTTTGTGAAAAAAAGGAAAAAAACCAAACCTTCTGTGATCCTTCTTACCATGTTAAAGTAATTGCGAATTTTTGTTCCTTTGTCTATATCCCAAACAAAAATATTCCCATCGTGTCCCGCCGAAAGCACAATCCTTTGGTCAAAGGGATGAGCCTCCAGAACAAAAACTTCATCATCATGACCCTGCAATGATACCAGGGGATAAAAAAGAAGTTTTATTTCTCTGTGTGGTATCTCTGGATGTGCTGGGAGTCACTGAGAGGACATCCCAGATCAGGGAGTCACCCAGGACACCTCAGTTTACTGGAACTGTGCTTGGTCACTATTCCTGCCACACGTCTGGCAGTGTCACTGCTGAGATGGGGAGGGATGGGGAGGAAGGAGAAATCAGGGCACAAATGGAGCCTCCAAAGGGTTCCCTGTCAGCCAGCAATCACCACGATTCTGCAGATCAGCTCCTGTCCCCATGGTGCACCCTCCTCCCAGGTGGCAGGGGACAGCTGGATACTTCAACACCAAATCCTCGTCATGGGAATGGTGATGAGTTCAGCCTCAAACCAATCCCTGAGTGAACTACATCCACTTGGGATTCCCCCCTGGAATTGTACTCACAGATAAGCTATGGAGAAGCTGCCCTGTGGACGAGTTCCACACTTTGAGGAGGAAATTGTTGACTGCAGTGATGACGGTGGCATCGTATCGATCCCAAGCCACCATGGTAACCTTCAGCTTGGTGACCTTGTCCTCTCCAGATGCCACATTGTTTCTAGGGAAATCAGCAATATAAAAGGAATAAATCAGTAACTACATATGGAAACACTTAGGAGAGCTAATTCAGTATGAAATTCAGGGGAGGATGGATCACAGGCACCTCTGTGACTCTGGCTGAGGCAGGAGAATGAAGGATGGTTCTGCAGTGGTAAAAACCAAATACGGGAAATATTCAGTGCCACTGAGATTTATAGAGCCCTATTTCCTTAAAAAGGACATTTTCTCCTCTGCTCCTAAGCCATCATCCTTCCCTATCCCAATTTTTCCTTTCAGCTCTATTAGGCTTTTTCCTACAAGGCATTTTTCTTATCAGTCATCAATATCAATAAACTTCACAATGAGCAGGAACCTGCTAAATAAATCCAACTCACACTTCCGACTGCAAACACTGCAAATGCAACCACTGAAATATGGAGAATTCTGCAAAGCAAGTGCCTAATGGATTTCTCCATTTCTGCTCTTTGTTGTTGTGAATATTCAATTGCAATTCAATTACAGGGCACTTAAAGAAGTCACTTGAGGACCTCAAAAAGAAAAACTCAAACTCCTAATTGAACCTGAGAACCAAACACTAATTTCACCTCTTACTTGGAAACCTAAGGTAGAAATACAATGTTAAGAACCATGTTGGAGATATATATATATATATATACACACACACACATATATATATATTAGCAAATGATCACTGGGGCTCAACCAAAACCTCCTTCTGTGAGATAAATCGTTTGATATTCTTATTTCATGTGTAAAATACTAAATATTCATCAACCATTAGGATAGGGAAGTACCAACAGATTATTATTTATTTGGGGGTGAATTAACTGTGTAAGTTAACAAAGCCACCACATTTTCAAGACATGCATGGAAATCCACTCAAAATGGAAGCAAATAACCAGGTTTCAATATAATGGAGGATTTAGCTTGCAGGTAAATGTGCCCATGAGGTGTGCTCTGCTTGCTCTGCTTTACCCTGTCATTTTTGTAGCCATATCCAGGACCAGACTCTTCCAGTCATGCTGATGGTAGTGCCAGATTCTTGCTGTTCCATCCCTGCTTCCACTGACAAACCTTAAGCTGTGGGGCAAAGGGGAAAAAAAAAAAAGCCATGAAATTCTGAATAAAAATTGTTTCATCCCCACATGGACACCAATAAATTATATATATATACACTTGGAAGTGTGTACTTGTGCATCTCTACTTCTCTCACTCATGAGGTTACAATTTTCCTATCAGATACTGGAGGGTGCAGGAGAGTTTCCAGCCCACAACATTAATTACATTTGGCTCCAGCAGCAGATGGCCTTGGAATGACTTCAATGTCGTAATTCATACGAGCTGCACATTCCCTTTTTAATGACATCAGCAAATCCCTGGAGCAGCTCAGAGTGGCAGCAAAGAAAGGGAAACTGAGTGCCAGGAGTCTGGCATAAATTATAATGCATTAACTTAGGGACAGGGTGAAGACAGGCAAGGGAAAGAGCCAAATGGAGCACAAGGAGGTTGTCCTGCCTGTGGAGCTGAACAGGAATATTTTCATTTTTAAACTCCTCCTTATTAAAAAATTTCAACTATGCAGTAAATGTATTTAACCACATCATAATGCTTTGGCCATTGATGTCACAGAAAAAAAATTTGTCAAGAAACTGGGAAAAAAGCTCCTCAAGTAAAGCATTTTCACATGATGGCCAACACCTTTGGAAGTATATTCCATTTATATACAAAATTACACTTTAAAAGCAAATTGATTCAATTCTATGAAGAAATTATTTCACCTTTTCAGTTTCCCTGGTCTGATTTTTTTCACTGTGATGAGAAAGAGTTTGAAAATGCTAGTGACAAATTAATTTTCTTCTTAATTTTACTTCTTTATATTAAAATAAAAAGGAAGGTACCCCTTTTCTATTCAAAGCATTGTTAGAGAATATAATTTTCAGTGAGTATGTGACCTCCTTCCCTCTCACATGGCTTGGAAGGAACTGGTGTTACAATTATCCCAGCACATTCCCACATAATTCCACATGACAAAGCTCTCCAAGTACAGGTGCACAGCTACAGCTGGGCTTGGAAGGCTCATCCCTTAAAGGCACATCCTTAAACCACCAGCAAAATAAGGAATAGGAGCAAAAGCTGAGATAAAAGCATCCATATTTACTAACTTTTACTTTGACTACATTGATTGCAATGCTCTTCCTCCACAGGCAACCCCTCCAAGGGCTACCTGGGAAGGTTCTTACACAGAAAGGTTCTAAAATTTGGGTTCCAATTTGCTGTTTGAAAGAAAAAACAAATTAAAAGCACTGTTACAGAACACTTTTGTTGTTACAGCAGAGGACAAGTTTGAGCTTGTGGACATGACACACATCTTGCAACACACTGCAATAATTGTCCAAAATTAAGCCAAGCCCACGGGCAAATCTTCCTGTGCCAAATTTTCCATGAAATGCTGTTTGGAAAATTAAATATCATCATTGTCAGGTTCAAAGCCCAGCACTCACCTGTCGCCGTTGTTACAGAACTGCACTGCAACCACTTTGTCCTAAACAGGAGGGAGGAGAACAACAGAAGTGAAAAACTCAGCCTAAAAGATCTCTATTATGAGATTTTTACTTAGCAAATAAAAAAAAAAAAAGGTCAAAAAATTCAAGTGCAGAAAAGTTGTATTTGAAGTTAAATTTGTTCACCAGACAAATTGTGTTAAACACTGAAATAGAAAAAGTCAGAGAGGTGATGGCTTCCTGCAATTTTTAGGCCTAACATGAAAGTGCATCAAAAAATTTAAGTTTGGCCTTATTAACACTCACAAATAGTTGAGAAACAAGTGTTATGTTTTAGACATAGTTTTGCCCTTTTTTTAATTTGCCCAATATTTGTTCTGGCTCCATGATTTGCTCTCCTTACTCCCACTGATGTCTCTGTCTCCTGGTAACTGGGATTTGTTTCAGGGGGGGCTGACAGCTGTCTGCAGGATTAAGAGTGGATTTAAAGAAATTAAAGGAATTACATCTTCTTCCAAACCTGTTCAATACAGAAAACATCCTTTTCTTTTGTGAGCAAAATACTTGTTAGATGAGTTGGCCTGGAGACTTCAATGGGAGAGCCACAACTCCCACTGAAGTTCAGGGAATCAATTTAGACCTTGGGCTTAATCCATAAAATGTTCCTGAGGTGGTAAATTTGTAGTTTGAATTTTTATGGGAACTTTTTTGCATTATCTGAAAAAAAAATGCTTTTAAGCTTTATTTTCTAGATGAAGTTACCATCGTGATCCAAATTTTGACAGCCCAGTCCAAAATCTGAATTACTCTGTCTTATGTGGATTTAACTAAACATTCAACAGCAAGTTTAATAGGAAAAAATGACACTGTTCAATAACACTGTGCATTAAACCTGTTTTAATTCCTCATTCCAACACAGAATTTTTTCAAGAATAAGGGAAAATCACCTGGTCCCTCAGTTTTCTAGGGAATGAAATACATGAAGTCTACTTTGCACAAACCTCTTGCCTCAGAGGGATTTAAAAATAAACATCCCACAAATTTCCAAGCATTTAAATACCACAACGTTGAAAGCCAAACAAATTCTAGACAGTAAGTAAAAAAATAGGATGTACAGAAATCAAATTCCTGAAATGAGGAAAAGGGAGGAGGGAAAAAGAGATTTTCTTCTGGATTTGCCTCTTACCGTGTGAGATTCCAGCTCAGCCATTTTCTCTGGAGATTCTGAGCCCAAATAATAAATTCTTATCACGTGGTCAGTACTCCCTGTTGCAATGAACATGCCACCTAAAACAGAGAATTCTCTGTGAGAAGAAAAGTCTTAAACTTATTTTAACTTCATTTATTTTAATTTGCTGCTTTCTTGTCAAAGCAGCAAACTAGTTTTAAACAGAAAATTTCAATGTAAAAATGTTAAATAAAATATTAAAATGCAGTTTCAATATTTGCTTGACACACATCAGAGAAAGTATTGCTGAGCTGGGATGCAGTGACCAAGGTGTTTTATTGTAATTTCTTTACAATATTGCTCAAAAAAGGGCACTACTGTGTGGTTTACTGCATTGAAATGGGTTTAGTTAATTCAGGATTTCTGGCTTTAAAAAAGGAACCTGGCTCTACAAAAGTTCTCACTTTCAAAAAGCAAATTTAATGAGTAATTACATAATTTTCTTTGTAAAAATCAGTATTTTTGCTCATTCAAAGCTACAAAGGAGGTTTGTTAAGCTGAGATTTTCCAATACATTGAATTGATCGTCTTAGAATTCAGCCAAATTTGGAAGATTAGCAAAAGTGTAATCTCTGGCAGAGGATTTCCACAACTTTTCACTCAAAAACTTTGCAAGGTAAAGTCTTAAAAGGATGTTACAGAGAAGTATTTTTGATGTGCAAAACAAGAGACTGAAAGCCTTGGAAGTGGTCAAGATATTTTAGCATAAATTATAGGAAAAAAGAGAAAGAGCAGCTTGAGGCAGACACTTTGCAGGGAAGATTTCCAATAATCACAATTTGACAGGAATAAAATTACCTGGAAAAGGGTTTAACACTATTTGTATTTAAAGAGAAGTAAGAGAACTGTCACCAAAGCCCCAAATTCATGAAACAGCTGATGCTGGACACGTACCAGAACTGAAAGATGAACAGGAGATCTGAACACCAGGCCTGGACCTCTCTGCAAACTTCACTGGACGATCCCTACATGCAAAACACAGTATTTTTATTTTTCCTTCTTTATTCAACACAAACAGTTCCCTGCAGTTCAGCAGGCTGAGGTCAAGCTCATCTTAAATCTCTTAATTTTATAATTCTCACCTAGATTTGCTGGAATTTATCTTTCATTTTAGGAATTTTCTTCTTTAGTTCAATAAGAAAACAATAATTCTCTCAACTGAGAAGATTTTTGAACTATTTATCATTATCCTCACCAATTCAAGTCTATTTGAAACAGACCCTGCCAAACCATTATTCCAATAGCATTTCCCCCTGATTAAAAAGGGGTTTGATGACATCTACATATGTACACTCTTCTGATTAAAAGCAAATTAATTCTTCTGCCTGTGCATTTTGGACAGGGATTTAATCCTGAAAGTAAAAGCTGGAATTTCTTCCACAACTTTGGCTTGCAAAGCACAAACCTCAGAAATAACAACCCCAATCTCTGCCTCCAGCACCACAGAATCCCAAAGTGCTCCTGCCCCACACATCAGTTTATTGAGCAAGAAAACACCCTTATTTCATTATCTCAGCATTCTTCTCCGTGCCAAAATTAAAAATAAATTCCTCCTTGAGTTAAAATAATTGTAATTATCTTAACAGTCTCACTTGAATTTCATGGTGTTTGCATGCCACTGCCAGAAACAGATTGTTCCGTCAGCACCAGTGGAAGTGAGGTATCGAGTTGTTCCTTTCCTTGCTGGAGAGAACTAAAAATAAAAGTTGTAACAATTAAAGCAGCTCCTATTTTCTCTTCTTTCATGCTGGAAACTTGTTGACAGGAATGTTTTTCACTAACACATTAGTTTCTCCCCAGGAGTACAGAGAGCAGGGGTAAGCACAGAACCTGAACTTCCATAAAAATAAAGCCGAGGAAATGGAAAACACCTACATTTTGGTTAGGAATTCTTTGTTTTTACCACACAAAGGAAACTGGAGAAATGAAACAAGCCCAGACCCTGTAAATGGGGCAAAACCAGTTCTTTCTAGGATAGAACTGGCTCAAACATGGCAAATACAACTATTCCTGTATCCAAGCCCAATGAAGAACAGCTGCACAGCAGGATCCCCTCTCCTCTATCTTCCTAAACCTCTCTAAGGAGTGGGAAAGCTTTTCATTCTTAATTTCATAACTGCAGCAATACCTTTAATCCTCAGGCTACCTAGTAATTTGATAAAGGAATCCAGCACTGCTTCCCAAACAAGCAGTGATTGATTATATTCTAAATTATCAGTTTTACAAAGAGCTTGAGAGGAACACACACACACACATATATATATATACACATATACATGTAAACAAATAATACACCAGTTATAAAGCCACGTTGGAAAATACATTTCTAACACAATCACCTTAACATGGCTGAAATCAGACAAAATTGGAAGTGCAGGCAAGATGGGGAGAAATGAGACTCCTGAGGAATACTGGCACCATAGAGAAGCCTGTGCTGAATCCAAGGCAGCACCAGTCCAGGAGAAAGGGATTCTGAGCCAAACAGCCCACTCACTCACCCCTCTATGTGCATCACCTGCCAAACTGCAGGGATTGTCTTTTTTATCCTGGAATTTTGTTTTTTGAAGGCTTCTGCCTGGCAGTTGTGAAGTTTTTTTTAAAGAAAATCTGCATTTGCTACAACATCCAGAGCAGCTCTTTAAGCTACAAGCTAAGATAACAAGGAAACAAGAAATGGGGAGTAAGGAATTTTAGCTGATCCTTCTGAAAAACAAATATTCTCTGTGAACACAAGAGCGCTGGCTCAGGTGCTGTGCCAGGAGCACCACCAAAGATGCCAAACACGAGTTGAGCCAAGGAGATGCTGCTGCTCTCTGAGCTCTCTAAAAGAGCATCAGATCTCCCATTTTCTAGACCTGAGGAAGCAGCAGTGGTATCACACAGCTAAAAGCACGTGGAAGCAGGAAGATTATCCCCTGGGCACCACAGGATTGAGTTAACCAGGAAAAACAACCCTTGAGCTGGGACAAATCCCAGACACAGCTCTTACTACCATTCTAATTCAAGGGTTTAGGGCAAAATCCCCCCAGTCCTCACCTGTATGGAAGTGATGGAAGCTGAGTGGCCCTGCAGGACTGCCAGGGGGGCACAGGTGCGGAGGCACCACACCCTGACCACCTTGTCACAGCTGCCCGCGGCCAGCAGCGTGTTCTCGTAGTTGACGGCCATGTCCGAGATCTCGGCCGAGTGGCCCCGCAGGGTGGACAGCAGGCGCCCGTCATCCGTGGCCCAGATCTTCACCAAACAGTCATCTGAGCCCTGAAATTCCACAGGAATTCCCAAAGGTTATGGAAAATACGGGATACGTTCCTGCACGTCACACACGGATCACCGCGGATGGACAGGGATCCCAACCCCTGAACTGACAGAAAAACCCTCTGGGATTCCACTGGGGCCAGTTCTAGGAAGAAATTCTTCCCTGTGAGGGTGGGCAGGCCCTGGCACAGGCTGCCCAAAGAAGCTGTGGCTGCCCCTGGATCCCTGGAGGTGCCCATGGCCAGGTTGGATGGGGCTTGGAGCACCATGAGGTAGTGGAAGGAGTCCCTGCCCACAGCAGGCAGTGGGGCTGGAAGACTTTGAAATATTCCATCCCATCCAAACCATTCTGGGATTCTATGATTCTGTGAACTGTGGAGCCTGGGGATCATCTTATGGAGTCAAGGATTTCAGTTAGATAAAAGAGAATCATGGAATCACAGGATGGTTTATGCTGGAAAGGAATCTATTTGGAAGGCAGGGACACCTTCCACTATCCCAGGTTGCTCCAAGCCCCATCCAACCTGGCTCCAGGGATGGGGCAGTCACAGCTCTTTGGGCACCTTGTGCCAGGCCCTCAGCACCCTCATAGAGAAGGATTTCTTCCCAATATCCCACCTAACCCTCTCCTCTGGCAGTGGGAATTCCTCCTTGTCCTGTCACTCCATGCACAGGGATTAACATTAACAGCTAAAAACACAACATTCATTGGAAAAATCTGTTGATTTTTAAATATGCCCAACAAAAAGCAAGGGCATCACCACAGAAATGGATGTCACTGCATTCTGGAGAAAAACTTGAAATAATTGTCATGTATTCACTGACACACTACAAATCCAGGAAGGTAAATTTAGAAGAAAAGCAACTTGCAGCTGAACAAAGTCAACTCTCCATCTCAATCAGTGACTAAGAGACTGTTGAGGAACTCAAGAAAGAAAGAAATAAAACCAAACAAAGCAATCTTCAAAAAGAAAAAGGTCCAAATTTTAAACTTACTGTAAAAATTCTCCTCCCACTGCGATCAAAGGCTATGCAATAAACAGAGGAGAGGTGCCCCAAAATCCTCTTGTGCATCTTCATGTGTTGGTAGGTGGATGTTGGGAACAAGTGGCTGAAACGGCCACATCCAGTTAATTGCCTGGCAGAAAGGATATGAACTGGGAGAGAAAAAAGAAGCAAAAAGAAGAGTGAGACATGAATTTTGTCCAGAACTCAGAGTAAATAAATATTAAATCAAATATAGTATTTATTAATGACTTTATTATTAGAATCGGTAATAAATCTGAACCTCTTCCACCTTATCAGAACATTCTGTCCAGTGTTATAAAAAGAAATCCCACTCCTGATGGAGCCTTTCAGTACCCACCACAGGCTGCACCTGCTTCCTTAGCAAAAATATAAGCAGAATGAAAAGTTCCAACCACAACTGGGAGTTATTCCAATGTTCAGTTCATGAACAGGTAACAGACACATTTATCCTACACAGATGTGGAAAATCTTTAAGGAAAATCTTTGACTGAAGAAAAGAAATTCAGGAAATTTAGGAAATTACATGTCACTAATATCAATTACAAGAAGAGTATAATAATAGTTTATTTTAAGTGTTTTTTGTGATGAAAGAAGTGATAAAAATCTTTCCCTGGAATGGCTTCCAGATCATATCTGGAAGGGCCAAAGGACTTCCACATCCACATCCTTGCATTCCCATGGCAGTGGAATTAAGAACATGAAATAGGTGGCACTGATGGAAAACTCCAGTGGAGGAATGGCAGGTAGGAGAAAGAACTGCAACAACAAACTCCTTCCTGTTTCCATAGCCAGCAGCCCTTCCAAGAACAGCCTAAAACCTAAATGCACCAACCCACCCTGTAAAAAAAGCCTTTGATTGGATGCACAATTTGAAACCATTTTGGGGTATTTAATTTCACCAATCCTCTCCTATTTCCATTTTCCCTAACCTATCCTCCCTCACAGCACTTGAACTTTGGATTTGAAAATTTTGAGAGGGTTTTTCAGTGGCACTCGAGGATCTAACAGAGCTGTGCTGGTGGGTTTGTGGAGTCCCTGTGATAGCAGATCCCCTGGAGCAATTCCTTATCTTCCCCTGCACCTTGATTTGGGCTGGGCTTCACAGGAGCTCCACAAAGCTCTTTAGTGCCTTTCACTCCTTTAGCTTAAAAGTCTACTGAAAAACTCTTAATTGTCTCATGATATTGCTGCCAATCTACCCAAAAAAAGATCATAGAATACGTTAAAAAATTAATCTACAAAGTCAAGAAGTGCCATTTCAAAGAGTTCCTAACCCGTAACTCCTGTGTAAATTGATACCATTGAAGTATTTACACACAAGCAAGGAAAAGAAATTGTTTCCAGCTTTAAAGAAAGTATTTTTGTGTCTCAGTTTTGGGCTCTGAAATGTGGATTATTTTTAATCACTCAACTCAATTGAAACATGACACGAGGGGAAAAAAGCTGCATAAAAGATGCTTGCAAAAGCCATCAGGCTCCAGCATAACCTCACCTTCAGTCAATATTTGTTTTGCATGTAAAAACACACATTCAGCAATGCTAAAAAGCAAAACACACTAAAGCAAATTAATTTACTACCTACCTACTATTCAATTGATACCTAATATTATACAGGGCTGTTAAACCAAACTGTCACCCTGAGCAAAGTAAAACTGAAATTTTATACTCTTTTTCCTACCTCTAACACAGAGATCCCGCAGTGATAAATGCTCAAGGTACCTTGGCTTTGCCTACACATTATTTTATTTATTCTTTGAATATGAGAGCTTAAAAGCTGAATTTTTAAAATGATTACACCTCCCTTTCCCTCACCCTGTGTGCCAACAGAGATGTGGAGTCATTCAGCAACATGGTGATTCTGCTGTGCCTTTCAAGGTTTCAAGCATTTCAATACATATATATTTATATATTTAAATACATAATAACAGTGTATCTGCCTGTAAGCAATTTCAAATGGCTTTGAATATTTTTTTAACCACACAAAGAACTGTGTGAATCAAAAAGATACACTCTCATGTCAAAATATTCCTAATAAGCACAATATTTTCTGTGTCGCCCTGCAATCCTTCTGAACATTTACCACGGCTGATTGTTGAAAATTCCATGAAGGAAGCACCAAAAGGCACCAAAATCCCACTCTTTTGGCACCTCACTTTTCCGGTCGATTCCCAGCCTTGCAATCAGTTCAGCTTCAGCGGATGTGAAAGTAATTTCTTTTTTTTTTTTTTTTTTCTGTGTTTATTTCCCTATTTGCACAATGGGGATAAAACTTCTCCATCTCCCATGGATAATTACCAAATAAAAAGCCCTGTTTATGAAATGCTTCAATCAGAGACATCCAGAACTATTGTTGAGCCATGAGGAGCAGCAACTTTATCAAGGCAACAGCATCTTTGGACAAAAAAAACCTATCACTGCTTCAAAGGAACAAAGCAAACATTCTCCATTCCTGTATTTTTAGGAAGATTAATACACAATATCTAAATAGGGAATTACCCCCACATGACAAAAATCCCTGTCAAGTTTCCTTTCTACAGCACAATGAAGTTATTGTCCTCCTAAGGCCCCAAAGCACTAAACCCCAACAATTCCCACATGGAGAAATAGCAACTTAGTAACCCTAAAACATTTTACTAACCTATCTCATTAACTGATGTATTTCATGCCACACTGGATGTAAGGGCTGCCAAGTCCACCCCCTCACTATTGCCTGCCAGGAAAAACTTTCAAGACAGTTAATTTCCCATAAAAAGGGAGGAGATCCAGCCTTCTTGATAAGAAAAGTTAATTTTGTCCCAACACTAAAGAGCCATCTCAGCTCCTCCAACTACCAACTTGTAAAATACAGGCATTTTTCTCTTTTTCCCCCACAGTCCTTGGTCCTGGAAGGCCACAACTTGAGGAAAATTCCAGTGTTTAATGCAAGTCACATACGCTGACAATAGCAATTCCTAAATCACAATTTACCTCACATTCTACTATAGGTAATGGCACAATGTAAAAACCCTTGCAAGAAGGCTCACCTAGGAAGGATAAACCCCAAACCCAGCAACAAAAACCCACCAGTGAAAGCTAGATTTAAAAAACAATCATCAGACAGCCCAGACTTCAAAGTTAAATCACAACCTCAAGGAATTAAAGCATTTCAGTGAGGCAAAGTCACTGAGCAGCACCAGCTGGAATTCCTGCTCTCCCTAAAAACCCTTGTGTGGATCCACTTTTTGCAAGGAAAATTAGAAAATGGGAAAACTCGTGCAAATGTTTGTTTTAAAATCAATTTCTCAGGGGTGATGAGCTCCTGTCAGACTGTTTCACCTTCTGCAAGAAGCAGTGAGACTTCGCAATGAGGACCTAGATTTTGCCCCCATCACAAATCCGAGCAGAGATCGGGTACCACTCACAGGAGAGACACAAGGTTTCACAGGAATGCCAGGAAACAAACACAGTTGGCTCCCCCATGGAAAACACCTTCTCAGAGAGTGGCTGTGTGGCCATAAAGAGCCTGGGCCCAGGAAAAGCAGCAAAAGCACAGCATGTTCCAGCTCTGGGAGCTGCTGACCTCATGGAACTCATTTCCAGCACAACCATCATCGATTCCTGACCTCATCCCAGCGCTGCTCCTTGGCAGGCCCAAGGTAGCTGGATCACCTTGGCTGTGAATTTCCACCCAGCTGAAATGCTTATTCACTGAGACTGTGCTGAAAACCTTCTGCTCCCAAATTTTGTGTTGTTCTCACTAACAACAGCTGCCCACAGAAAGATTTCCATCCTCAGGTTAGAGCAGCTCTTAAAGAGTGAAAACAAACTTCTTTCTGATCTGCTCTGAGTTGCCTGCAAAAAAAAAAAAAAAAAGCCCTGACAAAATCGAAGTAACATCAAAAGCAGGTTTATCAAAGGGGAATCACTCCCAGTCCTGGGGTTCTGCATGACCAGTCTTTCCACTTTCTGTCTGGAAGAGCACAAAGGGAGCCCTGAAAGTTCCACTACAGCAAAAGCTGCCCAGAAAGGCTCGAGCAGACTCTCCTCCTCCATGTCGTCCTGTTGGCAGCAGGAAGCTCTGCCGGTTTTCCCTCCTGTCCCCCTCCAGCAGATCACCACAGCCCCAACACACAGGCACCACAGCCCTGGGAATGACTTCCACAGCTCAGCACTTTCCCAGAGACTCCCCCAGCCAGAGATTCCCAGCTCTGCACAAACACGCTGGGAAAAGGCAACATGGATTTCCTGCTCCAGTTCCACTGTGCAGGACCTTTTATTTTGGATTATGGACCACAAGGTCCCATCCCAGCCACATGGAAAGGCAACCACAGCAACTCCTAACTCCTGCAGCTGGGCCCTCCCAGTTGATCTCATCAGTGACCCCATTCTCTCAGCATCTATGGTGGAAAGTTTAAATCCTTATCACTGGAAGGGAAACGATGTGAGAATGCTCCTGGCTGCTCATTCCATACCTTATTTACCACTTTGCACAGGTACTTAAACAATCACCTCACTCCATTATACGCATTAATGGGTGTCTTTTACTTCAGCCCAACTCCTTCAGCAAGTAATTCCAGAAAAGTTCATCTGCCTGAGCCAGCACAGTGTGGGAATTCACAGTTATGCCAAAATACCAAAGAGGTCGGGCACACTTCTTCATCTTGTACTTAAACCACACACTCTGCAGCATCTCTGGCTGGCACCACTCACCAGGAAGAAAACACCCATTTTGCACAAACAGACATAGAATTTTCTGACCTCTACAAGGTGAATAAGGAATCCCAAAACCAAACTCCTGCCTGAAGTCAAATCCTTATTTTAATATTTATGCACATTTTCCTCTCTTAGTAGTAGTTTATGTAGCTACACCAAGGGCTGTATTCTTTCAGGAATCAATACTTATATAAATGATTTCATGGCTATGAAAGACCCTTTTCCATATAATACCTTTGCATTTCTTAAAAAAAAAACAATGAGGAAAACACCCAAACAAAAAAATTATTCTGTTCTTTAATTCACTAAATAGTTACCAAGCAAGCAGCACAGTCCTTTGCCATGAAAGCATGACAAATGCTGAAGTCCAACCTGCCAGGATGCCTCATTAATAATACCACAATAATTCCAAAAACACCCAGTCTGATGAAAGAATTGATCCAAGAATCCATGCAGAAATACAACCAGAGCAGTTGTGTTCAATAAATCTACAGTTCAGATTATTAGTAATCCATCAGCACAACTGCTCACAGTAAAGTAACTGCAGAACCAGCCTAAAATAATAAATACACAGATAGGGTAGAAACAGAAAACTGCCAGCACCATCCCTGCTTCTCCAAAGGGAGGGAGGATCCATAAGTGAAAGGACTCCCTGACAAACTAGGAAAATGTATCCATTTGCACAGAGATAAAATGCCCTAAAAAGAAACAAACCAGGATTTACTTTTATGCCTGCAAGAATCTTTTTTTTTTGCTATAAAAACATTTAATGAAAGTTCAAACCATACAAGGCAAACACTTGAGTTTATATAAAACAGAGCAGCTCTGTGATGAGATGTAAGCTGAGAGCCCACATATATCTGAGTTTTATACAAGTTCTTTATCTAATTGTGTGGACAACTGAGGCTGAAGGAACACAAATGTTGCTTTGGTGATTATTTCCTTTTTGGAGAGGGATGTTGCAAGCAGTCTGTTTTCTGTCATAATCCAACTGAAAGGAATTCCTGAGTCAAAAAAGTTCCCTGGGAGCCAGACGCTTTGTTCTGGCTAGGATTCCATGATGATTCCAGGATTCCATGCTCCTGTGGCCATGCCCATCCTATCTTACAAACACATGTATGTATCATGGAGGCATATCAACAAAAAATACTCCAGCCCATTGCCCTCCAAAACAAGCATGCAAAACATGGCTACACACACTGTGGAAAATCCAAGCCTGAACAACACAAAAATTATCCTATTGTCAGGGAGAGGCCTATTTTAGATTAATTCATCATGAAATGTCAGAGAAAACATTAATGCAAACCCAGAGTAGTGTTTTAGCCAGTGAGAGGAACTTTCTGTGGGACAGGAATAAATACAGAGAGGAGAAAAGAACCTTTTATGAACTTCCAGACTCACCCACGTTTGGTGGCTTCCCGTAGTTCACCGGGAGTTCGGGGGGTCGGCCCCTGTGCAGAGCTGCAAATGCAGATCCTTTCCATAGTGTGTGTCTAAAGTCTGCACCAGCAAGAGTGACAAGGGACAAGGAATAATCAATGCATTAAATAATCAAAAGATCAAGCACCACTCCCAACAGCCCAGAATAAGATCTGTCTGATTAAACAGTTTGTCAGATTCCTCAATTAAATTCTGCGACTCTGATTTCCAGTTCCTCAGCAGTGTCACAGTAAATGGTTTCAACTTATTTTTGCTTAATTTGGGTGATTATTGACTCTAAATCCATGGAGAGAAAAAGTGAATTTAAAAAGTGGGTGCACTTTATATTGAGGCCCAACTGAACTCTGCCATATTTTCCTTCTGCAACGCCAACACTTAAAGCACCTCTTAGGAACTGCACATTTGAGATTTCACATTTTGCTGCCTGAAAGTGAGAGAAGTGAGGTTTTTTTCCAATAAATCTGTTTTCCTGCAATATGTGGCAATGTGCCCTCCTTTCAGATTGTCCTCTGCACCCCACCCCCCCAAAAAATCATTGTTTTAAAGTGAAGACTGTTCTCTTTAAAGACTCTCCAGCCCGCTGCTGCCAACTGGCCTCAGAGAGGCTCCTCTCTAGAACAATAGTGATTTTTCTGAGACTGTTCAAAGTGCCTCAGAAATTAGACCTGGATTTCTTCCATTTCTGGCCATCTGGAGGGAGAGAAATGAGCTTCCATGGTGAGTAAGTGCTGAAACAGAAGGACAGTGCCGCAGGTTGGTGGATCTGTGTAGCACCATGTAGGTCTCTGAACATAAAGTGCACAAGCTGAGGTGACTCAGAGGCTCCTGAGAGCACCTTCTGATTAAACCCCAAACTGCTGCACAGAGTATTAAATGATACTCATTAAAAACAGCACTCAGACTTCCTAAAATAGATCCATCCACCTAAACCCTTCTGTTCCCCTGCAGAAAAATGTTTATTTTCTCTTTACATCTTGCTGCTGTTTGCTTCTAAGCTGAAAACTGAGTGTGAAAGGAAGGAATGTTTCTCTGCAAACCTGAATTTCTGCACCTAATTACAGCAAAGCACAGGCAAAACAAGACTCAGTCCCAAAACTCTGTAGGGCAAAGTGTTTGGAAACAGCTCATCCCTCCAGGAGATATCCAATGGATCAGCAGATGATGTGACTTCACAGGATGCAGGGAATTAAGTGCTCAACTGCCACCAAAACAGGAAGGTCCTGCTCTGCCATCCCTCCTCCTCTCCCAGGATGATGCTCCTCCTCCTGTGTCACCTCCAGCCCTGTGATCCTTTTCCACCAGCTCATTTAATTCACTACAACAAATTTTGCAACATCTCAGCTCTCTGAATCAGCACATCAGAGGATCAAGGAAGTTCTGGCTCCTGCAGGGAGGAAGTGGCAGGGGCATGGAGTGAGGAGGGAAGGAGGAATCACTTCAATAGCAGATGGCTCTCAGATCTCTTTAGTTCTAACACAAAACTGCTCTCAGGATCATTCTCTCAAGCAGAGAGAGTTTTTCAAAGGGAAAAGAACTGGTGCTCTCTTTATGAAAGGAATGGGGGCTTTTAAATTAACTTGAAGCAAGGACAAGCAGGAATTGTCACTGAAGAATCAGCCTGGCCTTCTGCTACTCCCTAAATGCTGCCTCAAATGCCACCAGCCTGTCCTGTGTCTGCACAGCCAGGGAGTCAAAGAGTGGAAAAAACCAGGCTGAAAAATAGCCCAGCTCTGTGATTTTAGACACAGATGTGTGCAAATGTATACGGAAAAAATGGCATTTTTCAGACGCATCAAACCCTAATTCCATTCACAGCATTTACACAAACACCAACACACTGGGGAAGGAGGCAGAGGAGTAACAAGATCAGGCAACTGTAGGCAATAATTGCTTAAAATGGCATTTTCAACCCAAGAAAATATATCCAACAGGGCCAGCAACAACTGCATTTTAGGAAGAAAAAAGCTGGCAAGCACAGGAGACAAAGCAGGGCTAATGCAAACAAACAGATATCCCAACAAAAGGGGGTTAATCATTAAAACAGAATTCAAGCCCAGATAAATTGAGACTCTTACCTTTTGCTGCCCTCAGGAGAGACTGGCGCCCGACTCCCAGCAAAGTCTGCACCCCCAGGACACTCTGGGGGATTTCCTTGTCCAAGAGGGGCCCAAGTCTCTCACAGATCCTAAGAAGATAATCCGGAGGGATGTGTGCATTGACAGCCACCTAAACACACAAACAACACAGACATTTGAAAACTGGTTTATTTTTCCTTCTACTCGAAGTACTTTGCTTCATATTTAAGTGTAAAGTTACTGCAACCAAGTCTAAACCCCCTGAAAACCCCCTCAATATTAATTATACATTTTGAAGCAATGTGGAGTGTTGCAAAAGTCACACCAGAAATTTCAGGTTGTAACAGCTTAATTGTAAATTTGGGATATCCCTTAATAAGAAACAAAAATCTCCAGTGCAGTGCTCTGCTCAAACAACTTTTTAAAAGCCTTTTTTACCTTTCAGTTCATTCTCTTCCCATTTTTTGCTTAACTGAAACACCCTTGCATTGACACCACTGTATGAAGCACATGTGCAAAAGAATAAAAATCTTAAAAATTACCTAAAATCCCTAAATATTGCCATAAAATCAATTCCCAGTCTCCACTTCCCAGCTCCTGGGAGTGGGTATCTTTAAGACCCATATTTTGTCATGTTGGGAGAACATCCTTTATTTTCCCCTTTGGACAGAGACTGAGTGACAACAGTTTTTCTGACAGTCTGTTCAAACAACAAATAAATTGTGCCTCATTATCCAGAATGCCCTGCACTGCCTGACTCCTATATTTACAAAGTGGCAGGAAAAGCTGCCCATCAGAGCTCCTTTGACACAGGACACACAGCTCCATCCACCTCTTTTCATGGATCAACTCCTGCCTACCCAGGTCCCAGGGATGTCCCCAGCTCCCGCCACAGCACAGGGAGGGAGGGAGTGCCAGGCATCAGGAAGGAGGAGAAGGTCTGTAATTCCCTCAGCCCTGCTGCCAAAACATTGTTCACTCAACTGTGTCATCAAACAGATTATTAGCACACGTAGTTGGGAATTTTTTTTATTCTAATTGGGCAACAGCAGTGGAGCCACAGGACCCAGCAGAGCCAGGCAGGGCTGGGTAATGTCACCACCTGCACCCTGAGATGGATCAACACTGTCCCATAACTCAGATTTTAACCAAAAAGAAAAGGGAAATATATCTAATTAAATATACAAATTACCAGTTAATTAAATATGACTAAAAACTCTTCCAATGTGAATGGAAATCTTGGAGAAGAGACAGGTTCCTCCCCCTACTCATCCCTCAGTCACTGCTGGTTAAAGACTCATCTCATCAATCATGATGATTCTAAAGATCCAAAATCATCATTTTTTCAGTGCAGGGATGAGCAGCCTGATGAGTGCATTACCATGTTCTCATTCCAAGACTTTTCATCCTGTGAGTGAGCATCAAGGAATGACCCTGTGAGTGCTCTCCTGCACTGACAAGTTTCTCCAGTCATTTCAACCTTTTTCCCTAAAATCAGAGTTCTGAAATTATATATTGGCACCTTCCCAGTGGTACAACCAGTGAAGTTCAGTGTATAAGCATGAATTGTCTCTCACTGTAAATTATGGGATGTAACAGAAGTTGAAACGAGAGATAAGGATTATCCAAACTTTGGTATTTGCCTGTTATTCTGCCTCACTCATGAAACACTGTAAATGTGTTTATGCTACAAAGTATTTTAATATGCTGTAGTAGCCTCCCTTCAGTGTGTAAGATTTCTGAAAGGGAAGTTCTAGGGAGAGAATCTGCAGTTAAGTAAAATCTGAATATGAAATTCTTACTTCCATCTCAGATAACCAGCAGCAAGCCCCTCAGTCACCAACTGCCAACACACAGTGATCAACCTTAAGATTAAAAGATCTAAAAGACCAACCTAGAAGCTCTGAAATTTTACTTTCAGAGCACCCAAAAATCCCAAACCACACCATTTTCACTGGAAATGTAAAAAATCCAAACCATTTTCCCAGTGTAGCACAGCAAACACTCCCCTGCTCACCCTGGAGCTGGTTTGGGAGTTTCACCAAATTCTGTGCCTAGGAAGGTGCTGAATTAAGCCTGGCAGCAAATATGCCACTGCAGAGACAGAGCCCAAGGTGTTCCACAAGCAGCCCTGACTACCTCCAAAATGGAAAAGAACTTGGTGGCTTAAAGATGAAGGCACAGTTTTATAGGGAATAGCAAAGAGCAAAGACTGACACGCGTGGGGCCGACAGCATTCCCTGATCACACTTCTTTCCCTGCACACTGCCTTGTTTCTACAACCCACAACAGCCCCAAATAAGCAGCCCTTAATCTGAATATTAGCACTGCTGTTACTAACAAACAGCTCCATAGGCAGGCAGCAAGAGCAGCAAATTCTCCTGGTGCTTTTTTTTTCCATAATAACTTCCAGAAAAAAATGCTTAAATCACAGCCTAGAGCTAAACAAGCAATTCTATTTTCAGGTTCCCAGAAGAACTTGAATCAAAAATCCTTCTTTTCACCTCTGAGAGAGTTGTAAATGGATTTTAAGTATTTTTCTAGAACATGAAGCTGCAAACATCCAGCTGAAAAAACCAACATTTCCCAGATCAGATTTTCCTTAAAAGAAGGATGGAAAAAGGCAAAGGTACAGCTACACCTCTTAGTTTGTGCTTGTCCAAATCCCACGTGGCAAAATGAAACAGCAGCAAGGATATTACCAGCTCCTCAAATATATTATAAAATATTTTGAAATATAATTAGAAAATTTTTTAGAAACTAATCAGAAAACTGGAAAAAATTAGAGATGAGTAATATAGGGCCAAACCATGCATGTTAAAATAACGCAGAGCTGAAAACATGCTAAGTGAGAACAAATGCTGCATCTTGGGATAAATCATAAAGAAAATATGTTTTCTTGCCTTAGGATGTGAAAAATCCTATAAAAGTTAAAATATGAGAGCACAAGAATGCAACAGAACCAGATGAGTTTTCTGACACAGTAACCACACAGGTACAATGTATCTAAAAAGTGAAGGATTAAGTGAAGCCAATCCATTCTTTTTAAAAAAACTCTCCTAGTTCTGACTGCTTGAGCCAGGCTGAGATAAGCTGCTCCAGTGATAAGCACAAGGAAAGAACTATTAGTGAAGTCACGTCAGGGCTGGGAGAAATTCAACCCCTAAACCTGTTCATGGTCCTGTGGCTGCAAGCATCCCCTCAGAGACCACGAGCAGAGAGTCCTCCCTGGAGCTGGGACAAGCAGCTTCTGGATCCCTGAAACAAAACCCCCTGGTGTGACTCTGATCCCTGTCTGGACAATGCCCTCAAGCACAGGCTGGGATTCTTGGGGTGTCTGGGCAGGGACAGGAGCTGGATTTGATGATCCTTGTGGGTCCCTTCCAAGTCAGGATCTGTGATTCTACAACTGCTGACAACTCCTCCTCCAAGGAAGGTTCCCAATAAACAGGGAACCAACAACCCAAAAAAGACTCTTTGTGATTACTACTTAAAGTAAGGTGTCTGTTTTGCCAGAGATGGGAACCAGAGAGCTCTGGGGACCATTTCTTTTGGGAAGCCCAGTGGAACATCTCTTCAAAGCACAGATTTGAGGCAGGAGCTGCAGACTGGAACGAGGCAGCGACCCGGCCCTTCGGAGGCTGCTCTGTCCCCATTCCTGCTGGGCAGGCCCAGCTGGGCCTCAGCAGTGGATTCCTCTCCTCCAGGTAGTCATCCAACACTTCCCTCATTTGCCAAAATAACCATCAATTAAGAATCAATTGACAAGTGTATCAAAAAGCAGTGGAGGAGGCCAAGAGGCCGAGGCAGCTGAGCAAGCAGGAAATTACTGACGACCTCAAAGAGGGAATCTCAGCAAAAGGAAGCTCAGACACTGGACCCGCACAAGATGCCAACAATATGCAAATAGACTGGAATTAAAAAAGCCTTTACTCACTGGGGTCTCTGGAGAAAACAGGTTGGAATGACCATGCTACCAGATAACATTTTCCTGAGGTGACAAAACCATAACATCTCTGCTCTGCTAATGCTGGGATTGGCAGGATCTATAAATACCAGCACCTTGGACTCAGGGCTAGTTTTAAATCAATGCAGATGGGCAAGGCAGGAACTTGGAGCCAAATCCCATAAGCTGTTCCATACCAGCACAGCCGCTCATGGATGCAAATTCCCCACTGTCCAACAACAGCTGATTTTCTGTTTTGCCTGGAATTACATGTTTTTCAGCACAAAGACCAAACCAGGCTGAGCCAGAAGACTCAGCCCATCAGAAAGTTCTTAAAACCAGAGCAGAGCCAGTCACCTTTATCAGGAATAAACAAAGATAATGTGGAACAGCAGGTCACTGGAGACTGTGCAGATAATCGGAGTTGTTCAGCTCGACTCATCTGTACAGCAGCTGACTCCACACTGAGCTGCTGTGGCTCATTTAAAACCAGAGCACTAATTGCCTGCAAGTTGGACACACTTCAGACCTTCATAAGTCTGGGCTGGACGGGGCTTGGAGCAACCTGGTCCAGTGGAAAAGTGTCCCTGCCCATGGCAGGGTGTGGAATGGGATGGGCTTGAAGGTCCCTCCCAACCCAAACCAGTCTGGGATTCTGGGATTCTGTGATTCACTGACCCTCCCCTTTACAAACACATCTCATGTCTCAAGACCACCAGCAGTCAGTGAGAAAGCAAAATCACTGTGGAGTACACCTGGAGAATTCAGCCTGGAGAAGAGGGAACTGAGGGGAGTCATCGGGGGCTGCAGCTCCTCCTGAGGGGCAGCTCCAATCTCTCCCTGAGAGAGGGAACAGGATCCAAGGAATGGCTGGAAGTGTGTCAGGGACACTGAGGTGGAGATCAGGGAAAGATTCTTCCCCCAGAGGATGTCAGCCACTGAATAGACTTCCCAGGGGATGGACACAGCCTCAAGGCTGCCAGAGCTCCAGGGGGGTTTGGACACTGCTCCCAGGGATGCACAGGGTGGGATTGTTGGGGTGTCTGTGCAGGGCCAGGAGCTGGACTGATGGTCCTGTGTGTCCCTTCCAGCTCAGGATACTCTGTGACTCTGAGATTACCTAGACATGCTGAAGGCAAAAAAGTGTTCCAACATGAAAATAAACAGGAAAAACAAAGGGAACACAAATGCATGTAAACTTGCATTCTGTGTGGTTTTGCTCCTTAGGTACAACTCTTATTAGTGGGTCTTAAATTACTCGTCTGCCCTGTGATACCTGATATTTAAAGTAAAAGATAAAGTTTATTAAAGAAAAAAAAAAAGGAACAAAGAATTCTCAGTGAACTTTCAGATCTTGCCTAAAAACTTGAGTGAAGTGGGAGTAAACATTCCCTAGATAAAAACCATCCAGTGGCCATTGGGCTGTTCCATCTTTATCACTCCCAAAAGCCCAGGAGCAGAAACAACGTTTTCAGTGGTCACAGCATTGGCATATTTTCTGAAAAACACTGCTCAGAACCTGAACAGCCACACTGAGGATGGAAAACAAAGCTGAAACACCAGAACAAGAAATATTCTGTGTGAATACTGGGCAAACAAACAAATCAGACTTCTCTGGGTTGTAAACTCTCGTGAATTCAATTACCTGCCTGACCAGAGTAGCTGCACCACCCAGCTGAGACTGTAAACGATTTTGGGCTTCTGGTTGTAAAAAGCAGAAATAGGTAGAAAAAAACCCCTTTACCTCCAACTGCTGGCATCTCCAATTTAATTTTGGTTCATTATGTGCCTGAGATAATTAAAATGAAGGTCGGGGTGCTTTGTGCCCTTCACAACCCTGGCTGTGTTCTGAACATGGCATTCAGACATCCAGCCAGCCCTGAAGTTGAGGAGCTCAGGTTAATAAACAATCATTTGCAGCCAAAAGTCCAAATTCCAAACACAGCAAACCCTAAGCAATGAGGGAGAAAAAGCCTTTCTTCAATATCCTTAACACTCTGAGGAGTCACAGACAGAAACTCAGCTCATCCCACCTGGCATCAACCTGCCTCACTGTAATGATTCATTTATAATCCTGGTCCTTACTGTAAACCATGAGAAACAGTTAAATAATATTAGATAAAAGGGCAAACTAAAAGCATGGGTTAGTGCTAATTAGTTTAAGACATAGGAAAAAACCCTTAAATTAATTATGACATGAGTTTATACAGAAATAAGAAATTTCCCATTAACTCCAAAACACACTTCAAAATGGTTTTTCTCTAATTTCTGAAATATTAAGGAAAAGTACGTTTCAACATATTCACACACACATTTAAAAAAAGATTTTAAGGTTTTAAGGCTTTTATATCTGTGCCACAGAGAACGAAAGGAAAAAAAATTATATATTAATCAAAGTGATATGCAACATCACTCTGTCTGACACCAGACTTCACAGTGGCACTGCTAATATTCCTCCTGGATATTGGGTGCAGTACCACGCTAAACCTGAGACAGCCCACAGTTAGATTTCAGATTCTCTAGGAAGACCATAGAGCACCAAAATTTATTGAATGCAGAACTTATTCTATGTCTGCTCACTCAATTTACAGTCCCAGAATTATCCAGAAGAGGTGTGAGGAAGGCCAGCTTCCACCTGAAATTCTGAATAGGCTTTAGAAAGGGAAAGGCAGCTGCTCCAAAGGTCTCCTCTGGGCACAAGGAGCTCTGTCCACACCTGAGCTCCTACAATGTTGCTAAAGTGGGAAATCAGCTCCCGAGCCAGATGCAGAGGAGCTTGAGCAAGAGTCATGGCAAAATCCCACGTCACTATTGCTCCATGGGAGCCGGGAGAGGCCAGGACGTGCTTCCCATTCCTTCCAGGTGAGTGCCAGCGCTGGGCACAGGTACCAAGGCTGGAAACGCTCTGGGCAAGTTTACAGCCTTGCAACTGCAAAGCGCTACATCAGCGCCACACGTCCCTGCCCAGAGCCCCCAGAAATGAAACCAAGGCCGTCTGGACCCTTTGGAAAAGAACTGGAACGGCTTCAGTTTTGTCACTTTCACACGGAGACATCTCGGGGGGCGCGGGGCCAAGGGCCACCCCGCACCCCGGCCTTGCGGAGGGACTGACCTTCCTCAATGACACACATTCACAGGGTTTAGCACTCTGCAAAAGCAGCCACTCCGTGCATTTCACGGGCATTTAACAGCCACAACACTACACTTCCTAACCCCTCCTTTCCTGCCTGACAGCAGGCCCAGACACCGCGGAGAGGGGCGGGCTCCGCGCAGGCCGCCGCAGGCCGGGAATTCCTGACC